>CM054149.1:6450924-6463424 GCA_028751875.1 Rapana venosa
TATGTTTAGTATTTTTCATTGTGATTATTATGATTCACTTTGCTTATATAGGTTTCTGTTTACGTGGTTTTTTTTTTTTTTTTTTTCGAGAGCTGCATGTAAAAAACCAAAGTCTTGTGCTTAGTCTATTACTCTCAGAAAATAAAATTTCGTTATCCTTATCGTTATCTCTCTCTCTCTCTCCCTCCACATCATCCCCCCCCCCTCTCTCTCTCTCTCTCTCTCCTCTCTCTCTCTCTCTCTCTCTCTCTCTTCTCTCGTAGTAGTAGTATGTGTGCTTATTCATTATCCTCGAAATAAAAGAATTTGTCATTGTCATTGTCATTGTCTCTCGCCCTCTCCTCTCTCTCTCTCTCTCTCTCTCTCTCTCTCTCTCTCTCTCTCTCTCTCTCTCTCTCTCTCTCTCTCTTGTTTGTTTGTTTGTTTGTTTGTTTTGGTTAGGGTTTTTTGGGGGGTGGGGGTAGGGGTGGGTATTTTTAGGATTTTCTTTTATTTGCTTCCTTTGGGGGAGGGGGGAGGGTTGTTGGGCGGGGGGCTGTTTTGAAAAGGGTTATTTCCCCTTGTTTTTTTATTGTGAGACTGTATAAGTATTGGGTTATTATTATTAAGATGTATCCCTAACGGGCGGGGACTGGATGTAAAAAAGCACATATGTGCTTATTCATTATCCTCGAAATAAAAGAATTTGTCATTGTCATTGTCATTGTCTCTCTCTCTCTTTCTCTCTCCAGCATGCTAAGTGAACCTGATATTATATCCTGTACGTAAACGAAGCGACAGAAAATGAAGTACATTTTTTTTATCATGTTTCCAGACTTTAATGACATACGGCAAACCCCCCCCCCCCCCCCCCCCCCCCCCCCCCCCCCCCCCCCCCCCCCTTCAAACAAAACCAAACCCCTAAACAGACAACCCCCCTCCCCACAAAAAACCAACAAGCAACAAAGCAAAACATGGCAGCCTAATGTATTTAGACTCTGTCCACTCTCGCACGTCAGTAATTATAATGTCATCAGCAGTGTGGCTTTATACTTCTGCAAAGCCTTTGAAATCAAGAGCTGTTCTGATGTCTTCTTGTTTGTATTTTTTTGTTTTTTGCTTTTGTTTGCTTGTTTTTGTTTTTGTTTGTTTGCTTGCTTTTTTTGTTTTGTTTTTCTTCTCGTCGTTGTTGTTGGTTCCTAACCCTCTGCCCGCCCCCCCCCCCCCCCCTCCAACACACACACCTGGTAGCTATTAGTTTCTTACTGTGGATTTGTTTTGTATTTGTCACAGCTGTATTCTGCCGTGTATTTTGTTGTTGTTTTTGTTGTTGTTGTTGATCAATGATCATTGATTTGATCAACAACTCCCTTCATGTATGAGTCCACTTCTTCTCTATGAATTAAATTAACTCTTTATGTGTTCAGAGCTCTCTCTCTCCTCCTCTTCTCTCTCTCTTCTCTCTCTCTCTTTCTCTCTCTCTATCTATCTATCTATCTATCTATCTATCTATCTATCTCAATCAATCACACGCACACTTGTTCCGCTTTTCAGAAGAGCAGGCTATTGTGTGCCGGTGGGAACGGGTGACAAAATTTACAAAACTACATATACACGGGGACAGGATGTAAAACAGCACATGGGTGCTTATTCCATTGTCCTCGAAATAAAAGAATAAACATTACACACACACTCATTCTCTCTCTCCTCTCTCCTCATCTCTCTCACTCTCTGCTCTCTCTCTCTCTCTCTCTCTCTCTCTCTCTCTCTCTCTCCTTCAACTTCATAACTAACAAACACACACACACACACACACACACACACACACACACAACACACACACACACACACACACACACACACACCACACACACACACACACACACTCTCTCTCTCTCTCTCTCTCTCTCAATTCCACAACTAACACACACACATACACACACATACACACACATAACACACACACACTCTCTCTCTCTCCCTCAACTCCATACTAAACACACACACACACACACACACACACACACAAACACACACACACACAACACACACACACACACACACACACACACCACACACACACACACACACACACACACACACGGCGCGCGCGCACACACATACACATACACACACTCTCTCTCTCCATCAACTCATAACACACACACACGCACACACACACACCACGCACACTACACACTACACACACTCTCTCTCTCTCTCAATTCCATAACTAACACACACACTTACACACACACACACTTACACACACACACACCACACACACACACACCACACACACACACACACACACACACACACACACACACACACACACACACACTACTCTCTCTCTCTCTCTCTCTCTCTCTCTCTCCCTCTCTCACTCTCACTCTCTCCCTCCCTCTCTCTCTCCTTCCCTTCCTCTCTCTCATTAGTTCATGACATTGAAGCTTCAGTGATTCGCCTTCGTTAGTGTGGAAACAGGCCACGGTTGGGCAGGTGTGTGTGAAGCTGTGTGATTCTTCTTGTCAGCGCTTACACCGCTATTGCCTTGAAGCGTCCGCACAAGCCTAGGAATTATTGTAGTAGGGCGAGAAATTCACAGAGAGATGATGAAAGTCAGGCCGCTGTGAGGTCACTAACCAGGACCTGCACTGGTAGGTCTGTGTATATATATATATATATGTGTGTGTGTGTGTGTGTGTGTGTGGTGTGTGTGTGTGTGTATGTGTGTGTCAAGTCAAGTCAAGTCAAAATTTTATTTCCAGATGGTACATTGAATAAGCAAGTGTGTGTGTGTGTGTGTGTGTGTGTGTGTGTGTGTGGCTGCTGTAAAGCCGCTCTCTTTCTTTCAGCACAACCCTTGCAGTCTAATCAAAATCTTCATGCGATTTTCGATGGAGGGAAACTAAGGTCGCCACGACCTCAGGCTGGTAGCCAGCCTACTGGCAGTACACTACGAAGAGAAGCCCTCTGCTCAGCTTTTATAGCTCTCAACACAGCATTCGACCTTAGTAGCTAGCCGTCAGCAATCCCTAGCTACCCTGCCTGTTTTTAGCTCAGTCTGCCTGCTTCTTTTCACAACAACATGAAAGACTCCTTCAATTTGGATAGAGACGTATAGCAGAATGCAAGTTGGTGTGCTGAGAGTTCAGCCAGGTTGCTGTATCTTTTGTTCTGCATTGTTTGGCGTCTTGTCTGGGTACTGTTCCTTCCTTTTGGTTCACCGCAGGGGCAGTTTACTCACACCCTGGGTAAGATGGCGGTCTGTCTGCCTGGCTCCCAGGTCCGCGCGCAGCAAAAGCACATTCTGTCGCATTCTTCTCAGACGTGCTCTGTTTGTGGTTGCCTTCTTGTTCTTCTTGTTCTTCTTGTTCTTCTTGTTCTTCAACTTGTTCTTGTTCTTCTTCTTTGTTGCACGCTCAGACAGCAACTCCAGAAGTCCTCACAAATGCCCTGGTACGCTGCGCTGAAGGCCCTCCAGGGGTCCGAAAAGTGTGTCCCTCATCAGCAGTTAGGTCAGTAGGCCAGATATCGGCCCTCAAGTTTTTATTGCGTTGGATAGGTATAGAGGAGGTGTTCCACTGTCATGGGAGAAGTGCTGAGTGGGCATATCGTAGAATCACCCATGTGGAGTGTGATGTCTGAGTCTGCAGTGTCCAGTCTTCAGTCTCACAATGGTCACTTGGTGTTCTCTGGGCAGGAAGTAGTAGTCATCCTTACTGTTGAAATTAGGGTGTTGCTGAAGCCATCTCCTCTTTTGCTTTTCCTTCACTATTGTCTTTGCCTCTTCTTACGTTACCTCCTGATCCACTTGAGGTATCTGACCTATCTTTGCCAGTAGGTCAGCTTCCTCATTGCCATGGATACTGCAGTGTGAAGGAACCCACTGAATGACTGTATGCTCAGTGGACTGCTGCAGGGCAACAAGAGCGGAGGCAAGGGCGTTAAGTTCCTTGTTCTGAGTTTTGAATGGTCTGAAGTACAGACAGCGCATGTGAGAAGATAACAACTCTGGGATAAATTGCTTGCTGTTGATGCAGAGTGTGTTGGCTGCTGTCAACAGTGCTTCTGCTTCAGCCCTGAAATTTGTTGAGAAATTTCCAGTTGGTACTAATTGGCAGATTTCTGTGCCATCTTTCAATATAATGAAGACTCTGTCGCCTCCATGTCTTAGTAGCGTCTTCTGCAGATCCATCTGTGAATGCCTGTGTCCAGAGTTCTCTTGGACAGGTCTGTTCCTGTGGTAGGCTTGTACTTTTGCCTTTTACTCTCCATATTTGACAAGGATAATTATACATGACTGGTATCTAAAAGACAGCTATGTTAATAGTTTGTCTCCATAGTCATCCCTCATGGATCGGTGGTCTAGAGGTAACACACCAGCCAAGAAAGCGACAAGTGCAGGTTCGATCCCCATTTGAACCCAAACCTTTTCTCCCATCTGCTAGACCTTGAGCGTTGGGTACTAGTCTTTCGAATGAGACGATAAACTGAGGTCCCCTATGCAACTTACATTCATGCACATGTAAAAGAACCCACGGCAAAAAGAGTGTTGTTCCTGGCGAAATTCTTTTGGAAAAAAACTATTCTGATAGAAAAACAACTACACATGTTGACAGGAAAAGCAAAAAATAAAAAATGAAATAAAGGATAGCACTGCTCTGGTGGTGATATGCTTTCCCCAGGGAGAGCAGCTCAAATTTCATGCAGTGAAATTTGATGTGACTGAAAGTGTTATACAGTACAGTACAGTACAATACAATGCAATACAGTACAATGCAATGCAATACAATACATTGGTTTTAACTGTTGGGAAAATGGCATCGACAGGATACTTAGGCTACAATACTTCATGCTATCTTCGTCTGTGTCAAGACCATTGGCAGAATAAGGAAGGCAGACGTTTCTTTCAGGGGCAGCGAAGTACGGAAAAAGTCACTGTTTTAGGGGTAGAAAAGTGCCGTAAAACTGTTTCGGGGACAGAGAAGTATGGAAAAATACTCATGCCACTGTTTCAGGAACAGAGAAGAATGGAAAAATACTCATGCTACTTTTTCAGGGACAGAGAAGTATGGAAAAATACTCATGCTACTGTTTGAGGGACAGAGAAGTATGGAAAAATACTCATGCTACTGTCTCAGGGACAGAGAAGTATGGAAAATACTCATGCTACTGTTTGAGGGACAGAGATGTATGGAAAAACACTCATGCCACTGTCTCAGGGAAAAAGAAGTATGGAAAAATACTCATGCTACTGTTTGAGGGACAGAGAAGTATGGAAAAATACTCATGCTACTGTTCAGGGACAGAGAAGTATGGAAAAACAATCATGCTACTGTCTCAGGGACAGAGAAGTATGGAAAAACACTCATGCCACTGTGTGAGGGACAGAGAAGTATGGAAAAACACTCATGCTACTGTTTGAGGGACAGAGAAGTATGGAAAAATACTCATGCTACTGTTTGAGGGACAGAGAAGTATGGAAAAATACTTATGCCACTGTTTCAGGGGCAGAGAAGTATGGAAAAACACTCATGCCATTGTTTAAGGGACAGAGAAGTATGGAAAAAACACTCATGCTACTGTCTCAGGGACAGAGAAGTATGGAAAAATACTCATGCTACTGTTTGAGGGGCATAGAAGTATGGAAAAATACTCATGCTACTGTTTGAGGGACAGAGATGTATGGAAAAATACTCATGCTACTGTTTCAGGGACAGAGAAGTATGGAAAAATACTCATGCTACTGTTTGAGGGACAGAGATGTATGGCAGGACATTAATGCCGATGTTTCATAGGAAGAGAAGTATGTGAAAACTCGAATGCCACTGTCTACCTACATTATGATTTTCTATCTCTTTGCTTCCTTTCTTTCACATCACGTCATTCCTTCCTTTTTTAAAAACCTCTCTGACATATGCCTAGGTATAACATATGAAAGATCACCACACTACATCACACTACACCACACGCACACACTCAAAACACCCTACAACCAGTAAACAACACACACACCACACACACACACCAAACAACACACACACACACACAACACACAAACACACACCCACACACACACACACACACACACACACACACCCCACACACACACACACACCACACACACACACACACACACACATACACTACACACACACCCACCACCACACCAACACACACCACAACACCACCACAACCAACCACACCAACACACACTCCCGTTATTAGATCTTTATTCTACACACACACACACACACACACACACACACACACACACACACACACACACACACACACACACACACCACACACACACACACCACACACACACACACTCACACGCAACACACAGAGTAGATCTATCTATCTCACACACACACACACACACACACACACAACACACAACACACACACACACACACACACACACACACACACACACACACACACACACACACACACCACACGCAACACACAATAATCTACATCTATCTATCCATCTCTTTCATCATCCCATTAGCACGTCTGATCACTTACATCAAGACTAAAATCAGACTTACTTACCACACATACACACACACACACACACACACCACACCACACAACACAACACACACATCACACACACACACACACACACACCCACCACACACACCTCACACACACACCACAACACATACACACAATCATCATCATATAACATCAATTATATACTCTCACCCCTCGTTCTTTTCCTTTCTATCAAGGCGCACCCTGTATGTCTTTCTTTGCATTTGACTACTTCGATTTCTGAAAGCAACCCACCCCTCTCCCACCCCCACAAAAAAAAACCAGAAAAAAGAAAGTATATGTGTGTGTGTGTGTGTGGGGGAGGGGGGGGGGGACGGGGGGAGGGGGGGGGTGTCTTCAGGCAAGGGGAAGGGTAGGGGTAGTGGTGGTTTGAGCTGTGTGCTGGCATAGAGAAGGGAGTGTAGATATGATCAACCCCTGATTTCAGAGTAGTCGGTGTACTGTTCTGGCAGGCTAGGCACTAAAGGGCATCATTCACTGTATCAGATTTTCAGGGTTTTGAAATGAAAATGTCACTCCCTGTGTGTGTGTGTGTGTGTGTGTGTGTGTGTGTGTTGTGTGTGTGTGTGTTGTGTGTGAACGCGCGTGCGTGTGTATGTTGTTATTGTTGTATGGTTAAAGTCTGAATCAGATTTTGAAATGAAAATGTCACTGTGTGCGTGTGTGTATGTGTGCGTGCGCGCGCGTGAATGCGTGTTGTTGTTGTCATTCTTGTATGTTTAGTCTGTTCACATTTGTTGATATTAGATGTGTGTGTAAGTGTGTGTGTAAGTGTGTGTGAGTGTGTAAGTGTGGTGTTTAAGTGTATGTGTGTGCATGCTTGCATAAGCGTAAGCGTGCACGCACGCACTTTTTCCCCCCAATGTTCACCCCCCTAGGTTTTTCTTTTTTTTAAAGGAATTTGGGCTTTCTTTTTCACACTCAGCTTAGTCATCTTCCATATACTACTCCTACATGTTCTACTTCAGCACAGACAACACACACACACACACACACTCACACACACACACACACACACAACATACAGCACACACACAACACACACACACAGACATTCACACACACAGACACACACACAACACACACGAACATACAACACTCACACACACACTCACACACACAACACACACACAGCACATACACACACACACACATCACACACACACATTCACGCACACACACACAACACACACACACAACGCACACACACAACCACACACACATACCCCCACCCCCCACCCCACACACAACACACACACACACACAACCCCCACACACACAACACACACACACATATACCCCCCCCCCCCCCCCCCACCCACACATACATACTTTTTGTCTCTCTGCCTGCTGTACTATTGTCAGCTTCACTGACTGTACACAGAAACCGGCTCCTCCCTCCCCCTCCCTCCCTCTTCTTGCCTACTAAAGGGTTAGTCTGAAGTCAGCAGACGCACATACCTGCATACATACATACATACATACATACATACATACATACATACATGCATGCCTGCATACATACATACAATACATACATACATACATACATACATACCTGCATACATACATACATACATACATACATACATACATACATACATACATACATATCTATCCCCTGCTCCTGGAAAGCCATTTGCCCCCGCTACGCGCTGACAACGGCCTCTTCACCACGATATAGGGGGGAGTTCTTCTCCAAAGCCAGCCCAAGACCAGGCCCTTTCCTTCAAGTGTGTCGTCCTGGAGGTGGGCCGATCGTAGTGATCGTGGTGGTGACGTTGGGGGAGGCAGCCAATCACCGTCAGCAGGGAAGCGGAAGAGGCAAACCCGAGGCAATCAGCCAATCAGCCGACAGGAGCAGTTGCCGGTCGGGTAAGGCTTAGCAAGCGCTGGGAATTCGGCAGCGGGCGGGTGGCACGTGCTGCCTTGGTGTACAATAGAGTCTGCCGGCAGACCACACTGACAGCAGCAGCAGCAGCAGCAGCGCTAGTTTTGAACAGGAGAGAGAGACAGAGAGAGAGGAGGAGAGAGAGAGAGAACGAGGAGTGGACTGGCCACGTTTTGGGAACTCTTGTGTGTGGTTTTTGCTTTGTTTTTTCTCTCCTGGGCAAGTTTGGCTGGGCAAGGTTTTTTGGGATTTGTTGTATTTGGGGGTGGCAGTGACAGCCTGTGTCGGGGTTGTTTTTGGTTTACTTTTCAAGGTGTTTCTTGTTGCGAGGACCAGTGTTGGATTGTTTTGTTGGGTGGGTTGCTGGTGGTTCGGAGGAGCAGGAGCGTGTCACCTGGCTGTTTGGGTGTTTGGTGGTTTAGTGTGTGGGTGGGTGTGAGTGTGTGGAGTCTTTTTTGCGGTGACGTGAAGCAAGTGGACATGCTAAGTGAGTGTTTGGCTGTGTTTGTTGTTTAGTTTCTTTGTTTGTCTTTCTTTCTGTCTGTCTGTCGTTCTTTTCTTTCCGTCTGTCTGTCTTTCTTTCTGTCTCTGTCTGTCTTTCTGTCTGCTGTCGTTCTTTTCTTTCCGTCTGTCTTTCTTTTTTTCTGTCTCTTTCTGTCTATGTCTGTCTGCCTTTCTTTCTTTCTTTCTTTTTCTGTCTGTCCGTTTTTCTTTCTTTCTGTCTCTTTCTGTCTCTGTCTGTCTGTCTTTCTTTCTGTTTGTCTTTCTTTCTTTCTTTCTGTCCGTCTGTCTGTCTGTCGTTCTTTTCTTTCTGTCTGTCTCTTTCTTTCTTTCGGTTTGTCTGTCTGTATTTCTTTCTGTCTTCTGTCTTTCTGTCTGTCTGTCTGTCTTTCTTTCTTTTCTTTCTGTGTGTCGGTCTGTCTTTCTGTCTTTCTTTCTGTCTTTCTCTTTCTGTCTTTTGTTTTTCTGTCTGTCTGTCTGTCTGTTCTTTCTTTCTGTCCGTCTGTCTGTCGTTCTTTTCTTTCTGTCTGTCTCCTTCTGTCTTTCTGTTTGTCTGTCTGTCGTGTCTGTCTGTATTTTCTGTCCTGTCTTTCTTTCTTTCTTCTTCTTCGTTCTGTGTCTTTTCTTTCTGTCTGTCTTTCTTTCTTTTTTTCTTTTCTGTCTGTCTCTTTCTTTCCTTTCTTCTCTTTCTGTCCTGTCTGTCTGTCTGTCGTTCTTTTCTTTCTGTCTGTCTTTCTGTCTGGCCTTCTGTCTGTCTTTTTTCTTTTCTTTCTTTCTGTCTGTCTCTTTCTTTCTTTCTTTTTTTCTATCTTTCTTTCTCATCATCGTCTTCTAATCTTTCATTATCTTACCGTGTCTCTTCGTTTTCAGTTAATTTATTTACGACTTTGGCTTGATATATTCAATTGTCTTAATCATCTTATTTTTTGGTGTTTTTTTCTGATTTTGATACTTTAAGCATCTGTAATAATTAACTAAACAAGCACACACGCACACACATGCACACGAGTGCACGCGCACACGCGCGCACACACATACACACACACACACAAACACACATACACACACACATTTTCTGGTATCACTTAAAGTGGAAAGACGATAACATTGAAGACTTACTTACAGACACATTTGTATCAACACTAAACCTAGTTTGATGTTGAAAGTTGGATTATTTCTTACTAAAAATGGTTTGACATTAGAAGAGACGATAAACTGAGGTCCACGTGTGCAGCACACATGTCGCGCACATAAAAGAAACCACGGGAATAAGGCAGTTTTTTTTTTCCTGCCAGAGTTCTGTAGAAAGAAGCCACTCTTGTAGAGACACAACTACATGTGTAAGGAACCCCCCCCCCCCCCCACCCCCACCCCTCCAACAAAAGATAAAAAAGGGTGGTGCTGTTCTTGTGGCAAGGCGTTCTCCCTAGGGAGAGCAGCTCGAATTTCATGCAGAGAAATCTGCCGTGACTTAAAGTGGTATACAATACGCACGCACGCACGCACGCATGCATGCACTCACAAACACACATGCACACGCATGCACACACGCACGCACGCACGCGCGCGCGTGCACGCACGCACAGAGAGAGAGAGGGAGAGAGAGAGAGAGAGAGAGAGAAGTCAAGTCACACTTTTATTTTATAGATGGTGCATTTTATAAGAGAGAGAGAGAGAGTGAAGAGAGAGAGAGAGAGAGAGAGAGAGAGAGAGAGAGAGAGACAGACAGACAGACAGACAGACAGACAGAGACAGAGAGACAGGCAGGCAGCAGACCAGATACAGACAGATAGACAGAGACGGGGAGGGGGGGGGGGGGGAACTTGGCTTAGGGGAGGGGAGAAAGGGACAGTCCAACATCGAACAGGTCGGACATCTGCAGTGAGGGTTTTTGCGTGTCAGGGGAATGCCGTGGGTCTGTCAGTATAAAATAGCATCGCCATCTCCTGCAAATTCTGTGCTAGGAATTTCCCTCTTTTCTATTCCTCTCTTTTACGGTTGAGTACGCAAAAATCTTACCATTGATGAACTTCGGGGCTCTAGCAGAAGAACCAAAAAAAAATTCCCACGGTGGCATACGCAAAACTCATTAAAAAAACAACCCCAATTATACTCACTCAAATATACTCACGCAGGAAAGAAAAGTACTTATATATATATATATATATATATATATATATATATATATATATATATATATATATATATATATATATATATATATATATATATATATAACTTAATCCTCTTCATCCCATGTGCCGGGACACAAGGCGCCAACAAGATCCCTCCAGCCTTTTCTGTCTTGGGCAAGCCAGCTCAATTCATTCCAGGTCTTGCCCGCCTCTCTCATCTCCTCCTCTACTGTCCTCCTCCAAGTGCCGAGTGGTCTGCCTCGTTTCCTCTTCCCTGGTGGTGCCCATCTCAGCGCAGTATGAGGGAGTTTGTTCTTGCCCATTCGGAGAGAGTGTCCCAGCCACCTCCATCGCCGCTGTTTTACCTCGGCCACAATGTTGTTAATGCCGGTGCGCTTTGACACTTCCCTGTTGGTGACATGCTGCTGCCAGTGAAGTTTCAGGATTCGGCGAAGACACCTTCCTTCAAAGCCTCTGAGCCTGCTCTCAATCTTCTTGTTGGTTCTCCATATCTCCGAGGCGTATAGGAGTACTGAGCGTACATTGGACTTGTGTGTGTGTGTGTGTGTGTGGTGTGTGTGTGTGTGTGTGTGTGTGTGTGTGTGTGTGTGTGAGAGTGAGAGAGAGAGAGAGAGAGAGAGAGAGATTTTGCGTATGCCACCATTTTCTCCCTCAAAATCTCACAAAAAAAAACCCCTAATTGTAATCACTCTACTAGGATCCCTCAGGAAAGAAAAGTATATCTATCTATCTATCTATCTATCTATCTATCTATCTATCTATCTATCTGTCTGTCTGTCTGTCTGTCTGTCTGTCTGTCTGTCTGTCTGTCTGGCTGGCTGGCTGGCTGGCTGGCTGGCTGTCTGGCTGTGTGTGTGTGTGTGTGTGTGTGTGTGTGTGTGTGTGTGTGTCTGTTGTTTTGTCTGTCTGTCTGTCTGTCTGTCTGTCTATCTACACACACACATTCATACATACATGTGAGATTTTGCGTATGCCACCATTTTCACACCCAATACGAAGGTAGCTGCATTCCGACTTCGGGGACAGAGCAAGATGAAACAATACCCTGCCAGCCTGAACAAGACCAAAGAACTGGCGTGTTGGTTTGTTAGTTTGTGTGTAAGAAAGGTAGGGCAAGATTGACTTACAAATGAAAGAAACCTATCAGATATCGCCCCTTGACTACACATGCAGAAACGGGATTGTTATTGGTACAGGATATCTCGTGTAAAAGAAACCTAACAAGGCGCATCATTAGCAGGATTATTCCTGAAAAAAAAGTGGCGATTGCTGTTGTAAAAAAGGTAAAAGGTAAAGGTGTCCCATAACCTATAATGTAGGGGAGCGAGGCGTCAGAGACCTCACTTCTTTCTCCAGGGGCCAGCATATTGAGGGCAGCGCCCATCTCATCTCCCTCG
>CM054149.1:6478424-6480924 GCA_028751875.1 Rapana venosa
CAAATCCCATCAGAGTTAAATAATAGATGAAGTCACTATCATTCCGGCGCGTGATGACCGTACATTGCGTGTCCTGCCTGTTTTCTTGGCCTACACCAACACACAGTCTCCTAAGCAAGCGTGTGGGGGGACGCGCGCGCATGCGCGTGCGCGTAGGTGTGTGTGTGTGTGCGTGCGCGTGCGCGCGTGTGTATGCGTGTGTGTGTGTGTGTGCGCGCGCGTGTGTGTGTGTGAAGTCAAAGTCAAAGTCAAATTTTTATTTCCAACGGTACATTAGAACAGCAATGCATTTGCTTTTTTTCCCCCATCAAGCCATCTATCTAGGATAAAAAAACCAACAACACGTATGTGTGTGCATGCGTGTGCGCGCGCGTGTGTGTGTATGTCTGTGTTTGTCTTTGAGTGTGTATGTGTGTGTGCACGCGCGGGTTCAGACGTACGCACGCGTGTCGGCTTGGGCGCGCGCGCATTCATGCAAGTGTGTTGTGCAAGAAAGAGGGAAGGAAGGCAGACAGCAAAGCTGTGCGTGTTGTGTATTCCAGGAAGGCATTCACTGAGAGTCGAACCCCCTGAGGAGTGGTTGTTTTCGACATTAGAACGGGCAGCGAGCACATTGAAAAGCCTGCAGAGTGTCCCCTGTGTTTGCTAGCCTAAATGCTTTGCAACAGGATGACGTTCCCTCCCCTCCCCAGTTGTTGATAAACAGGCCGTAAAACTCCACAAAGGAAGCTCCGTGTTGTGTTGTGGCGTTGTCGTCTGTGTGGACGTAATTTGGCTCTTACGTTTTCTTATGATTTTGTTTTCTTAGAGGGTTTGGGTGTTGTTTTTGGAAAGACTGCACTGGTTGCCTGTTCGAAGCAGAATGTTGCACAATTAAGGTTCAGTTTTCTCATGCTTTTGTTTCCTTAGAGGGTTATTTTTTCTTTTTTGTTTTTCGGAAAGACTGCACTGGTTTCCTGTTCGAAGCAGAATGTTGCACAATTAAGGTTCAGTGTTATCCACCTTTCAGCTCCTCTTTTCTGTCCGATTTTGTTCATGTGTTGAAGGTTTGTTGCTATCATATTCAAAGGAAAGGGCAGAAGTAGAATTACTACAGTCCTTGAATGGAAAGTAAAAGAGAAGAAGGAGGAGGAAGAGAGAGACAGAGAAAGAGAGAGACAGAGAGAGGGACAGAGAGAGAGAGGGAGAGAGAGAGAGAGGTTTTACTTAAGGGAGGAATGAAAAGGGGAAGTGACAGGGTGACAAGGAAACACCTTCAGCCAACTTCGGTTTTCCTCCATACCCCCGTTTCTTTCTGTCTGAACCGGAATTTTATTCATTCATTCATTTATTTATTGATTTATTTATTTATGGAACATCCACTGACCACTGGTTTGGAGACCAATTTCTTCAGTATGACTATCGTGGCCCTGCGCTTGATACCAACCAGAAACTTGCAATTCAAACGATTAGACAAGATTAAAGTGAAGAAAAAGAACAAGAAGAAGAAGAAGAAAAACAAGGGGGAGGAAGAGGAGCGGAGGAGGAGAAGAAGAAGAAAGAGAAAAAAAATACAGATGGGCTCCCCAAGTACCTAGGATTTTTGAGGAAGTAATAAGGCATGTTGGGGACGGGATAGCTCAGTGGTCAGAACACTCGCTTTCCCCCAGCCAAGTTAGGCAGCGTCGAGCTTGGTTACCAGTTGGACGGGTGACCGTTTGCGCGCCTTGGCTTCAGTACTGTCCCCCAGTTCACCCAGCTGTAAATGGGTACCTGCCCTCTTTAGGGTCAGGGAAGGTAGAGTATTGAGGAAGAGGAGATGGGCGCCGCCCTCAATATGCTGGGCCCTAGAGAAGTTAGGTCTGACGCCTCGCTCCCCTACGACCTTATAGGTTATGGGACACCTTTACTTTTAATAAGGCATGTTATAATTAACAGAAAATCCTTGTGCAAAAAGTGCCAGAGTTACAGCCATTAAACTTGTTTTTGAAGGAAAATGAATGACCACAGTTAGTTGTTTCTTCAGCTGCAGCCTATTTTTGCACGTCAGTGTTTAGAGTACCCTGAGGAGCGTTTCTTGTCGTGCTCATTCCGTGACTTGGTGCTACGTTGTTCTGAATGAGTCCAGTTTCGTTTAAACCCTAATGAATGAGGATTATGCCTCTGGGCTTATTTATTTTCCATCATTGTGACAGTAAAAACCTAGTCTGGCATTGAAAAGTGCAACAATTGCAGAAGGTTGTCGCAAATGGAGCCAACTGGAGCAACGTTCGTCACTGCAGTGTCCCTACGACCCCCGGAGGGGGTTACAGGAACAGATGAGATGAGATGAGTTAGTGGGCGACCTTTATAGAGGCTCTGGGGAAACTCTTTGCATAAGACTGCACTGTCAGCTGACGGCCTGTGCATCCCGAAAGGGATTTCAGACAAAAAAATGGGTCTGTGACCCCAAACGTCTGCTGCTCCTCTCTCTTCTGATCTCCTTGCTAGGCGTCATGGTATCTGTACCTTCTGTTCTTTC
>CM054149.1:6483424-6485924 GCA_028751875.1 Rapana venosa
AAAAAGAAGAAAAAGGAGGAGGAGGAGAAGTAGTAGTAGAAGAAGAGCAACAGCAACAACACCAACAACAACAAAAGTAGAAGAACAACAACAGATGGGGGTAGAAGAAGAAGAAGAAGAAGAAGAAGAAGAAGAAGAAGAAGAAGAAGAACAAGAACAAGAACAAGAAGCAGAAGAAAAGAAGAAGCAGAAGAAGAAGAAAAGAAGAAGAAGCAGAAGAAGAAGAAGAAGAAGAAGAAGCAGAAGAAGAAGAAAAGAAGAAGAAGAAGCAAAAGAAGAAGAAGAAAAAGAAGAAGAAGCAGAAGCAGAAGAGGAAGAAGAAGAAGAAGAAGAGCAACAACAAAAACAAGAAGAAATAGAAGAAGTAAGAGGAAGAAGCCAGTCACGACTGGAACATTCTCGTCAGTGCCATGCTGTTTTCTGATAACTCCAATTAAATAATGATAGTAGGAGTTGGAGTATCAATCACAGAGAGAGAGAGAGAGAGAGAGAGAGAGAGAGAGAGAGAGAGAGAGAGAGAGAGAGAGAGAGAGAGAGGGGGGAGAGAGATAGAGAGAGAGATATTAAAAAAAAGACGAAATTAAATGATAAGAGAGAACATCAAACAACCCATAAAAACATATTCTTTAGTTTTATTTATTCATTTATTTCTAAAATTGAAATAATAAGGCATTAATAGGTACACACACATTTTATTTATTTATTTATTTATTTTAGATAGATGGCTTGATTTAAAAAATATAAAAAAAAGCATTTGCATTGCTTATTCAATGTACCATATGAAAAGAAAAGTTTGACATTTACGCTCTCTCTGTCTGTCTCTCTGTCTGTCTGTCTGTCTCTCTCTGTCTGTCTGTCTGTCTGTCTGTCTGTCTGTCTCTCTCTCTCTCTCTCTCCTCTCCTCCCCCCCCCCCCACCCCCCCACCTTCCCCCTCTGTATTGGGGGACGGGATAGCCAGGTGGTTAGAGTGATGTATTCGTGATCTGCTGACCCAGGTTCGACTCTCGTTCGTTCAAGAGGATTTTTCCTCTGGAGTTAACATCAGTGCCGACTCCACTCTCCCAATAAGTCCTTTGGATGAGACTATAAACCGAGGTCCCGTGTGCGAACGCACGCAGAACATCTTGTGCAGACGTAAAAACCCGTTCCCCTTTTCGGAAGAGTAGACCATTGTGTGCCGGTGGGAAAGGATGACAACATTGACAAAACTGCATACACACGGGGACTGGATGAAAAAAAGCACATGAGTGCTTTTCCATTATCCTCGAAATAAAAGAATAAATAAAATCTCTCTCTCTCTCTCACACACACACACACAACACACACAACACACACACACAACACACTCACAACACACAACATACACACACACAACCACACACACACACACACACACACACACATACACACATACAACATACACACACACATACACACACACACACACACACACACACATACACACACACACACACACACACACACACACACACACACACACACAACACAACACAACAACACACACACACACACACACACACACACACACACACACACACACACACACACAACACACAAACCAACCAACCAACCAAACAACCAACCAAAAGCTAACCAGGTAACACCGTGCGAACGACAATTGACATCTGCCGAAGATACCCTTTTTTTTTATTTTTTTTTTTACTTCAAACGATAGCATCTCCCTGTATCCTTTTCACCTTTTTGCCTGATAATCGTAACAGGCAGGAAACCGCGCAAGATTCTTTTTTTTTTCTTCTTTCTTTTCCTTTAGTCTTTCATTCACCCCTACCCCCACCCCATACCCCACCCCATCCCATCCCATCCACCTTATCCTCTTCTCTCCCCTACCCCTGCCCCTCCGTTTCTGTTTTCCTACTGCCAAGCAAACATTATCTTTTCTTGTCTCACTTAAGAGGCGCGTGGCGTCCCATATATCTTCATCCAATCGTAACGCCAAGGTTTTTTTTGGTGAGTTTTTTTTTGGGGGGGGTCTTTTTTTGTTGTTGTTGCCAGCAATCCCTCACTTCTGTCGGCAAGTGTGGCCGCTCATTTAAAACTGTTTTAAAATTATTATGAACCCTTCCCCCTCGTAAACCCCCTCCTCCTCCTCCTCCTCCTCCCTCACCCACTTCCCCTCCTCCCCTCCCGCCCAATCCATTCCCTCCGTTTGTGTCAAGTCTTGTTGTGTGTGTGTGTGTGTGTGTGTGTGTGTGTGTGTGTGTGTGTCTGTATGAATGGATTGTGAGTCTCTCTCTCTGTCTCAGTCTCTCTCTGTGTGTATCTGTCAGTCTGCCTGTCTGTCTCTCTGTCTTTTTCATTTTCTCTCTTCTCTCTGTCTCTGTCTCTCTCTGTGTCTCTGTCTCTGTCTCTCTCTTTGTCTGACTGCCTCTCTCTCACTCTGTCTCCCTCCCTCTCATTCTCTCTCCCTCTCTATCTCCTCTCTCTCCCTCTGTCTCTCTTTTCTCCCCCCCCCCCCCT
>CM054149.1:6498424-6503424 GCA_028751875.1 Rapana venosa
AAAAATAAAGGAAGACAGGAATGGGAAAAAGTTTAAAAGAAAAAGGAAAAAAAGAAGGAAGACAAATAAAGAAAGACAAATAAATAGACATATAAGTTAATCGATGAGCAAATGGATAAAAGATCAATAAAAAAGAAAGAAAACTATATAAAAAAAGACAAATAAATAACTAGATAAGGAAATAGATAAATGAATAAAGGCCAAGATCAATTTTAAAAAAAAGAGGGAAAAAAGTTCCAAATATTAGTTAGTACTTCCTTTTCCTTCGCTCATGCTTCCTTCTCTTTCATCACTTTTCTTTTAGCGGTATTTGAGTTGTTTGTGATGGATAATGTTTCTTCTTTCTTTCTTTCTTTCTGTCTGTCTGTCTGTCTGTCTGTCTGTCTGTCTCTCTCTCTCTCTCTCTCTCTCTCTCTCTCTCTCTCTCTCTCTCTCTCTCCCTCCCTCTTCTTTATCTTCTTCTTCTCCTCCTTTCTCTCTGTCTCTCCCCATCCCTCCACCCCTCCCTCCTCTTCTTCTTCTTCTTCTTCTTCTTCTTCTTCTTCTTCTTCTTCTTCTTCTTCTTCTTCTTCTCTCCCTCCCTCCCTCCATCCCACTCTCCACCCTCTCTCTTCTTCTTCTTCTTCTCTCTCTCCCCCCCCCCCCTCTCTCTCCACACACACGCATACACCACACACACACACACACACATACACCACACACACACACACACACACACACACACACACCACACACACACACACACACACACACACACACACACACACACACACACACACACACATATATATATATATATAAAAATTATATATACATACACACACGTGCGTGCGTGCGTGTGCGTGCGCGTGCGTGCGCGTGCGTGCGTGCGTGTGCGTGCGTGCGTATGTGTGTGTGTGTGTGTGTTTTAAATTCTACACATATTTCCGGCACTTTTTTTTTTTAAAGCTAAGCCAGTCAAAAGTATCCAAAGTATTTTCTAATTTCTTGAGAAATCAAAGAACCAGGAGAGTTTCCTCTTCCAAAAACAAAGTATTTGAAGTGTCTTACATCTATTGAAAGACAGAGAGAGGGAATAGATTGAGAGAGAGAAAGAGAAAGAGAGAGAGAGAGAGTGAGAGAGAGAGGAGCGAAAGAGAGAGAGAGAGAGGAGAGAGAGAGAGAGAGAGGAGAGAGAGAGAGAGAGAGAGAGAGAGAGAGAGGAAGAGATAGAGAAAGAAAAAGAGAGGAGAGAAAAAAGAAAGAAAGAGAGAGAGGGAGAGAGAGAGAGTAAGAAAGAGAGAGGGAGAGATAGAGAGAAAGAGAGAGAGAGAGAGAGGGAGAGAGAGAGAGAGAGAGAGAGAGCGAGAGAGAGAGGAGAGCGAGAGAGAGAGAGAGAGAGAGCGAGAGAGAGATTTAAAAAATTTTATTCTTTTATTTGGAGGATAATGGAATAAGTACTCATGTGCTTTTTATTTTTATCCAGTCCCTGTGTGTATGCAGTTTGTCAATTTGTCATCCTTTCGAGAGAGAGAATGGGGAGAAGAAAGAGAGAGGCAGTAAAGCGTTACATTTGGCGATTTTTGGGGTCTAAATTATGTCTTTTTGTTTCCAGTTACAGTTTGAAAACAATAGAGTAACTAACGATGTGATTATAATGTCAGCGAAAAGAAAACTGAAGTTTAAAAAAACCAAAACCTTCACCACCATACTAAAAAAACAAAAACGAAAAAAGGGCCACCACCACCATCACTACACAACCACCACCACTACCCCTCCACAACCATCACTACACCCTCATCACTATTACCACCACCACCACCACCACTACTACCACCACCACCACCACTACACAACCACCACCACCATCACCACCACTACCACCACCCTCGTCACCACCACCACCACCACCACCACCATCACCACCACCATCATCACCACCACCACTACCAACCACCACCACGTCTGGTGTATGCAGGGTCTTCGACAGCGTGTGGGATGGATGGATGGATGGAGGGAGGGAGGGAGCGAGGGAGGGAGGGAGGATGTCTGTTATTTTAGTTCCGCTCATTTGACCCCGTCCCCTCCACCCCCCCCCCCCCTCCTTCCCTAACCCACCCCTGTCTGGCTAGGCTGCCCTACAGAAAAAAAATAATTTCACTAGAGACAGATAGGGGTGGGGAAGAGGGGGAGGGAGGGAGGGAGAGGGAGGTAGAGAGGTGGGGATATAGAGAGAGGGGGAGGGAGAGGAAGGAGAGAGACAGACAGACACACACTCGCGCGCGCGGCGGCGCCACACACACAACACAACACACAACACACACACACACACATACACACACACACTCTCTCTCACTTACACACAACACTCTACACACACACTACACACACACTCTCTCTCTCTCACACACACACACAGGGTGGGTTACCTCTAGACCAGTAATATAGAGGTATAGATATAGAGAGAGGGGGAGGGAGAGGAAGGAGAGAGACAGACAGACAGACAGACAGATAGGCAGAGAGGAAAGGAAGGGAAAGAGAGAGAAAGACGAGGGAGGAGAGGGGAAAGAGAGAGGGGGAGGGAAAGAGAGAGAGAGAGAGGGAGGGAGAGGGGGGAGAGGGAGGAGAGAACACATTTGAACAAATTATATTTTTCAGAGGTAATAGATTACACTTTTAAGCTTTTTTTTCTCATCCAGCCCTAGAAAAAAAGGGGGGAAATTATACATATTGAAATAGAGAGGAGAGAGAGAGGTAGACAGACAGACAGAGAGATAGAGAGATAGAGAGAGAGAGAGATGCTACTATACACACGGCAGGTCGCGGGACATTAAGCTCATCAGACCAGGCATGTGATAGTTGTCATGGCCCCGCTGCTGTGCGGATGGTCACCAGTCTGTCACAATTCTGTTCCCCATCACATCAGTCTCCTTTACACTACACCCCTTCCCTCTTCCTTCCTCTCTTCTGTTGTTATCCTCAATAAAAAAAAAAAAAAAGCAAGCACGCAAGCAACCAGCCAATCCCCTTCCCTCCAAACATACACGCACACAAACACGCACAATTATTACAGGAGAGATTGAAAAATAAAAGAACCACGGTTTGAAAACCCCCCACAAAAACGTTATGACCAGAAATATGAAAAGCTACAAAAAAAAAGTACAAGAAAGCGCACACATACACATACACACACACACACTCGCGCGCGCGCGGCGCGCACACACACACACACACACACACACACACACACACACACACACACACACACACACACACACACACACACACACACACACACACACACACACACACTCATACTCTCTCTCACTCACACACACACACTCTACACACACACTACACACACACTCTCTCTCTCTCTCACACACACACACACAGGGTGGGTTACCTCTAGACCACCAACCCACTATTGCTTTTTTTCTGGGTTTTTCTTCTTTTTTAAAACTGTATATTATTATGACGCGCTCTTGTGTAAGGCACAATTCACTCCTGAAGAACTTTTCGAGGCATGGAAACAGACAGAGGCTTGGTTCTCTTCCCCCACAGCCACCCCAGCGTCATCTCTGATTAGATTTTCTCTTCTCCCCCGTGAGGTTCCCGGGGTATGCTTGCAAAGCGAACATTGCAAGAATAGGGCCTCTGCCATCCAACCAGGCATGTCGTAAAAGGCGACTAAGGTGGACAAGGGAGCTGAAGTCAGAGGTGATGGGCCTAGCGGCGCTCCCGAGACAACCACATCACCATGCAACTATCGCCAAAATGACACCAAAAATTTTTTTTCTCTTCTTTTTCCTCTCTGCACAGTCGGCTTCTAATTACTTTCATTTTGCAAGTCTTTCCTTTTGTTCCTGTTCTCAGTTCTGAAGGGGTGGGGGTGGGGGGAGGGGTCCTTTCTCTGGTTGGTGTGTGTGTGTGTGTGTGTTGTGTTGTGTTGTGTTGTGTGTTGTGTGTGTGTGTGTGTGTGTGTGTGTGTGGTGTGTGTTGTGTGTGTGTGTGTGAGAGTGTGTGTGTGTGTTGTGTTGTGTTGTGTTGTGTTGTGTGTTGTGTGTGTGTGGTGTGTGTGTGTGTGTGTGTGTGTGTGTGTGAGAGTGTGTGTGTGCCTCTGGGAAAGCAAGGAGTGCGTGTTCGAACCCCCGTTTAAGCCCTCCCGCCTTCCTCCTTATGTACTAGACATGCGGTGGACTGGGTGCTAGTCTCTCCGCTGAAACGATAAACCAAGGTCCTGTGTGCGTGTGACACGAATTCATTGCGCGTAAAAGAACTCACAGCAACCAGAGAGTTGTCCTTGGCAAAGTTACTGTATAACAGCCACTCTGATAGGCAAACAAGCATGCATAGGCAAACAAGCATGCATAATAAAAAAGAATTTTTTCTTAAAGAATGGGTGGCGCTGCTCTTGTGGCGATGCGCTCTTTCCGGGGAGAGTAGCTTGAATTTCGCGAAAACAAGTGTACTGTGATTGATAATGGTATACAATATAGTACAATACGATACAATACAATTCAATGCAATACTAAACAATACAACATTACGCAATGCAATACAATACAAAGCAATACAATATAATGCAATGAAACACCACACAATACAGCAGAACCACAGTAGGAGCTGACACAGATGCAGTGATAGCATGAATACCACCCCAACTCGCTGGAATTGTCCTTAATAACTGAGACATGTCAAAGCAGTTTAAAGAGAATAAACAGAAACACAACAAAGATCTCAGTCAGAAAAGGAAGAGAAAAATGCCATTTCTAACCAACTTCCCGAAGAACTGAAATAACAGAACAGAAGAACGATGAGGAGAAGGAAGAGAAGAGAAAAAGATCCCCGAAGTTGGAATGCGTCTGCCTTCATATGCAAAATCTCACTATTGGTGAACCTAGGAGCTGTAGCCCAGGAAAGACGAAAGAAAAGAAAGAGAAAAAGGAAAAAGGAAGGAGTAAATAACGAAGAAGTAGAGAAAGGGAAGAACGAAAGATAAAGAGAAGAAAACAACAACA
>CM054149.1:6510924-6520924 GCA_028751875.1 Rapana venosa
GGGGGAGTTGGGGGCCGGCAAAGTTTGCGTGGTGTGAAGTGAGCTGTGAACGTGTCATCCCCTAACTGTCAGACAGACAGACAGACAGACAGACAAGACAGACAGGTAGACTAACACACCGTGCGGTAACTGATGTTTGATTATGATGTTAGACAGACAGACGGAGAGACAGGGAAAGAGAGTGAGACAGAGAGAGTGAGACAAACAGAGAGTGACAGAGACAGACAGAGAGGTGGATGGGGGTGGAGGGAGCGGAAATATATTTGTGTCCATCAAGGCTGGAAAGAATTGTAGGTATGCAGGAAAATTAATTCTTTGTTTATGTGCATCATTATTGGGGTTCACTTTTCGTACCAGCTCACACACACACGCGCTCACACACACACAAACACAAACACACACACGTACAACAAAACACACACACACAACAAACACACACACAGAAGCATGTACTTAAAACACACTGAAACACACACCAGATACACATTTATCCATTTACGATCATACAAGCACACACACACTCCTTACACAGGCAAAATAACCGAAACAGGGAGATCAACAAAAGGAAAAACTAACATCACATGGAAAAAAATAAATAACTCCCCCGTGGGGATTATGGCTGAGGCCTGTCAGTATAAATAGCATCCCCACCTTCGGGAAATTATCTACCAGGAATTTCCTCTTTTCTATCCCTCTCTTTCTTTGTACCTTCTTCCCTTTCTTCCTGTCACATCCTTCTTGTCTATTTTCCCCCTTCCCCCTTCCCCCTCCCCAGAAACACTTAAAAGATATCAATTCTCTCCCACGCCGAAGTCGGATGCGCTGGGCCTAACTTGTCAGGCGCTTAAAGGCAGCGCAACGATTTTTTGGTCATATGACAGACATCCATAGTTGCTGAGTGTTCGACGACGACGATGGCGACGAAGAAGAAGAAGAAAGAAGAAGAGGAAGAAAAAGAAGAAGAAGGAGGAGGAGGAGGAGGAGAAGAAGAAGAAGAAGAAGAAGAAGAAGAAGAAGAAGAAGAAGAAGAAGAAGAAGAAGAAGAAAAAGAAAAAGAAAAAGAAGAGGAAGAAAGACGAGGAAGAAGAAGAAGAGGAAGAAAAGAAGAAGGAGGAAGGGAGGAGGAGGAGGAGGAGGAGGAGGAGGAGAAGAAGAAGAAGAAGAAGAAGAAGAGGGAAGAAGAAGAACAAGAAGAACAAGAAGAAAGAAGAACAAGAAGAAAGAAGAAAGACGAGGAAGAAGAAGAATAGGAACAACAACAACAACAACAACAACAAGAAAGAAGAAAGACGAGGAAGAAGAAGAAGAAGAAGAAGAACAAGAAGAAGAAGAAAAACGAGGAAGAAGAAGAAGAACAAGAAGAAGAAGAAAAACGAGGAAGAAGAAGAAGAACAAGAAGAAGAAGAAAAACGAGGAAGAAGAAGAAGAAGAAGAAGAACAAGAAGAAGAAGAAAAACGAGGAAGAAGAAGAAGAACAAGAAGAAGAAGAAAAACGAGGAAGAAGAAGAAGAACAAGAAGAAGAAGAAAAACGAGGAAGAAGAAGAAGAAGAAGAACAAGAAGAAGAAGAAAAACGAGGAAGAAGAAGAAGAACAAGAAGAAGAAAAAACGAGGAAGAAGAAGAAGAACAAGAAGAAGAAGAAAAACGAGGAAGAAGAAGAAGAACAAGAAGAAGAAGAAAAACGAGGAAGAAGAAGAAGAAGAAGAAGAAGAAGAAAAACGAGGAAGAAGAAGAAGAACAAGAAGAAGAAGAAAAACGAGGAAGAAGAAGAAGAACAAGAAGAAGAAGAAAAAACGAGGAAGAAGAAGAAGGAAGAAGAAGAACAAGAAGAAGAAGAAAAACGAGGAAGAAGAAGAAGAACAAGAAGAAGAAGAAAAACGAGGAAGAGAAGAAGAACAAGAAGAAGAAGAAAAACGAGGAAGAAGAAGAAGAAGAAGAAGAACAAGAGAGAAGAAGAAAAAACGAGGAAGAAGAAGAAGAACAAGAAGAAGAAGAAAAACGAGGAAGAAGAAGAAGAACAAGAAGAAGAAGAAAAACGAGGAAGAAGAAGAAGAACAAGAAGAAGAAGAAAAACGAGGAAGAAGAAGAAGAAGAAGAAGAAGAAGAAAAACGAGGAAGAAGAAGGAAGAACAAGAAGAAGAAGAACGAAGAACACAAAGAAAGAAGAAAGACGAGGAAGAAGAACAAGAAGAAAGAAGAAAGAAGAAGAAGAAAGAAGAAAAACGAAGAAAGAAGAAGAAGAAGAACTCCTTCCTTTACTGTTTAACTTGCCTCGACACTGCAAACACACAAGCTCCCCTGTCAAGCGTTCTTTTGAGATGACCCCTGGCTCGAGATCTCGACAGGCGAGGAGGAGTTGTCTTCCCCTTGTCAAGACGCTGCTGCGTGATCTGGTACGACAAGGTCAGGTCCAGAGTGATGATGATGCTGTCATGACAATGGGGAGAGATGAGGGTTGGGGGGTGGGGAGGGGGAGGGGAAGAGGGGGGAGCGAGAAAAAAAAGGGGGGTGGGGTGTAGAAGGATTGAAAGCCTTTAAGTTTGCGGGTAGTGCTGGTGTGGGAGTGGTTGGGTTAATTTTTTGGATCCCATTTAGAGAAAACGAATCTTTTCTGGAATTTTTTGGAAAAATTCCTTTTTTCCTTATTTTTTTCGTTCCTCGGATAGAACTCCGATGTTCATCAGTGGTGAGATTTTGCGTTTTTTGCCCATCATGAAGGTAGCTGCATTCCGACTTCGAGAATGTATGCTGGGTATGTTTGTATTTCTGTAACCTACCAAACGCTTCCATGAATGACGGGATCTTTAACGTGCATAGTTGGATCTTCTGCATGTGTATAAATATACTCCGAGGGAATGAAGGCATTGGCAGGTCTGCGCTTGAAGTTGACCTGGAAGATCATGCGGCGGAAGTCGGATGTGCTGGGCCTGACTTGTCAGGCGCTTTACGGCAGCGCAACGACAGACAACAATAGATACTGTCTGAGCGTTCGACAAAGAAGAAGAAGAAGACCTTGGAGATCGTAAAAAATTCCCACCCTTCAATTCCCACCGGACGCCATTGCCGAGATTTGAACCCACGATTTCATGGATTCACAGGCAACTGTCTTAACCGCTCGGCTATAGCATCAGTACCCCCCCCCCCCCAAAAAAAAAAACAACAACAACAACAACACAACAACAACCAAACCCAACAACAGCAAAAAAGAAATCCCCATCCCCCATGTGGTGACTGATATATTTGGAGAAGCTACAAGCCAACAGCCAGGAGTGTAGCCAAACACAATGGACTTGGTTGTGCCCCTTGGTGGGTGCCAGGCAAACGTGACTGTTGCAGGGACGGCAACATGCTGCAGCAGCAGCAGCAACAACAATCGTCGTGCTGCAACTGCTCGGAGTCTGCCTGCGCTGCCTGTGTCGTTCCTTTCTGTTTAATTGTAATGAATTTTGTTTAATACGTTTTTCAAGGACTTGGGACGGGATAGCTCAGTGGTCGGAGCACTCGCTTTCCCCCAGCCATGTTAAGCAGTGTCGAGCGTGGTTACCACTTGGATGGGTCACCGTTTGCGCGCCTTGGCTTCAGTACAGTTCCCCCAGTTCACCCAGCTGTAAATGGGTACCTGCCCTCTTTAGGGTCAGGGAAGGTAAAGCAGCGAGGGAGAGGAAATGGGCGCCACCCTCAATATGCTGGCCCTAGAGAAGTGAGGTCTCTGACGCCTCGCTCCCCTACGACCTTATAGGTTATGGGACTCCTTTACCGTTACCTTATTACAGCTTAGGATAGAACCATAATAATTTCAATTAAAAAAGGAAAGAAACTGACTTCACTGTATCTCTTTCTGACTGGTGTTTTTGTTGCTATTGTTGTTGTTGAGGGATTGGTCGGTTTTTAATTGTTGTTGTTTTTTAAATTAAAAAAAAAATTGGTTGTTTTTATTTCAACATCTGAGTAAAGCTTCTAACGTCCTCTTGGTTAAAAAGAAAAAAAGAAACTTAAATGTCATTCACTCATTCGTAGGAAGAAAGTTAAGATCTCAGAATCTCAAACAAAAGAATTGCAACGTTCCCTATCAATTCTTCGGAAATAGGAGATGGTTAGCAACTTCAGCTACTAACTTCGCGATCCATGGCTGTTGATTATTTACCTCCCTTGTTGTATTTATTATATCCCTTTATCTGTCCCTGGGTTCCACTTCCCCCTGTTATTTGCGCAAGTTTCGGTCTAGATCTACATGTCTCCTAACTGACAATACATCAGTCAGGCCCTGCCTCTCAATTTTAAACGGGAGTCTGTGTATAATTGTCTGACAACAACTGGGAAACTCATCATACATTTTTCTTCAGCTGAAGCAGGCTATAACTGACTAAAACTGCACCAGCAAGAAGAAGAAGAAGAAGAAGAAGAAGAGCCCAGAATGGAAACACTTACTCCCGTGACAAGCCCAGGATAAAGAAGAACTCCCCGGCGCCATGTTTTCTTTGCTAATTAGCCAACTGCAGTGGGAAAGGTAAGGGGGGTGGGGGGGGGGGGGGTGTCTTGAGCACGAACGAGCACTTTGTCCTCACTGCCTGCTGGCGGGAAGCAGTAAAGTAGCAATTTTCCTTTTGTTCCCTCCGCACCTCTTCCTGCCTTCCTTCCTTCCTTCCTTCAACTCTTATCCTAGCTGCAGAGCACAAGCTGTTGTTGTTCATTCAGAGCCTGCTACTAAACGCAGAGAGAGTGAGAGGGGGAGAGAGAGAGAGAGAGAGAGAGAGAGAGAGAGAGAGAGAGAGAGAGAGAGAGAGAGAGAGAGTCAGTGACAGGAAAATAAATAAAAAAAAAGGAAAAAAAGATGGTTAGTTACCTGTAGTGGAGCGAACCAGGACGACAGTCAGGTATCACGTGCCGGTGTTTTAGTGCCTGGATGCCTTGTCACGTATCACGCTAGTGCATTGCATTAGTTAAGACCCTCGCGAAGGCGGAAGACAGCTACCTTCATGAAGGGCATTAAAAAAAACCGGTCACATAACGCAGCTGCAAAATCTCACTACTGGTGAACCTCGGAGCTCTAGCCGAGGATCTCAATAAATTGCATCAAAAGAAAGGACGTGTTGAAACCAACAGAAGGAAAAGATGGGGATGAGGGGAGGGGTGGGGGGAAGAATATAGGGTGGAAAATGGTGTATCTGGCCGATGCTGAGAGAACGTGAAGTACCCAAAGAGAGAGAGAGAGCGAGAACTCGAACTGAATGATTTATTGTGGGTAATTGGATAAGCCATAGGCTTCTTTATACCAAGCTGTCATGAAAAACACGGGGAAAGAAACGTAAAGAAGTATGTAACATATACACACAACAATGAAGCTAATAAGAAACTTAATTATATATACCCTTAATTATCTCTCTCTCTCTCTCTCTCTCTCTCTCTCTCTCTCTCTCTCTCTCTCTCTCTATATATATATATATATATTATATATATATATATATATATATATATATACAGAGAGACAGAGAGAGAATTGAATGAATTGAATTGAATGAATGGAACGAATTTTATTTAAAGAGGGTAATGGCATAATCAACATACTTGTTTTGGCAACCAGTCCTCTGGGCACAAAAAACCCCGAGAGCAACAACAAAAAGAGCAAACAAACAAACAACATCCTTAAATTAAAATAATCAGAGAGAGAGAGAGAGAGAGAGAGAGAGAGAGAAGAGAGAGAGAGAGAGAGAGAGAGAGAGAGAGAGAGAGAGAGAGAAGACAGAAGACAGACAGACAGACAGACAGACAGACAGACAGACACCAACCAAGAGTATTTAAAGAAGCAAAGGGAAAAAAACCTAGCCCGAGGAAGCCCAGAACAGACGGAGAATTAGATGTAGTACATAGCTTCTGTTTTTATTTCCCCCTACCTCCCCTCCCACCCCCTCCTCTGACTCCTTCCTATCCTCCCCCTCCCTCCCTCCTGCCGATAGCAATCTGTCGGAGCATGGAAGATAATGGTAGTGGTGGTGGGGGAACGGGATAAAACAGAAGAGAGAGATGGAAGGGAGGGGGCAAGGAGGGGTGGGGGGTGCTGTCGGAGGAGGCGATCACCTGCTAACCAGTCGGCTCGAACACGGTGCCCTTGGGAAAGTGTCAGGTTCTTTCTCTAGGGATCAGTTAGTTTTTCACCCCTCTTCCCTTTAAAAAAAGAAGAAAGAAAGAAAAAAGTGTGTAATAAAATGGGCTTGAAAAGAGCGGTAGTGGATGTAGATCGCGGGCCCCTTATTTCATGCTTGTGTGAGCTTGTACTGTTTCGGTGCAGGCAGGTTGCAGTCATACATGTGTGTATACATGACCGAGCAGGAAGACGGATACGGCTGCCTGTGGACTGCGAATAGACACTGACGGGTAGAGGTAAAAAGACAGATAGACAAGAAGATGTTTGTGTGTGTGGTGTTGTGTGTGTGTGTGTGTGTGTGTTGTGTGTGTTTGTATATGTGTGTATGTGTGTGTGTGTGTGTATGTGTGTGTTGTGTGTTTTATGTGTGTGTATGTATTGTGTTGTGTATGTGTGTTGTGTGTGTGTGTGTGTGTTAACGACAACGAGTGGGGACGGACAACAAGGGCAGGTAACCATTACAACTCCTTCATCATTGCAAGAATGCTTCCAAAGATAAAAAAAATAAAATAAAAAGAGCAATAAATGTAAAATTTTGGTGACAGCATTGGAAGCCCCTTTTGCAGTAAGGACCATTTGATTTGCCCGACCTGACTGGAGTTTCGACTTCTGGATGAGCTTTCATCAGAGTAGATATAAATATACATACATATATACATATATATGTATATACTGTCGTGACGAATATTGCACCAGTTGGCTCCATATGCGGCAGTCGTGGGCAAGTGCCTGGGTTGTGGAGAAGCTCTTCCCGGTCCATTCAGTGATGTTGTCTACCCATTTCTTCTTCGGCCTGCCTCGCCTTCTCTTCCCCTGCACTGTTCCTTGCAGTATGGTCTTGGAGAGCCCATCTGATCTTGTCACATGCCCATACCATCTGAGCTTCCTGTTCTTGACTGTGGTCAGCAGGTCTTCGTAGTGTTTTACTTGTTGGGTGATGGTTTGTCGGACTTCTTCGTTGGTAATGCGGTCCGTGTAAGAAATGCCAAGGAGTCTTGTGAGGCATCTCGTCTCCAAAGCCTGGATCCGTCTTTGTAGATCTGCATTCAGTGTCCACGATTCGCACGCATACAGATATGTGGAGATGACCAGTGCATGCAGTATCTTGACCTTGGTCCTGAAAGAGATGTTTCGGTCTTTCCAGATGGTCTTGAACTTCGCCATTGCTGCTACTGTTTGTGCAGCTCTTGCGAGGATTTCGATATATATATATATATATATATATATATATATATATATATATATATATATATATATATATATATTTTATATATATATATATTATTTCATACTATAATATATAATTAAAATACATTTTACAGGCGTTTGTACCAATACTATTGCGCACATATATACACCCACTCACCTACAGGCTGAGAAAGAGACCCCCCCCCCCCCCCACTACACACACAAACACACACACACACACAACACACACAACACACACACACACACACCACACACACACCCCACCACACACACACACACACACACACACACACACACACAGAAAGAGAAAATCAAATCACACTCTTTATTTTCGAAGGTAATGAACTAAAGTGAATTCATGCTCTTTTGTTGATTTCAATTTTCTTTTACTAACATGGAGCCTTAGCTGGAAATGGAAAGGAAGAAAAAAGACAGGAGGAAACCTGGGCAGGAGAGATCAAAGGGCGGTATGAAATAATATAGCGTCGGTTCCTTCCCTTCCCCACACTTCAAAAAAGACTGCTGAAATCTAGTTAAATTAAGCGATTAAGCACTTGTTCCTCCGTGCATCTCTCTTCTGTCTTCTCTGTGTCTCTGTCTCTCTGTTGTCTTGTTTTCTGTATCTCTCTCTCTCTCTAATGTAAAAATGCACATAAGTGCTTATTCCATTATCCCTCGATATAAAAGAATAAAAATATAAAATAAAAAAATTAAATATTTTATATATATTTATTTATTCATTGCCATTCTCTCTGTCTCTGTTTTGTCTGTCTGTCTCTCTCTGTGTCACAGACAGACACACACACACACACACACACACACACACACACACACACACACACACACACACACACACACACACACACACACACACAACACACACGACCACACGTACGCTAACGGGGGGGGATGGAGAGACAGAGAGAGAGAGAGAAAAGAGAGGGAGGGGAGAGAGAAGAGAGAGAGGAATGAAGATGAAGAATGAATGAAAATTTTTTTTGGGTTAAAAATACAGATTACATTACTTTTATTTTTCATCCGGCCCTTGCCCTGATTAGGAACTATCAACAACAACAAAACCCAACTACAACAACGACAACAAAAGTTCAACCTATGGTTTAAAGAAAAGAGATAAAGTAATGTGTATTCAGCAAACAGAATTCCCAAATTGACCGGAGCATTACTGTCAAAAAAGATACATTGATTATATTTATTTTGAGAAAAGAGATAAGTATGTGTTCAATAAACACGTAATCCCCAACTGACTAGAGCATTAATATGAAAGCAGATATATTGATTATAATTAAGTAAATTAGATAGAGTAAGAGAGAGAGAGAGAGAGAGAGAGAGAGAGAGAGAGAGAGAGAGATGAGAGAGAGAGAGAGAGAGAGAGAGGAGAGAGAGAGAGAGAGAGAGAGAGAGAACGGACAGACAGACGGAGACAGTGACAGAGAGACAGACACAGACGGAGACAGTGACAGAGAAACAGACACAGTCACAGAGATACAGAGACAGTGACAGAGGCAGTGACAGAGAGATAGCCAGCCAGCCAGCCAGCCAGACACAGACAATAGAATAAACCATAGCGCAAAGTATATCATTGTCTGTTTTCTTTTGTTTTTATCTTCCCGAAGTTAAATCCGACTCCTCCCCTCATAATCATAATTATAATAAAACTTTTGTCAGGAAAAAAGGCAGAGGGTCCGTATGGCCCGTCCATGTAGTTCTTTGCTTTAAATTTTTTTTGGTGTGGTTCTGTAGTTCATTTTTTATATTTTATTTTATTCCTATTATTTTTTTCTTCTTCTGGGATACACTAGGGGGTGGAATGTTATCTCAGATCAGCTCTCATCCATCAGTGTTGCGCTGTGCCTTCAAGGCTAATCTTTGAGCTGGCAATTCAGCACGGCACAGAGAGAGAGAGGGGGGGGGGGGGGAGTAAGAGAGAGGGAGGGGGGAAGGAGGGAGTAAGAGAGAGAGGGAGGGAGGGAGTAAGAGAGAGAGGGAGGGAGAGGGAGAGAGAGAGGGAGGGGGAGTAAGAGAGGGAGGGGTGATGGGAATAGAGAGAGAGGAGGGGAGGGAGAGAGGAAGAGAGAGAGGGAGGGAGGGAGTAAGAGAGAGAGGGAGGGGGAGTAAGAGAGGGAGGGGTGATGGGAATAGAGAGAGAGAGAGAGGGAGAGAGAAGGGAGAGAGAGAGGCAGACAAACATACCAAAAAAGAGGGGGAGGGAGGGAGGAGAGAGGGAGCAAGAGAGAGGGGGAGAGAGTAAGAGAGAGGGAGTAAGAGAGAGAGAGAGGGGTGAGGAGGAATGGAGTGAGAGAGAGGGAGTGAGGGAGAGAGAGGGGTGGGGAGTAGGAGGAAGGAAGTGCGAGAGAGAGAGAGAGAGAGAGGGAAAGAGAGAGAGAGAGGGATGGAGGGAGCAGGAGAGAGGGAGTAAGAGAGAGAGGGAGGGAGTGAGAGAGGGGGAGAGAGTAAGAGAGAGGGAGAGAAGGAGTAAAAGAGAGAGGGGGGAGGGGGAAGGGAGTGAGAGAGGGAGAGAGAGGGGAGGGAGGGAGGAAGGAGGGATAAGAAAGAGAGAGGGAGAGAGAGAGAGGGACGGAAGGAGGGATAAGAGAGAGTAGGAGGGAGTGAGGGAGGGATAAGAAAGAG
>CM054149.1:6530924-6533424 GCA_028751875.1 Rapana venosa
ACATATAATTTGAAACAAATATAATCTAAAATGAGTGTTGATGGGATCGCATACTGTTTTGGGAATTATATATTGGATATTATCTCTGAAATACACACACACACTCTCTCTCTGTCTCTCTGTCTCTTTCTCACCTTTTATCGTCTCACTTATAGTTATAGTGTATCCTGATGAAGGATTCATATTTTATATTTTCAATACTTTATTGGACTTGCCTCTGTACATAAGTTTTAATGAGTGCCCTATTTCAGTATCTTATAGTTATGTGTAACAAGTATGTGTACCATTTGACATTGTGTAGATGTTTATCTTTATGACTTATTAAGTTTGGTTGTGTTATTTTTCTTGGCTCTGTTGTTTTTCTTGTTGTTGTTGTTTGTCTGTTTTTTTCTCTTTTTTATCTTCTTCTGTTGGTTTGGTTTTCTTTCTCTTTTGTTTGTTTGTTTGTTTTGGTTAGGGTTTTTTGGGGGGCCGGGGGTGGGGGGTGGGTATTTTAGGGTTTTTCTTTTATTTGCTTGCCTTGGGGGGGGGGGGGGGGGTGGTTGTTGGGGGGAGCTGTTTTGAAAAGGGTTATTTCCCCTTGTTTTTATTGTGAGACTGTATAAGTATTGGGTTATTAATTATTAAGATGTATCCCTAACGGGCGGGGACTGGATGTTAAAAAAGCACATATGTGCTTATCATTATCCTCGAAATAAAAGAATTTGTCATTGTCCTCTCTCTCTCTCTCTCTCTCTCTCTCTCCTCTCTCTCTCTCTCTCTCTCTCTCTCTCTCTTTTCTCTCTCTCTCCTCTCTCTCTCTCTCTCTCTTCCTCTCTCTCATCTCTCTCCTCTGCTGTCTCCCGTGTGCGAACGTACGCAGAACATCTTGCCCACACGTTACAACCAGTTCCGCTATTTGGAAGAGTAGGCCATAGTGTGCCGGTGGAAACGGGTGACAAAATTTACAAAACTGCATACACGCGGGGACTGGATGTTTAGAAAACCTCACATGAGTGCTTATTCCATTATCCTCGAAATAAAAGAATAAATAAAAAAATAAATACAATCTCTCTCTCTCTCTCTCCTCTCTCTCTCTCTCTCCTCTCTCTCTCTCGCTCTCTCTCTCTCTCTCTCTCTCTCTCTCTCTCTCTCTCTCTCTCTCTCTCTCTCTCTCTCTCTCCTCTCTCTCTCTCTCTCTCTCTCTCTCTCTCTCTCTCTGGATCCCAACGTGTGCCCCCGCTGCCCCAAAAATCCAATGTTCTCATTACTGCAGAGTGTCTGTACACCAGCATCTTAACCCAGTCATTTCTGTTTATGATTCTCTGTGTAATATACACTGCTGCCAAAAAATACAAGAGAAGGAGAGGGAGGGAGAGAGAGAGATGGATCGAGAGAGGGAGAGAGCTTGAACTCAAATTCGAACTGGGATGTTTTATTGAGGGTAAATGGCAGAGGCTTCTTTTTACGCCAGGCCCTCAGAAGAAAAAGAAAAGGAAAAAAAAAAGAAACCAACCAGCAAACAAACATGATCGAGAGAGAGAGAGAGAGAGAGAGAGAGAGAGAGAGAGAGAGACAATGACAATGACAAATTCTGTAATTTCGAGGATAATGAATAAGCACCCATATACTTTTTCACATCTAGTCCCCGCCCTTAGGGATATATATGATAATAAAATAAAATAAAGCCAATACCAATATAATCACACAGTAAATGGGAATAAAAATATCCACCCCCCTCCCCTACACACACACAAAAATCACCGAAAAAGAGAGAGAAAAAAAAAGCAACAACAAATAATAAAACAAAGCAAAGCAGAGCAAAACAAAAAACACAGAAACAACAAAAAAACCAGCAAAAAAACCAAAAGCAAAATAAAAGCAGCAACAAACAACGAGAGAGCGAGAGCGAGAGAGAGAGAGAGAGAGAGAGAGAGAGAGAGAGAGAGAGAGAGAGAGAGAGAGAGAGAGAGAGAGAGACAAATATGCAGATAGACAGACAGACAGACGGCACAGGTCTATAGACAAACTGAATCTGAATTAGAGAAGGGGAGGCCAGAAGATAAGGACACAGAAGAAAGGAGGTGGCACATGCCTCCATGACATTAGAGGATGATAAGAGAGAGAGGACAGATACAGAGGGGAGAGAGAGAGACAGAGAGAGAGACAGAGTGAGAGAGGAGAGAGAGAGAGAGGGGAGAGAGAGACAGAGAGAGAGAGAGAGGGGAGAGAGAGAGACAGAGAGAGAGACAGAGAGAGAGAGAGAGAGAGAGGGAGAGAGAGACAGAGAGAGAGAGAGAGGCCAGCACCTCTCCTTAGAAATCAGTGCAGTTGTGTTGTGTGTGAGGCTGTGGCAGAACAGATGAAAGACTGCCCGCTGAACACTCAGCTAGCTGTCCTCTGACTGGGAGAGTAAACATTGCCCAGATAGAGCGGGTCTCTCTCTTCTGCTACTACCTTGGATGGGAGGGGATGGATGCTCTATCTGCCTGTTGTCTATCTTGTGATCCTTCTTGGTGCC
>CM054149.1:6535924-6538424 GCA_028751875.1 Rapana venosa
AACAAAAATCCGCCGAAACCCCTCCTCCTCCCTCAACCTACCCCTTCATCTCTCCCCTAACCCCCACGTCCTTTTCGGAAGAGTAGGCCATTGTGTGCCGGTGGGAACGGATGACAAAATTTACAAAACTGCATATACACGGGGACTGGATGAAAACAGCGCATGAGTGCTTATTTTATTATCCTCGAAAGAAAAGAATGAATTAAATAAATAAAATAAAAAATAAAATAAATACCCCTCCCTCCCCTTACTTATCCCCCCAGCTACCCTTTCCCCCTTCAACTTTACCTCACTATACCCTATCCCCCTCCCTCATCACCCCCAGCTATTCCTCCCCTTACTCCTATTCCTTCCCCCCCCCCCCCACTCCCTATCCTTATCCCCCTAGCTACCCCACCCCCACCCTGTCGAGTAGTCTCAAAGCACATGCACCTCCAGAGCAGCACCATAACATCATCCTCACCATCATTGATCATCATGCAATATAGGAAAATCAACTTTTATCAGTGGCCCCAGTTGCTCTGGTCTCATAGTGGCTTCAGTTACATTTTTCCTATACACTTCTGTGCCTGTGGTGAGTTTGTGTCAAACCCTTCAGGATTAGAGATTCACAGGGGACGGTCATTGGAAGGACGTTGTGGTGGGCGCCACCTCGTATATGTGATTCACTCAGTCTGGCTGCACGACTGAGCTAATACTGTCGTTAGTTGGGGGCTTAGTAGGTGGTGTCCTGCGTATGTTAGTTTAGAACAGGCAGCACTGAAGACAAAGTGACCCAGCAGCAGTGCAGAGCCCGTCTGACTGGTGGCCTCACCGCAGCATGACACTGATGGACTCCCTGTGGGCTTCCAGCTTAGAGTATGCGAAGTAACGAATCTGGGTCTGGCGTGGGAACAGTAAGACAGGAACGTCTCAGAAGAGGTTAAAGGTAAAGGTGTCCCATAACCTATGTGGTCGTGGGGGAGCGAGGCATCAGAGACCTCAACTTTTCAAGGGGGCAGCATATTGAGGGCGGCGCCCATATCCTCTCCCTCGCTGCTTTACCTTCCCTGACCCTAAAGAGGCAGGTACCCATTCACAGCTGAGTGTACTGAAGTCAAGGCGCGCAATCGATCACCCATCCAAGCGGTAACCACGCTCGACGCTGCTTAACCTTGGCTGGAGAAAGCGAGTGCTCTGATCACTGAGCTGTCCCGTCCCCTACAGAAGAAGAGGAAGCCAAAAAAAAAAAAAAGAAATACTGAGATCCACCCTGACACTTCTACTTACAGCCTCAAGCAGGCGCACACAAACAGCAGCACTTCATCTTGAAGGAGTAGTTGTATTAGGGATGGCAGTGTGGATGGCAGCAGTATAGGAACAACGGTGGACTGGGTAATAGTGTAGCACTTATCACAACAGCTGCACAAACATTCACTTTAAGCAACACAACTGCAGTCAAAAAGACATTGAGAAGAAAGATAGATATAGTACTGAACGCTAGAGTCATGGAACTAATGGGTGATGTTGACGATGGTTGTCTTTATCATGATCACAAAAAGAGAAGAAACAATGATAAAACTCTCCGCAAATACTAACAATACGTACAGACTTTATCTTCAAACTATCAACCTTTCAAATTTATTTTGACAAATAAAGGGCTGCTAAATTCCCCCTCACAGAAGACACAATAGCCACTTTCTCGTTACGTCTCCCCTAGTATTCTGCCCCTTGTGGGTAGGTTTTTCCTTTTACTTTCTTTCTTTTTCGTTTTTGAGCATGATGTACCATGTGGACTACCAGCCAGCATTTGCTTTCCATCATTGGTGGTTTTTGACTGGTCTTTGAAGTGATGTTGACAGCTGGTACCTCGCCTGCCTGCCTGCCTGCCTGCCTTTCCCTCATAATCTTTTATTTTGTGGATTCAAGGTGCTGTGACGATTGCTGGGTTGGAAAGAATTGTAGTTTAACAGCCTGAAGAAAGTTTATGAGCCGTTTACTTTAGCACCCAGTTTATGTTTTAGTTCCGTTATCTGTTCTCTCTCTTTCTGTCTCTCTCTCTCTCTCTCTGTCTCTCTCTGTCTGTCTCTCTCTCAGACAGACACTCTCTCTCAGACAGACACTCTGTCTCTCTGTGTCTGTCTGTCTGTCTTTCTCTCCTCTCTCTCTCTCTCTCTCTCTCTCTCTCTCTCTCTCTCTCTCTCTCTCTCTCTCTCTCTCTGCTCTCTCTATCTGTCTGTCTTTCTCTCACTCGTTCTCTCTCTCTCACTCTCTGTCTGTCTCTGTCTCTCTCACCATCTCTGTCTCTCTCACTATCTGTCTGTCTGTCTGTCTGTCTCTCTCTCTCTCTATATATATATATCTCTCTATTTGTTCCTCTGCCTGCCTTTACCTATCTCTCTGTCTTTTTTCTCTCTTTTTTGTGTCTGCCTCTTCCTCCACCTCTGCCTTCTTTTTTTGTTGGGAATGGAGTAGTGGGGGGGAGGGGGGGGCAGCTCATGTCTATGCATACATTTTTGGG
>CM054149.1:6543424-6558424 GCA_028751875.1 Rapana venosa
GTGTAACAGTTGGTTTTTAAGTTTTCATTCTTTATAGGTAATGATTCAAAATTCACTGCCAGGGAGACGTGAGAGGGCACACATACTTAATACACCTTTACTTCGGTGTTCATGATCAGCGTAGTGTTATTCCAGACTCCAAACACCTTTACTCTGGTGCTTATGATCAGTATGGTATCATTCCAGACTCTATGAACCAGAGCTCACCTTGTCTAGAATAATATCATACTGATACTCACACCAAAGTTCTTTGCCAGCTCTCCTGTTCAGCTGGACATTCAGGATCGGTATCACAGGTAATAGCGCTGAGATATAGTCTAACTCTTGCAGCATTGCTAACATATCGCCCATGACGTTTTAGACTTTTTAGGCTGATGGTTAGACCAAAAGTTCTACGTGGGAAACAGATGCTGAGTCTTCGGTTTGCTTCTTCAGTGAGCACAGATAAGCAGTGTTATCTGGAAAAATTCACATCTTGTCCTGGCTTTGAGGTATGTGAAATAGAATGTAGTTCCAGAAAAGTATGTGTAAAGATAAACACTACCGTCTGACTTGGTGAAAGAATTGGAGAGCAAGAGAAAGAAGATGTCAAAAAGTGTTGGAGCTAGTGCACAGCCTTGCTTCACTCTGCTCTTGATTTAGACAGGTTCTGAAAAGGAGCCAGTCTACCAAATGGTACCCTGCATATCTTTATAAAAAAGTGTGATCGCCTCCAGATCTCTGGGGAAAGGGGTGATGGTGGCATCCAGTCCTCTGCAATTGCACGAGAAAAGCTATCCCATCTAAATCAAAGGCTTTCGACAAGTCAATGAAAGCAAAATACTGTGGCTGTCACTGTTTATAGCACTTCCCCAGTAGTGGTAGTAACTGCCTTGTCATTGTCCCATGTTCTTCAACCTTTTATGAACCAATTCACTGAGCGCACAGTAGATGTTCTGTCTCTTTTCCAGTGATCATTATCAGTCTCTTGAGAAACTGTTTTGAGATCAACGTTCTTCTTTTGCTCTGACAGTGTTCTACACCATGTGAGCAGGAACCAAACCCAACACATTGCTTTTATCAGAAATGTTACAGCCTTAAGAAGCTTACATTGGCTGCAGCACTTCGGCGCATAATAGTAGAATTAGTGACAAAAGGGGTAGGAACAGCCATGGAACGGATAATAGAAATGCATTGGTTACAACAACAGATGTAAAAATAATTGCTCCAGCTATAATCTAAAAAAAAAGGTTACAACGAAAACAGCCAAAGAAACCTGCAAAAAATTCCTAATAACCAGACGAATGAAGTTGTGGATGGCTCTCATTATCCTGATGATAAAGACACAAGATAGAAAAAAACAACTCGCATGATATCGCTCTCCACCAGTATTTAGGATGCACAGTATCAAAATCCTCAAGTTCTTTGGCAGATGAAGTACTGCAAAATTCACCCAAAGAGAACCAAGGCATCGCTTTCTCCTGTCATTATTTCACGCCTTTCCCTCTTTCTTTGGTATTTTCCCCCTTAACACGAAGCAGGCTTTTAGCTATTACTCAACACTTGTGTTTCATTACTGGTGACTTTTCTTGCCAGCCTAGGCTTCCAGCTGGTGCCATAACTTCTCCATTTATATTCTTTGTTGGTTGTCGTTGTTTTTCTTATTGAGGGTGTTGGCTTCATGGTTGAAAAACATTGGAATGAAACAGGTGGAAAGAACATTCATGAGCCGTTTTATTTAGCTTTGACTTTTCCTTTTCTGAATCTTTTCCACCTGTCTGCTTTTCAGTCTCTGTCTCTCTCTCTCTGTGTCTCCATCTCTACCTCTGTCTTTTTTAGTATTTTAAAAAAATTGTATGTGTTTGTGTGTGCGGGGGTGTGCGTGTGCGCGCGCGTGTGCACACTTGCCATTTGCTCATGTATGTTTATGTTCTGTATCTACATAAGCGTTTGTTGTGTCATTTGTGCATGAGCAAGTCAGCATACATTTCTGCAATCGTGTTTTCATTCGGACAGCTGCTGAGGCATATCTAGGGTATAAGTGTGTAAATGGACATAATCATCACTGCGACATGGTTGAGACAGAAACAATAATTGGTGTGGTGTGTCTGTTACAGATGATGAGGAGCAGAGGCAGTGAGCAAACAAAGAACACAGCGGTATAACAAAGAAGTCCTAGCCCCCCATGCCATCAGGGCCGTAGTAAACCAGAGGTAGTTAGTTGCAGCCTCCGTCCCCCATCACACGGTGTTGTTGATGTGTGCAGCACACTAAGGAGAACGCCCGACAGGCCATGATCACCAACTGGTTACACACTCCGTGTGTATCAAACAGGTAAGCTTTTTGTGATGAACGTGATGTATGTGGGATGTTTGACTTTTTGTGTGTGTGTGTGTGGTTCTTTCTTGTGCTTGCTGTCTTTTCATTTCTTTTTCTGGTTTGGTTTTTATAGTATATGTCTGTCTGTCTATCTCTCTGTCTCTGTTTTAAAAAAAAAATCTTTGTCTGTGAATGGTTCTGTCTGTCCATCTGTCAGTCTGTTTCTATCATTTTGTCTATGTGTCTATCTGTCTGTTTATGTCTCTCTCTTCCTGTTTCTCATTGTCTCTCTTTTTCTGTATCTTTCTGTCTCTCTCTGTCTGTCTCTCTCTCTTTCTGTCTCTATTTCCTTATGTCTCCATCTCTGTCTCTCTCTCCCTCTCCCTCCATCTATCTCTATCTCTCCCCCCCCCTCTCTCTCTCTCGTCTCCTCTCTCCTCTGCAGTATGGTAAAAAAACAACCTTTTCCACCTAAGTCAAAAGCTTTTGTTAAGTCATGGAAAGCAAAATGTCACTGCTGACAGCTCTTCTCTTGCAGCAGTGGTTGGCTGCCCTGTCTTTAAGCTGTGTAATGTTCTTCATCCCTTCATGAACAAAGCCAGTGACCAAACTATGCATGTTCTTTCTCTCTCAGTCTCTGTCTCTCTCTCTCTACCTCTCTCTCTCAGTCTGTATTCCAAAACTCTCTGCATAAAGCATTTAAGCTTCGAGATACTGCAACGTCATAGATGATTGCTGTTCAACATGTTGTTAACTATGACTGATGCATTGTTTTTTGTTATGTTCTTTTATCGAGTGTTATTGTACTTCTTTTCTTTTCACCAACCCCTTCATGAAGGGTGGTGGCCTAAACATGAATAAGTAATCCGAATCCGAATCCGAATCTCTCGGTCTGTCTGTATCTCTAGCGCTCTCTCTCTCTCTCCTCTTCTCCTCCTCTCTCTCTCCTCTCTCTCCTCTCTCTCTCTCTCTCTCTCTCTCTCTCTCTCTCTCTCTCTCTCTCTCTCTCTCTCTCTTTTCCTCTTCCCCCACAAACCCTTTGAGATCAACATTCTCATTTTTTGCCCTGACAGTTTAGTACATCTTGAGAGCGAGTGATATTTGATGAGAACGAAATGTTGTTGTAGTCAGAAGTGCATGTACAACGCTCTCACACTCACTTCCACTTAACAGCCATACGAATCGTACATCGGCTCAGCACTTCACCCGGTAATAGTAATATTCGTATCAGATGTGGTGGCGGCAGTGGTACGAGCAGCCGTTGAATGAATAATGCATTGATGATAACGGCAGGTGTAAAATGATTGCCCCAGCTACAATCCCCCCCAAAAAGTTATGGGCGACACAATGACTGCCAGAACACAATACTGGAAACGTATCGTCAGGATGATGATATACAATAAACGAAGTTGTTGATGATGTTGTTACTGTCATGATGAAGACAGAAACGTAACGTCTCGCTTGATACAGCTGTCTCCCAGTATATGGAATGCACAGTATCAAGTTCCTGAGGTTCCCTCTGTAGATGAAGTATGGCAAAATTCAACCCATAGAGAAAGTAACGAACCCCTTGATATGGTCTCTGTGGTCGGCGGGGCTATAAACAACAGGATTGGTTGGGATTGGACTTTGTCATCGTCTTGGTCTGATGCTTTCACGCCCCTTCCTTATCTTTTTTTTTCCTGTTCTTTTCAGCTGGACTCGAGACTCGTGTTTCATTAGCAGTGATTTTCTGACTGGCCTAAGCAATGGTGCGGACGGCTGGTGCTGTAACTTCTTCTCCGCTGATAATAACGATTCTTGGTTTATGTGGTGAAGGGAGGGAGGGGAGGGAGGGTGTTGTCGGGGCTAGCTGCAGGGTTCCAGAGATCTTGCAGTGAAACAGGTGGACGTAAAGTTATGAACCGTTTTATTTAGCTCGGAATGCTTCTTTCTCATTATATGTTCTATCTTTCTGATTTTCAGTCTCTGTATCTGCATGTTTGTCTGTCTGTCTGTCTGTCTCTGTCAATATCTGTCTGTCTCTGTCTGTCTGTATGTCTGTATGCCTGTATGTCTGTCTGTGTCTCTTCTCTCTCTCTCCTCTCTGTTTCTCTGTCTGTATTCTGTCTGTCTGTGTCTGTGTCTCTGTTTCTCTCTTCTCTCTCCCCCACTCTCTCTCTCTCTCTCTCTCTCTCTCTCTCTCTCTCTCTCCTCTCTCTCTCTCTCTCTCTCTCTCTCTCTTTCTCTCTCTATCGTGTATCAGTGTATCTGTATGCATGCTTGCACTTGCCATGATTATGCTTGTGCATTAAAAGAAAAGATTTATCTTCCTAAGCTTTCGTTATTTCATTTGAGCCTGTCATATGTCAGTATACATTTTTCTGCAATAATCTTTTCATTCATGCACCTGCTAAGGATCCTGTAGACAGACATAATTGTGCTGAAGAACATGATCATCACTGGGACAAAATTGAGAGGGAAACACTCAGAGGTGTCTGTTACAGAGAGGGTGATGAGCACAGAAACTAAGAGGCCATAGAAATAAAAAGAACAAACAAGAAACAAGAAACGCACACATGATATTATGTAATCAGGAAAAGAATACGCCATGCCATGAGGGTAGTAAAACAGAAGTTTTGATGAGCAGAGACAGTGAGAAGCAGTGAGGAAAACAAAGAACACGACGATATCTCGCATTCGCAAGTATCTGTCCACTGATGCAACTTCCAAGCTTGTCACATCTCTCATTCTTTCACGTTTAGACAACTGTAATTCTCTTTTGGTTGGCCTTCCAGCATCATCCATCCACTCTCTTCAACGCATACAAAACTCTGCAGCTCGACTGGTCCTAAGAAAGAAAAAATCTGAACACATCACTCCTCTTCTGCGATCTCTTCACTGGTTGCCTGTCTCACAGAGACTGAAGTATAAGACCAATACCCTCTGTTTTAAATGTCTTCACAGATCTGCACCCTCTTATCTCTGTAACTGTCTTCACCTGTATACTACATCCCGTTCCCTTCGTTCAGCCGCAGATACTTTGCGCTTTCGAACACCCAGATTCAAACAAACCACTGCTGGCCGTCGCTTTTTCTCTGTTTCTGGTCCATCCACCTGGAATGATCTCCCTTTTTAACTTCGCCAAAAGCCTTCACTATATACCTTCAAATCCAGCCTCCAAACGTACTTATTTCCTACCTGACACTTTCCCCTCATATCTGTTCCTACTTCTCAACAGCATTCTTCATCTCCTTCATCACCACTCAAGTGTGTGTGTGTGTGTGGGGGGGGGGGGGGGGGGGAGTGTGCATAAATTTGAAATATGTTATCTGAGGGAAGTTGCATGCGTGTGTAATTGATTTGAGTGCAAGTGCTTTGATTTGTTTGTTTTACAAGATTTAGCGCTATATAAATTCCATATATTATTATAATTATAATTATTATAATAATAATAATAATAATTATTATTATTATTATTATTATTACTATAAGAAAGAAGTCCTACCCCCATGCCATCAGGGCCGTAGTAAACCAGAGGTAGTTAGTTGCAGCCTCCGTTCGCCGTCACACGGTGTTGTTGATGTGTGCAGCACACTAAGGAGAACGCCAAACAGGCCATGATCATCAACTGGTTACACACTCCGTGTGTATCAAACAGGCGAAGGTCTTTGTGATGAACATGATGTATGTGGGATGTTTGACTTTTTGTTGTTGTCTTTCTTGTGCTTGCAATCTTCTCATTTTGTGTTTGTGTATATGTCTGTCTGTGTATCTGTCTCTTTATCTCTGCTCCGACTGTCTGTCTCAGTGTCTGTCTTTTTTCAGTCTCTTTTCTCTGTGTCTGTCTTCCTTTCTCTGTCTGACTGGCTTTCTGTCTCTGTCTGTCTGTCAGTTTGTGTCTGTCTGTCTGTCTGTCTGTCTCTCTCCCTCCCTCCAAGCTCCCTCTTTTATGCCTTTGCTTGTGAACATAGATGCACACACACAGTTTGTGTGTTTATAATTATGTGTGTGTGTGTGTGTGTGTGGGCGCGCGCGCGCGGTCATAGCGCAACACTCTAACCACTAGGCTATCCTATCCTCCTCTGTATGTGTGTCCATGCGTGTGAATGTATGTGCTTGTGTATGTGCGCGCGCGGCCATGCATGTCTATGTGTATTTGTGCGCGTGCATGCATGAGTGTCGCGTTTACGCACGCACCCGTGAACGTGTCTGCACGCGCGTGCCTACCTACGTGCATGCATGTGTACCAATATTTGGGTAGTCTCCGATTTTGTTTGCACACGTTGGTCGGCACGTGTGGCAGCTAGCTACGCAAGATACTAGACTTGTGCTTGGACAAGCCCATCTGTTAATGACCAGCCTCTCAGTGGCCAGCGACTGATGATAGTAATACAGACAAACAACAACAACAAACACACAAAAAACCTAGCTCTGCCGGCCAAAGGAGAGGTGGCTGACCTTTTGACCCGGGTGGGAAGGGAGATAATGATCATCAGACAGGAGGAGGTAAGGGCAGCAGCGTGTTGCTTCTGGAAGCGGTTCAAAGCGAGGCTGAAGTACACAGGTGATTATGAAAGCCCGGCCAGGATGACTGACAGGCAGACAGACAGGTAGACAGACAGGTAGACAGACAGGTAGACAGACAGATGGTCAGATGGTCTGATAAGCAGATGGAGAGATACGCACGGTTAGTAGATAATATCGTGGTTCGCGCGCACGCGCGCGTGCGTACACATATCCACACACACGACACACGCACGCACGTACACACATATATAGATATAGATTATATAGATATATGAATATATATATATATATATATATATATACATACACATACATACATACATACATACATTGCATACATACATACATGCATACATACATACATACATACATACATACATACATACATACATACAGGCAGGCAGGCAGGCAGGCAGGCAGGCAGGCAGGCATAGATATTTAGATACGTAGTTACAACTAGATTTACATACATGAATGCACACAGGAATACGTCAACTTTATAAAGCTATATTAGTGGAAATGTTAAAGGCCGAAGGAAAGGAAAGAAGGGTGGGAAGGAGAAAGAAAGAAAGGAAAGAAGAAAGGAATAAAGAAAGAAAGAAAAGGGAAGAAAGAAAATTCTTTTTAAAACCCATACAGACAGACAGACAGAAGTCTATGACCTTTGATAAAACCGAATATTCCCCAATCAAAACTTTGGGTGCTTGTATATTTACTATCATCTAAGAAGGAAGGAAGGAAAGAAGGAAAGAAAAACATTTCAGCCAGACAGAAAGAAGGAAGGAAAAGGGGACAGGAACAATACAAAAGAAAGAAAGAAGAGAAAGGAAGAGAAAGAAATACAGACAGACAGGAAGAAAGAAGGGCAACGATAAACATGAACGCATACACAAAACCGAAACAAAAACAAAAAAATGATTGAAAAGACACAACGAAGGAAGAAAAAGAACTTAAAAAGAGAAACACACACACACACGCACGCACGCACGCACGCACGCACGCACGCACGCACCACACACACACGCACACACACACGCACACACACACGCACGCACGCGCGCACACACGCACACACACACACACACACACACACACACACACACACACACACACACCCCACACACACACACACACACACACACACACACAGCATACCAAATGAAAGAAGGAAGAAGGAGGAGTATGGGTTCAAAGCAGACACTGAAGAGCAGATTGGACTGTGAACTAAAAGACCAAGGAAGGAAGAAAGAAAAGAAGAAATAAAGAAAGAAAAAAAGGGAAGCAAACAAGCAGTGACAATGACAATGACAAATTCTTTTATTTCGAGGATAATGAATAAGCACCCATGTGCTTTTTTACATCTAGTCCCCGCCCTTAGGGTTATAAATAAGAGAGAGAGAGAGAAAGAGAGAGAGAGAGAGATAGAGAGAGAGAGAGAGAGAGAGAGAGAGAGAGAGAGAGAGAGACAGACAGACAGACAGACAGACAGACAGACAGAGAGAGAGTGTGTGTGTGTGTGTGTTGGGGTGGAATTGAACCTAAGACTGTTCGTGATTTTTTTGTCCACTTACAAGCTAGCAAGCAAGGAAGAAAGAGAGAGAAAGAGAAGAAACAAAGAAAGGCAGAAAGAAAGAAAAAGAGAGAAAGGAAGGAAGGAAAGATGGAAGGAAGGAAGGAAGGAGGGAGGAAGGAAGGAAGGATAAGACCATGGACTGAGGGAGGGAGGGAGGGAGGGAGGTGTGCCAGAGAGGGGGCACATACAGAGCTATCTGTTACATAACCAGCATCCCAGATGCCATTGTCTTCTGCCGCTACACAGCCAGCGCTAACAGACAAGCACACAGGAGAAACACAGAGAGATCTATACTGCTTCTTCACACACACACACACACACACACACACACACACACACACACACACACACACACCCGCGCGCGCGCGAAGACACGTATTTGTGCACACGCACGCTCACGCACACACACACACATACACAACACGCGCGCACACACACACACAACAACACGCACGAACACACACACACACACACACACACACACACACACACACACACACACACAACACACACACAGAAGGTGGGGGTGGAGGCAATTACAAACGATACACGACACAAAACCTATTCCAGGAAAGAAAAAATAAAGAAAAATAGTTTCTTGTTTCCTACACACACACACACACACGCGCGCGCGCGCGCGCCCATATGCTCTCTCTCCCCATCTCTCGCTCTCTCTCTTACTTGACTCTAATGACGCACTCGAGCTTACACATGCTCATTCATACACATACTTCCCTCTCCCCCCCCCCCCCCCCCCCCCCCCCCCCCCGTTTTTATTTTTGCATTTCTCATAATCCTTTTCCCTATCGTCTAATATCACTTTAAGTGGGAGGACGTTAAAGCGAGAGCACACACACACACACACACACACACACACACACACACACACACACACACACACACACACACACACACACACACACACACACACACACACACACAGAACGATCACCATGCCCTCTCCCTCCCACCCCCTCCCTCCTTCCTTATCCCTCCCACCTGAAGTCAAAGTAAAGGTGAGGTGGCAGGGTGTAGCACTAACCATAATGTGAGGGCAGGTGTAAAACTGCCAGAGTTGTAAAGCCTGCCGTTAACCCTGTAGGCTGTTTTTCCAGACAGGTATACAACATCCATCCCCATTTTCCCTAACCACCACCACCACCACCCCCAATCCCCCCCCCCCCTACCACCACCACCACCACCATCACCCACCCACCACCCCTACTACCTACCACCCACCCACCTAGCAAGGAGTGTAGAGTTGAAACAGAACTGAGAAGAGGGTGGATGAAGATTGGTGTTGGGTGTGGGTGTGTGGGGGGAAGTTACGTGAAGATTATCTCCCCATTTGTCTCGATTCCTCCACACAGATAAGGTTAATAACGGACCGGCACACGTGGCCACCCCCAAAAAAACACAACAACAAACAAAAACAAAAACGTGAAGCATTTTGGGGGGAAGAAACGTGAAACTCAGCCTGCTTTTAAAAAAAAAGAAAGGGGGGTAATCCCCCACCCCCCACCTCCAGCCCAAGTTTGTCGGTGACGCAATGGACTGCTTGGTGTTTGAGGGAAGGGGCTTCGACTTTTCTTAGCAGGAGGTTGAATGGTGGAGAGTGTGTGGGCGTTGTGTGTGTTGTGTGTGTGTGTTGTGGTGTGGAGTGGTGTGTATGTGTGTGTGTGTGTGTGTGTGTGAATGTTGTGTGAATGTGTGTGAATTTTGTGTGTGAGTGGTTGTGTGTGTGTGTGTGTGTGGGATGTGTGTGTGTGTGTGTGTGTGAATGTGTTGTGTGAGTGTGTGTGTGTGTGATGTGTGTGTGAATGTGTGTGTGTGTGTGTGTGAGTGTGTGTGTGTGTGTGTGTGTGTGAGTGTGTGTGTGTGATGTGTGTGTGTGTGTGTGGTGTGTGTGTGTGTGTGTGTGTGTGTGATGTGTGTGTGTGTGAGTGTGTGTGAATGGTGTGTGTGTGTGTGTGTGGTGAATGTGTGTGTGTGTGAGTGTGTGTGAATGTGTGTGTGTGTAGGTGTGTGTGTGTGAATTGTGTGTGTGTAGTGTGTGTGAATGTTGTGTGTGATGTGTGTGTGAGTGTGTGTGTGAGTGTGTGTGTGAGTCAAGTCAAGTCAAAATGATCTTTATTGAGGAAAAAAAAAGATTAAGTTTATACAACTTTTTGTCCATCCTGCCCTCACAAAAACAAAGAAAATCAAGAAAATTGACATATAAAAGCGATCAAAATACAATGTTCACACATGTTGAAGACAAAAATGTATGGATATATATATAACTCCAGACTAACAAAAACATGTGTGTGTGTGAGTGTGTGTGTGTGTGTGTGTGTGCGTGTGTATGTGTGTGCGTGCGCGCGCGTGTGTGTGCGTTGTGTGTGAGTGTGGGTGTGCGTGTGTGTGTGTGTGTGTGTGTGTGTGTGTGTGTGTGTGTTCAAAGCAATGTTATGGACAACACATTAAGGAACCTGACCTTGCTTTCTGTGTAGAGGGATGTTAATGATCATGAGCTGGGAGGCACATAATTATGTCCACCTGTCCACCTTTTCCTCCTTGGGGGATCAAAGTATAGCTGATGAGGGCGAGGTTTTCAGACAGATAGACCGACAGACCGACAGACAGACAGACCGACAGACAGACAGACAGACAGACGGACCGACCGACAGAAAAATGCATTCCTCATACATCGTAGATAGTTTCCGGACATAGAAGCTGCTTCGTGAGAGGGGTAAATGGGAAAAGTAGCACTACATTGTGCGCGTATGCGCTCTTGCGTGCACACGTGCATAGACAAGCACACACACACATACAGAAAAAAACCCATTGCCTATAATGATGATAGCACAAATTCTGACATGAAGAGTGACAGCAAACCAGTTTGCATACGTATATTTTACAATCATATAGTATACGATACAATGAATCCGTGACCGGAGAGTTATGGTTAAAAAAAAAAAAAAAAGGGAAAAAAAACCCTTGTGAAAATGGGCAGTTTTGACTCTTTTAAGTCCCAAGAAACACACCCCCCCCCCCCCATTTCCCCTCTCTCCCGCCCCGCCCCTTCCCCCCCCCCCCCTCTCCTCCCCCCTCTCCTCCCCCCCCCCCTCCCGACCCCACTCCTCTCCCCCCCCCCCTCCACTAACCTATTGATCTCGCCTAACGTATCCCCCTCTCTTATTTCCATCCCCCTTTTCTCCCTCCCCGCAACCTATATCCCTATCTGTCCACAAACAATGGAAGATAGACAACACATCTCCTCCAAAGCTTGGAGGATTAGAAGTTAGGGGGTGATCCCCGCAGAGATCACACATTCCTAACTGACAGCTAAAGCAGTGGTCTTCACAGTTTTACAGCATTTCATTAACATAGCAGTTCCTCACTTTGAAGGTGTTTTTCTATGGTATATTGGACATTAAAAAAAAAATTCGATGTCTACAATCATTTTCTCTCACCCTATACTTGTTCAAGACAGGTAAACAGCAATTTCTACAATTTCGTATCAAAATTGTTGTTTCATATCTATGTGATGGACGCTTTTATCTGGACTACTAAGCAACTTCAAACGATGAAAAGGGATATAATTGTTTACGATACCTGTGAAGGGGAAGTAACAAGACATAAAATAGCACACACAGAGCGTGTTTGCAAATCTAAACACTAGTAAACATGGTACATATGCACGTAAAAGAATTTGCAGCTTGGAGACAGTGGTCACTTGCAAATTTCCTTACAAAATACCACTCTAAAAGTTAAAAAGTTACACATGCAGGTGAAAACTAAATAAATGAAAATATGATTAAACTTCTTCTTCTTCATCATCGTCGAATGCTAAGAAAGCAACTGTTGTCTCTCGTATGATCGAAAATGCGTTGCACTGCCGTTGAGCACCTTACAAGTCAGGCCCAGCACATCCAATGTCAGCATGGGAAGGAATTGTTATCTTTTAAGTCTTTATGGAAAAAAGGCTGGAGAGTGGACCAAGAAGGCAGAAAATAGACAAGAAGGATGTGAAAGAAAGACAAGGAGCAAGGCAGTGATAAATAGATGGAATTCCTAGCACAGAATTTCCAGAAGGTGGGGATGCTATTTATACTAACAGCCAGGTAAATTAGAATAAAAACAAACAATTGTGTCACACCACATTTGTGGTGGCGTGCTCTTTATTTTATTTTTATTTATTTATTATTTTATATCGAGGTTTATGGAATAAGCATGCAGGTGCTTTTTTTAAACTTCTAGTCCCCGTGTGTATGCGGTTTTGTAAATTTTGTCATCTGTTCCCACCGGCACACAATGGCCTACTCTTTCGAAAAGCGAAACACGATTTAACGTGTGCGCAAGATGTTCTGCATGCGTTCGCACACGGGCCTCGGTTTATAGTCTCATCTGTTTTTACAAGGGAATGGAGGTAGGATTTATTTTGTCTTCTACTTTGTACAATGTTGCAAAAGGAACTTGGCCTAAATAAAATATTCTGAACACAATAAACCTTTTAGACACTGAACTTGATATCTTCCAGTTACAGAACACAGTCAAAGAGGATTGCGTGTGTGTACATAAACATAACGTATCTAAATACTGTAGCATGTACTTGAGCGCTCTAATAAGTTCCTGTGTGCATGGCCATGTGTTTGGATGTATTTGTAGAAAATTGTGTGTGTATGTGTGTGTGTGCAAAGTCAAGTAAAGTCAAAATGATCTCTATTGAGGGTAAAAGATTAAGTTTACACAACTTGTGTGTATATCTGTGTGTGTGTGTGTGTGTGTGTGTGTGTGTCTATGTGTGTCTGTGTGTGTGTCTATGTGTGTCTGTGTGTGTGTTTATTTCTCTTTCTCTATTTCTGGTCCATCAGTCTGGAATGACCTCCCTCTCTCCCTTCGCAAAAAAAACTACTTCATACCAGCCTAAAAACACGCTTATTTCAAACCTACGATTTTCCCCTCCTGTTTCGTTTCTTATCTGTCCCCGCTTCAGCAGCCAAAATACCCATCACCCCACCAAAGTGTATAACCTTTGTGTGCGTGCGTGCGTGCGTGCGTGCGTGCGTGCGTGCGTGTGTGTGTGTGTGTGTGTGTGTGTGTGTGTGTGTGTGGTGTGTGTGTGTGTGTGTGTGGGGTTTTGTGTGTGTAAATTTGAATTTGTTAAAACTATTTTTGATTTAGTTGCATGTGTAAGAATAGGTTGAATGCAAGCGCTTTGATTTGTTTTTACAGTTTATAGTGCTATACAAAGTCCATATTCTTCTTCTTCTTCCTCTTCTTCTTCTTCTTCTTTTTTTCTTCTTCTTCTTCTTCCTCTTCTTCTTCCTCTATCATTATTATCAGCATCATCTCCATCATCATCATCATCATCATCATCATCATCATCATCATCATCATCATTAGCAGCAGCAGCAGCATGTTCGTCATTTTGATCATCATTATGATGATGATGATCATGATCATGATCATTATTATTATTATTATTACTATTACTATTATTGTTGTTGTTGTTTATAACTCTGTGACTACGAAGACTGTATGAGAACTGTCACCTCATTAATTTTACTTTCAATAACTATGAAAACTTTCATTTCAAATTAAAGATTAAGACCTCCTAATCCCTTCAAACATCCAACACGGTCAACCAGTCACATTAAATCGTAAAGCCTATGAAGGCCATGCTGAGGATGTTATAGATTTATTATCCCCCAGATAAACAGATTTACCAGGGAGGGAGGGAGGGGAGGGGGAGGGGAAGTGAGGGATATGCAGGGAAGGGGGGTAAAGTAGCTTAGGGGTAAGGTGGAGATAACTCTAGGTAGAAGAAGGGGTAGAATAAGGAGGGGGGAGAGAGGGATAGGTAGATGGGGGAAAGGTAGGGGGAGGGGAATAATTCTGTGGAGGGAGGGGGTAGGTCAAGGAGGGGGAGGAGGTGAAAAGGGATGGGAAAGGGAGTAGATTTGGGGGGGGGGGGGGATATGTTTGGGGAGGGAAGTAGGTGAGGAGGGGTAGGTAAGGGAGTAGATTAGGGGGGAAGGAAGGGCTGGGGTAGGTTAGGGGAAGGTTACTTTTGTCATGGTCTATAATAAGTGGGCCTTACATATGTCTTTTAAGTATCAAATCAAAGTAATGAGAAACATATGGCCAGTGTGGTGTTTCCCGGGCCAGTATTGTAGAGGAGGGTCCAAAGTATGTGTATACTGAGAGGCACACTGCTGTCACCCTCATTTGCAGGTTTTGTCAAATATCCTTGCATTAACCGCTGGACTATGAGAGGAGGATTGTGAACAAATGATGAAGACGATGATGATCACCAGTATGATGATCGCTATCTCTGTCAGTCTGTCTGTCTGTGTGTCTCTGTCAGTCTGTCTGTCTCGGTCTGTCCATGCCTGTCTGTCTCTCTGACTGTTTCTGTTTCTCTCTCTCACCTCTCTGTCTCTGTTTTTGTTTCTGTCTCTCTCTCTCTCTCTCTCTCTCTCTCTCTCTCTCTCTCTCTCTCTCTCCTCTTCTCTCTCTCTCGTCTGTCTGTCTGCGTCTCTCTCTCTGTCTCTGTCTGTCTGTCTCTCTCTCTCTGTGAATCTCTCTCTCGCTCTCTCTCCACCTGTCTCAATTTAAAATAGGAAGGAATTCCG
>CM054149.1:6568424-6583424 GCA_028751875.1 Rapana venosa
TTGTTCCTTTTCTTCCTGTCACCTCCTTCTTGTCTATTTTCTACCTTCTTGGTCCGTTCTCCTGCCCTTTTTTTTTTCCAAGAAAGACTTAAAAGATAAACAGTTCTCTCTTATGCCGAAGTCGGATGCGCTGGGCTTGACTTGTCAGGCGCATTAACGGCAGAGTGACGCAATTTCGCTCATATAACGGACAACAATCGTTGCTGTTTGGGCGTTCGACGAAAAAGAAGAAGAAGAATGGGTACTGATGTTAATCCCCTGGGGGAAAAAATCCCCTCTCGGTTGTGGTGGCTCGAACTCGGGCCGTCAGGTCACGAGCGCAACTCTCTAACCACTAGGCTACCCTGCCTTCCTAAGGATTGATCTGATCCAGGCTTATTATGGCTGTGTCCGAGTTCCATTGTATCCTCTGCAGGTGCAGAGCGAGAAACAAACAGCGTCAGTGACTAAGACAGTAAAAGGTAAAGGAGTCCCACAACCTATAACGTTGTAGGAGGAGCGAGGCGTCAGAGACCTCACTTCTCTAGGGCCAGCGTATTGAGGGCGGCGCCCATCTCCTTTCCCTCGCTGCTTTACGTTCCTTGACCCTAAAGAGGGCAGGTACTCATTTCCAGCTGGGTGAACTGGGGGAACTGTACTGAAACCAAGGCGTACAAACGGTCACCCGTCCAACTGGTAACCACGCTCGACGCTGCTTAACTTTGGCTGGGGGAAAGCGAGAGCTTCGACCACTGAGCTATCCCGAAGTGTCTGAAAAATAGGCTACCACTGGGATAACTGACGTCCATGCTAAGATAGATTGAAGTTCATGTCAGAATTCACTCTCATATCGGGTTGGGCTTTTCAAATGATTAAAAAAAATTATTTTAACTATTGTTCTATGATTGTTTTCTTCTAACACGTTTTCTCCATAGACTTGAGGCTGTAGCTGCCATCTTCAAACCTGCACTTTCCTTCAAAAGGAGATTTTTTAAAAATCCTCTGTAGTCGGAGTATGGCTGCCTATATGGCGAGGTACTCGAAAACATACACGCAAACTTCTCATCCAGTGTACTTCCTATTTTACAGTAATTCCCAGGTGGGATAGGATGAGTGAGTCAGAGTGTGGTATGTTCTGGGTGACCCCCCAGGGTGTTAAGCTGGGGAACGCACAACAGCAACAACAACAACAACAACAACAAAACCTACAGTGTGTAATGCGTCAGCCACACCTCACCACACGACATCACTTTGTTTCGTATTACAACCCCCACCCCCACCCCCTACCTCACACACACACACACACACACACAGCACACCATCACCCCACACACACACACTACACTACACTACACTACACTACACTACACTACACTACACTACACCATATCACCCCACACCCGCACTACATCTCACATGACCTTACCAAAACACATCCCAGGCTCATCACAATACACTTACACCCCCAGCACACAATACCAAACAGCCTTCTCCCTCACTGGAACTGTCTCAGACCGGTACGCACCGTTAGCGCCATTGAGAGCGGCGGGGAAGAGTAGAAGATAGAGAGAGAGGGGGGGGGGGGGGGGGAAGAGAGAGAGAGACAGAGAGAGAGAGAGAGACAGAAAGAGAGAGGGAGACAGAGAGAGAGAGAGAGGAGAGACAGAGAGAGAGACAGAGAGAGAGAGGGAGAGAGACAGAGACAGAGAGAGAGAGACAGAGAGAGAGAGGGAGACAGAGACAAAGAGAGAGACAGAGAGAGAAAGGGAGAGAGAGACAGATAGAGAGACAGAGAGAGGAGGGAGAGAGAGACAGAGACAGAGAGAGAGAGAGAACAGAAGACCAAAAACAAAAGGTGGATGGATAAGCTTGGTGTGTGTGTGTGTGCGCGCGTGTTGTGTGTGTGTGTGTATTGTGTATTGTGTGTGTGTATTGTGCGTGTTGTGTGCGTGTGTGTATTGTGCGTATTGTGCGTGGTGTGTGTATTGTGCGTGTTGTGTGTGTGTGTGTGTGTGTTGTGTGTGCTGTGTGTGCGTGTTGTGTGTATGTCTGTGTGTGTGTGTTGTGTGTGTGTGTGTGTGTGTGTGATGGCCCTGTAAGTGCTAGGGGTTGGGTGGTGAGGTGCTGGCTGTGTCCGTGTTCACATCAGTCCCAGGGGCATCAGTTTTCCCACAGCCCTCACCGGCACTGCAGGCCTCATTACACCTCATCTACCTCTCTCTCCAGCTCCCCCACCCACCCCACCCTGCTCTACCCCCACCCCCTTTCCTCCTCACTTCTTTCACCTTGCCTCAGCCACCCAGCCTGAACTGAACGGAAAAACCCGCAACATCTTTCTGTTCATTTACCTGAGTAGAGGAGGTCGAAGGGAGAAAGAGTGGGAGGATCAGATGAACTCTGTGTGTGTGTGTGTCAATCAATCAATCAATCAATCAATCAATCACATTTATTCAGTTTTTACAGGCCATAAGACCCATATGAACACAATATGAAAAAGCAGCCATGGAGCAGTCGAGGTGATATGATACAGTAAGCATGTAGTCTGTGTGTTGTGTGTGTGTGTGTGTGTGTGTGTGTGTGTGTGTGTGTGTGTGTGTGTGTGTGTGTGTGTGTGTGTGTGTGTGTGTGTGTGTGTGTGTGTGATGTAAGGATGGACAATGTGTTCATCAGTCATAGCGAAACAGTTAGCTCAATTCGTAGAGCAACATTGCCTTAGTTACAAACGTACACTTTTAAACAAGAAATAAGGACATATTTTGTTTTTTTTCCTTGTATTTTATTCTTTTATTTCGAGGATAATGGAATAAGCACTTAGGAAGACAGAGGTACCCCAAAGTTTACAGGAGAAAAGTACAAATCAACAGAGAAAGAAAAAAGGATAGGAAAAAGAGGGTCAGAAACAGAAATAGTCCTTAAAGGCACAACAGGGGTATAATAATAATATAAAGGCTGAAAAGCGCTCTGCTGATCACGCACATGTGATTTGCTTTTTGAACTGCAAGGGTAGAAGAAGTAACACTGTGAAATAATCGCAGATTTCTCGCACTGACAGAGAAGTAAAGGCTCCTAGATATCGCAATCTACAATCACAAACATTGCTCTCAGTCAACATTTTACATTAAAAAATGTAGCTGTTGGCGTTTATTAAGAAAACAAAATTTAATCTGAACTAGCAGTTGGTGCAGCCGGCATCATGTAAGTGACAGGCAGCCCTAGGCACAGCCTCTCTCTGTTTCTCTTAGATAAGCCATGCCTAGTCTTGCCTCCCAGACACGATCCCTAGGATCGGTTGTTGTGGCTTTAAATGGCCGGCAGAGAGCATCAAGTTAGTCGATGTAAAGAAAAGTCGGTCAACTTCAAGGAGGTTTCAGAAAATACGGATATTCAGATGAAAACACACACACTACTATATATATATATATATATATATATATATATATATATATATATATATATATATATATATATATATATATTTGTATTATTGTTGTGTGTGTATGTGTGTGTATGTATGTATGTATGTATTATCTATCTATCTATCTATCTATCTATCTATCTATCTATCTATCTATCTATCTATCTATCTATCTATCTATCTGTGTATATGTATGTATGTATGTATGCTATATGCACGATGTGTTCTTGCACATGTACAAAGCAGCGAGGACAGTGTGATCAATGGCCATAATTTCCACTCTCCTACTTCTGCCCTACTCCTCCTTCCTCCTATAGACAGACCCCTTCCCTCCTGCAGCACTTGCAGCCAGTAGCCTGCACCTTGGCCTTTGTTTTTCTTCCTGCCAACGTGCCCACCTTCAGTGCCACGTACCTTGTGTCCCAAAGTGGTTATTGTCCTAAAATGGACATGCTCGACAAAAATAAGAACTCCTCCATGAAACTAACTATGGAAACGTATGTTTGTCCGTCGTGTTCGACGATGACCTCGAAAACAGCAGAGGAGGCAGCTGCTGTTTCGGATATTGGGCAGAAATTTGATTATAGTGGAGATGCCTTGCCCACAGTACATCCCCACTCTCTCGGCCAAGTGGGCATAAGGACAGTCAGCGTTGGAGATGTTCTCCAAAGGCCTACTAGCCCCCAGGGCTGCAGCACGTAAGGACTGTGAGAGTCAAGCCTCCTAGTCAGAGAGTCACAGTCGATCACTAAAAGACTAAGCTGTAAAGTGGAATTCCATGAGTAGGAAAGCCACTGATCATACAGCGTCAATGGTTTAATCAGGAACTGTGATAAAGCCCAGGCGCTACCGCGAAAACATACCTTCTCTTTTCCTTCACCAGGTGGGCTGCCAATGCACAGACAGCAAATCGCTGCAAGGCAAACGATTCCAAAATCTGACAATTCCTATTGTCTTTGAAGTTAGCGTGCGAACTGGATAAAACAACAGATTTTTTACCCTGGGAAAAGTAAGGGTAGTGTTCGTTTTACGTAATAACAATAATGTATGGAATTTATATAGCGCTGAATCTTGTAAAGCAACAAATAAAAGCGCTCAGATGACTTTTTTGGAATCGAGGATAATGGAATAAGCACTCAGGTGCTTTTTTTTTTACATTCAGTCCCCGTATGTATGCGGTTTTATAAATTTTGTCATCTGTTCCCACCGGCACACAATGGCCTACTCTTACGAAAAGCGGAACAGGATGTAATGTGTGCGCAAGATGTTCTGCATGCGTTCGCACACGGGGCCTCGGTTTATAGTCTCATCCGAAGGACACACGTACACAGTCTCCGCTAAGTTTTTAGTTACGTAGTATCCTTTCATTGCCATGTGTTGGGGGTTGTGTTTTCCATGCGTGTTGATAAAACAAAAAGAAAACAACCAATGTGCTTACCAGTTTAAAAAGTAAAATATCCAGTTCCACTTTTTGACCGGATTTGCACAAGCAGGAGCGTCTTAATCCAGCTAGCGACAAGGAATCCATTTAACGACATCACACACACAACACTCACACACACATTCACACACTCTCCCCAAGTCCTTCGGATGAGACTATAGACCGAGGTCCCGTGTGCGAACGCACGCAGAACATCTTGCACACACGTTAAATCCTGTTCCGCTTTTCGTAAGAGTAGGCCATTGTGTGCCGGTGGGACAGATGACAGAAATCACAAATCCGCATACACACGGAGACTCGATGTAAAAAAGCACATGAGTGCTTATTCCATTATCCTCTATATAAAAGAATAAAATAAAATAAGATAAATAAATAAAATAAAAACACACATTCACACATACACACACATTCACAAACAACACTTACACACACATTCACACACACATTCACACACACTCACATTCACACACACCACACACACACACACACATTCACACAATCACACACACACACTCACACACATTCACACACACACACCACACACACACACCACACACACACACACACACACACACACACACACACACACACACACACACACACACACACACTAACACACACACACATAACACACACTAACCCACATACACACACACTTTAACACACACTAACACACACACACTAACACACACACACACACACACACACACACACACACACACACACACACACACACACACACACACACACACAACGTGCACTGTCTGGCACTCAAGTGTGTTAAGCACAGAGGCAGACGGCATGTGGTGTGGGTGTGTGTGTGTGTGGGGGGGGGGGGGGGGGGGGGTAGGGTGATGCTGACAGTCGCTGTCATCACCCTGTGTTGACGGAGCGGAGCGTGGTGAGCCTCTATGGTGTCAGCACTGCACGGGACAACCGCTCCACTAGGTGACGACAGCCTCTGCCAGTGGTGGTGTGCAGTAGATACTGTTTATTTGTGTGAGTGTGTGTGTGTGTGTGTGTGTGTGTGTGTGTGTGTGTGTGTGTGTGTGTGTGTGTGTGTGTGTGTGTGAGTGTGTGTGTGTGCGTATTTTATTCTTTTATATCCAGGATAATGGAATAAGCATTTATGTGCTTTTTTTACATCTAGTCCCCGTATGTTTGCGATTTTGTAAATTCTGTCATCTGTTCCCACCGGCACACAATAGCCTACTCTTACGAAAAGCGGAACAGGATTTTAACGTGTGCGCAAGATGTTCTTGCGTGCGTTCGGCACACGGGGCCTCGGTTTATAGTCTCATCCGGAGGACTTTTGGGGAGAATGGAGTCTGCACTGATGTTAACTCCAGGCGGGAAAATATCCCCCTTGAACGGGAATCGAACCCGGGTCGTCAGATTGCGAGCGCTATGTTCTAACCACTCACTAGTGGTGTCTAACGTTAGGGGTGGCGGCAGCTTTCAGCGGTGTTGGGGTGGGAGGTTTTAGCAGTTGCACTCGCGCGCACCTCGCCATAATTATCTTTTTGTTATTGTTGTTTTTTTGTTTGTCTTTTCTGCGTTGCATTTTCATCTTTGAAGTCAACGAGGTTATCCAAGTTCGGCCCCTGTCAGGTCACTGGAGTAGTGACGTCATCGTGTGTACTTGATTTCTTTGATTTTTAAAATAAATCAGTTCTTTGATTTATTTTCAAGTTCCAGAAAATAATGAGATCATACTTGAAGCCATACTGCACCTAGCAATATGCGACTGTTGTCTGTCGTATGAGCGGAAATGCGTTGTACTGCCATTAAGCGCCTGACAAGTTAGGCCCAGCGCATCCGACTTAAGCGTGGGTTATTTGGAAAAGAAAAAAAACACACCCCAAGGAGGCAGAAAACAGAGTGTGTGGGATGGGGTAGGGGGAAGGGAGGAAGAGGAAGAAAAAAGAACATGTTCAATGACATTTAAGTGATACTCAACTGGCTTGTGATGCTTCTAATAAATCGCGAAAGCTCTGTCTGTCTCTGTCTGTTTGTTTGTCTGTCTGTCTCTGTTTCTCTCTGTGTCTCTCTGTGTCTCTGTCTCTGTCTCTGTCTCTGTCTCTCTCTCTCTCTCTCTCTCTCTCTCTTATTCTCTCTCTCCCCCTCTCCCACCTAGCCTTACAAGTTGATGCTTGTGTGTACGTGCGCGCGCACGAGTGAGTGTGTGTGTGTGTGTGTGTGTTTGTGTGCCTGTCTGCTCGCGAGCGTGCTTGCACACTTTATACGTGCGTGCGTGTAGGGACATATGTTGATGTTGTTCCCTGCTGCTGTTGTTTCCTTTTTTTGCTTGTTTTGACTGCTATTAGCGCAAGACCCCCCCCCCCCCCCCCCCCACCCCCACCCCTCACCCCTCCCCGCCCACCCTCTCCCCACCACCCCTCCACCTCTCCCACACGAGCTGTACACAGCATTGTCAGGCAGGGGCATTGAATGACTCGCTTGCCATCTTGATGGGCTTGGGAAACATGGTGCAGCGCTGTCTGACGTTTTGCTTTCGAAGGCAAAACATTGTTTCTGGCACCCGTCGGGGGAGACAGACGCTCTAAGTTGCTGGGCTCCTCGTCTTTCTGGACCATAGTCACAACAAAGCCTCCAGTTTCTTGTTCTTCTCCTCCCGCTCCTCCTTCCCCCAGCTTTTGCTTAATGGCCAGGCCTTCTCTCTTCTCTCTCTCGTCTTTCTGTGTGTTCTGTGTTAGTGCGGCGGGGCTTTGTATTGCTTGAAGTTGACAGCTCACTGTCTGCAAGCCCTCCTACTTTGCCTGCCCGCTTCTGTCTTCTTGATGGTGTGACCTACAGCGGAGAAGCTTTTAAGGGAGGGATGACGGGGATTACCTTGTACTTGGTTTAGGGGTGGGGGTAGGGGTGGGGGAGGGGGTGAGGGGAAGGTGGAGGTTCTGTGTGTTTTTGTTTGTATGGGTGAAAGACAGAGGTGGGGGGAGGGAGAGGGGGGACAGAGAGAGAGAGAGAGAGAGAGAGAGAGAGAGAGAGAGAGAGAGAGAGAGAGAGAGAGAGAGAGAGAGAGAGCACAATTGTGAATGAATGAGTCATTATCATCAATGCCTTTGTGCCTTATTGGCACGTAGGGCAGCAACAAATGTTCTCCACTCCTGTCTGTCCTGGGCCAGCTTCTGAATGGTTCCCCAGGTATGTTGGAAGGTCTTCAGCTCTGTTTCGACAGTCCGACGCCAAGTGTTCTTGGGTCGTCCTCGTTTGCGTTTTCCCTCTGGTGTCCAGTGGAGGGCTGTTCGGGCGATGTTTCCCTGTTCCCGACGGCAGATATGCCCTATCCATCCCCATCGCCTATGCATGATGAATGAATGAGTGGACGACATTTAATACGCAAGGATGAGCATTTTAGGCCAAGCATAGTCTTGAAGTCTGTCCTTATAAACCTACATAGACCAAAATACAATCAATAAAATATGGGGGAAAAAAGGATTCAACGACGGAGGAAAAAGAAAAAAACACACGCACAATACTGAATATCACACAAAGAAATTATATTGAAATCTAGTTTATGCACCACCATCAATCTGCTCATTAAAAAACCGCAGTGTGTTCGTGAGAAAGAAGAGAGAGAGAGAGAGAGAGAGAGAGAGAGAGAGAGAGAGAGAGAGAGAGAGAGAGAGAGAGAGAGAGATTGTTAAAACTTGAGGTGAAGGCTGAGACCTGACAGTAGATCTACTCCAAGGTCATGATTGTTGAGTGTTGCTGGAATCACTTGATCAACATTGTAGGCGTCAATATCTACAGGGCTGGGCACAGGATGTCCGATTTGCAGTGTTATTTGCCCATATGGCAGTTTCATGTATATTTCTGTTCTTTAAAAATGTTTTCCTTTTTTACGTTGTTTGTAACCTGGGGATGATAAACTATTAAGCGGGGTGGTTGGCATCTTCAGCACAGCCTGGTTTTATCGGCTTTAAGGAACGAAATGATATAGGTATTGTGTCATTGTTGTTGTTTTTTGTTTGTTTGTTTTTTAGATGGACGGTGTTAGATACAAGAAGGTTAAATTTTTATTAGGAGGTGATGGTTTTGAACTTGAAGAGAAAGTTACTGGAGCAACCGTTTTTTGCCTGTGTCATGAAGGTAGCCGCATTCCGACGTCGGGGATGTATGCTGGGTCTGGTCGTGTTTCTGTAACCCACCGAACGCTGACATGAATGACGGGGATCTTCATAAACCCATGGGATTGAAGTCGAACGGGTGAGGGGGGGGGAGTGGACAGAGGGGGGGAGGGGAGGGGGGGAGAGATGGGGGGGGGGGGGGGGGAGAGGGGGGGAGAGAAAAAGAGAGACAGAAGCGGGGAGAGAAAGAGAGAGACACACAAACGGAGACAGAGAGAGAGAGACAGAGAGGGAGAGAAAGAGAGAGAGAGAGAAAAAAAAGATTGCCTCTGTGTGTTTTTATTTCTTTATCTTATTTATTTTATTCTTTTAAATCGAGGATAATGGAATAAAATAAATAAATAAAATAAAAACTCATAGAAGCAGTCATTTTCTCTCTCTCTCTCTCTCTCTCTCTCTCTCTCTCTCTCTCTCTCTCTCTCTCTCTCTCTCTCTCTCTCTCTCTCTCTCTCTCTCTCTCTCTCTCTCTTGTTTCTCTTTTTCTCTCTCTCTCTGTCTCTTTTTTTCTCTTTCTTGTGTTTCCGTTTGTTTTTCTTGTTACACCCCATATAAAACACATGACTACCTTAGCAACGCTCTAACGTGTGTGTGTGTGTGTGTGTGTTTCGTTTGTTTTTCTCTGTGTGTGTGTGTGTGTGTGTGAGTGTTTGTGTGTGTGTGTGTGTTTCCGTTTGTTTTTCTCTCTGTGTGTGTGTGTGTGTGTGTGTGTGTGTGTGTGTGTGTGTGTGTGTGTGTTGTGTGTGTACGTGTGTGTGTGTTTCCGTTTGTTTTTCTCTGTGTGTGTCTGTGTGCGTGTTTTCCTTTGTTTTTCTGTGTGTGTTTGTGTGTGTGTGTGTTTCCATTTGTTTTTCTCTGTGTGTGTGTGTGTGTGTGTGTGTGTGTGTGTGTGTGTGTGTGTGTGTGTGTTTTCCGTTTGTTTTTCTCTGTGTGTGTGTGTGTGTGTGTGTGTTTGTGTGTGTGTGTGTTTGTGTGTGTGTGTGTGTTTCCGTTTGTTTTTCCCTGTGTATGTGCGTGCGCGCGCGCGCGTGCGTGTGTGTGTGTGTTCGTTTGTTTTTGTTTGCTTTTGTATTCCCATACAAAACACATGACTACCTTAACAACACCTTAACCTTCCTATTCAGCTTGGCAGACTTTTTTTTCTTTTTGCTTTGACTGCAACCGGAGATAGGCCTAATAACCAGACAAATCCCAGTCCGCTCCTTTTAGTTCCACTCCCTTCCCCCCTCTCCCAACCCCCCCCTCCCCCCCCCCCCCCCCCCCCACCCCGCCTCCCACCTTCCCAACTCCGTCCTCCCCACCTCCCCCCTTCTCCCCGTACCCCTTACTTAACTCAACTCAAATCAAAGCAAAGTGCTGGTGAAGGTCGCCAAAGGTTCTTTCACTGTACTGTACTGTACTGTACTGTACTGTACTGTACGGTACGGTACGGTCAGTATGCGGTCAGCACAGGGTTTTGTTGTTGTTGTTGATTTTTTTTTCTCCCCCGACAGTATGTACAGCGTGGGAGGGCTGCTACCTCTCCTGCTGTGTTTTCATAACTTAGCGCGGCTACCTGGGAGGCCACAGATAGATAGAGAGAGAGGGGGGTGGGGAGAGGGGGGGGAGAGAGGGAGAGAGAGGGGGGGGGGAGAGGGAGAGAGAGAGGGGGGGAGAGGGGGGGGAGAGGGAGAGGGAGAGAGAGGGGGGGGATAGGGAGAGAGAGAGAGAGAGAGAGAGAGAGATAAAGAGAGAGAGAGAGAGAGAGAGAGAGAGAGAGAGAGAGAGAGAGAGACAGAGAGAGAGACACACACACAGAAAGAGAGAGACACACAGAAAGAGAGAGAGAGACACACACAAAGACAGACAGACAGACAGACACACACACACACACACACACACACACACACACACACACACACACACACACACACACACACACACACACACACACACACACACACACATGTGATAGTCAAAGTCCATGTCAAAGTCCTTCGGATGAGACTATAAACCGAGGCCCCGTGTTCGAACGCATGCAGAACATCTTGCGCACACGTTATATCCTGTTCCGCTGTTCGGAAGAGTAGGCCATTGTGTGCCGGTGGAAACAGATGATAGAATTTACAAAACCGCATACACACGGGGACTGGATGTAAAAAAGCACATGAGTGCTTTTTCCATTATCCTCGATGTAAAAGAATATATAAATAAATAAACACACACACACGGAGACAGAGACAAACAGACAGACAGAGACAGAGAGGGAGAAATAGAGACAGAGACAGGGAGAGGAGAGAGAGCGACAGGGAGAGGAGAAACAGAGAGAGACAAAGAGAGACACACAGACACAGGGAGAGAGTGACAGACAGACAGACAGAGGGAGACACACACACACGGAGACAGAGAGAGAGAGGGGTGGGGGGTGGGGGGGGGGAGACAGCAAGCAGGTAGGCAAGATTAAGTTGTAGAGTATAATTAATATACTGGTTGTTGACGGCGCTCGTTCGCTGTTGGGGAATAAGTATTGTTGCAGTTGTAATTATTGTTGCGACTGTTCCTGCCGATTCCTGCTATTCTTGCTTTTGTTGTTGTTTTTCTCGCTGTTGTTGTGTTGTTGCTGTTGTTGTATTTTTGTCCTTGTTGTTGTTACATTTGCTTTTGCTATATCACTTTTGTTGGGGTCTCGTGATTCAGCCACAAGTCGTACTGTCCCACCTTTTTAGCCAGCAGCGCGTCCACAAGGGGGTGGGGGGTGGGGGGGGGTGGGGGGGGTGTCTATCTGTCAGCCAGTGTCAGGCCATGGGCAGAGGAGGCTCAGCGCTGGGTCACTCTGCTGGTCAAGCAGCACGCCTTCTCTTGTCCAACTGACACAGCAGTATAACTGTACCAGTATACTGTAGTTAGATACTATTATCAAGTAATTTTTGTTCCTAGTCAAGTCAAAAACACTTTAATCATCCATCCCATGAAGGGCAATTACAATTCCTAGATAGATGGCTTGATAAAAAAAAAAGCAACAAAAAAAGCGAATGCGTTGCTTATTCAATGCACCACCATCTGGAAATAAAACTGTGACTTGACTTGACTAACCTCTGACCGCAACGACCGTTCAGTCGGCGCGGAACTGGACTGAGGTGAAAATCTGCTCTGGGAGTGACTGCCGTGCCATCATCATGACTGTGTCTTCAAGGACCGTGCCCTCATGACCCCCCCCCCCCCCCCCCCCCCCACCTCCCACCCCCTCACCCTGAGGACGTTGACGCCAGTCAAAGTCAAAAACACTTTAATCATCCCATGAAGGGCAATTACAGTACTGACAGGCAGATTGATACGCATCCAAAATCTCAAAGACACACACAAAAAAGCTATATTTCCATATTGGTGAAAACATTCCAAAATGACTTCAAATTTCTTCAGCTCTGTTCTGCTAGCTCTCCCTCCCTCCCTCCCTCCCTTACCCCTTCAGTTGGCCCTAAGGTACACAGTCATGTGGTGAAGATTCTTCAACAAGCAGGTTTTTTTACCCTGTGAGGATGCCAGGGACATAGAAAATAGCATCTCCACATTTACTGGGAAAAATACTGTGCTAGGAATTCCCGCTTTTCTGTCCTTTTTGTTTCTGCATTGCTCCCTTTCTTCCTGCCACCTCCTTCTTGTCCATTTTCTGCCTTCTCGGTCCATCCTCCTGCTGCTTTTTTTTGTTGTGTGTGTGTGTGTGTGTGTGTGTGTGTGTGTGTGTGTGTGTGTGTGTGTGTGGTGTGTCAGAAAAGCATTAAAGATAACAGTTCTCTCCCACACCGAAGTCTGATGCGCTAGGCCTGACTTGTCAGACGGTAGCGCGACGCATTTTCGCTCAGATGACGGGCAACAATGCTTGCTGTCTGAGCGTTCAACGAAGAGGAAGGAGGAGAAGGATGCATGAGGAGGAGGAGGAGTTAGAGGAGGAAGAAGAAGAAGAAGGAGAGGAGGAGGAAGAGGAAGAAGAAGGAGAGGAGGAGGAGGAGGTAGAAGAAGAAGACGAGGAGGAGGTAGAGGAAGAAGAAGAAGAGTAGGAGGAGGAGGTAGACGAAGAAGAAGGAGATGAGGATGAAGAGGTAGAGGAGGAAGAAGAAGAAGAAGAGGAGGAAGGAAGAAGAGGAAGAAGAAGAAGAAGAAGGAAAGGAGGAGGAGGTAGAGGAAGAAGAATGAGGGGGAGGAGGAGGAGGAGGAGGAGAAGAAGAAGAAGAAGAAGAAGAAGAGGAGGTAGAGGAAGAAGAAGGAGAGGAGGAGGAGGAGGTAGAGGAGGAGGAGGAGGTAGAGGAAGAAGAAGGAGAGGAGGAGGAGGAGGTAGAGGAGGAGGAGGAGGTAGAGGAAGAAGAAGGAGAGGAGGAGGAGGAGGAGGTAGAGGAGGAGGAGGAGGTAGAGGAAGAAGAAGGAGAGGAGGAGGAGGAGGTAGAGGAAGAGGAGGAGTAGGAGGTAGAGGAAGAAGAATGAGAGGAGGAGGAGGAGGTAGAGGAGAAGGAGGAGGTAGAAGAAGAAGAAGGAGAGGAGGAGGAGGTAGAAGAAGAAGAAGAAGAAGACGAAGACGAAGACGAAGATGAAGACGAAGAAGAAGAAAAGGAAGCAGAACAAGAACAAGAAGAAGCAGAACAAGAACAAGAAGAACAAGAGACAGACAGATAAGTGTTAGCAGCAGCTGTTAAGCCATGTTCATCGGACACCACCACAGCTTATCCACCGGCAGGCTGCTCTTGCTAGCTCTCCCTCCATCCCTCCCTCCATCCCTTCTCTGTGGCCACTGTCAGCCAACCAGCCTGTGGTCCTCATTCCAAGCCCTCAGTCAACAGCGACAGTTGTGTGTGATGTGGGGATCATCCCGATGCTGAATGCAGATAATAACCCGCACTACACTACACTGCTCTTCTCGGCCTGCTAGCTAGCAGCCTCTTGTTTTCACACCCCCACAGCTGTCTGTAGGGTGGTGAGGGGAGGTTGCCATGCCTTACCTGTCAACCCACACCCTTCTGCTATCTTTGTTTTGTTGTTGTTAGAAGAGCGGCATTTGTCCCCCCTCCAGAATCGCAGAGCCATCTCGTGAGAACTACTTCGATGAATTTGCGGGTACGATTACTTCTTTGGGAGTAGAAGGATAAGAAAATTACTGCCATCTGGGTTTTTTGTTGTTGTTTGTTTTAGCTGTAAATGGGTACCTGCCCTCTTTAGGGTCAGGGAAGGTAAAGCAGCGAGGGAGAGGAGATGGGCGCCGCCCTCAATATGCTGGCCCTAGAGAAGTGAGGTCTCTGACGCCTCGCTCCCCTACGACCTTATAGGTTGTGGGACTCCTTTACCTTTACCGTCCTCCTTGTTTTTGGTTTCGTTCCTCGGCTAGAGCTCCGAGGTTCACCAATGATAAGATTGTGCGTCAACGACCGTTTTCGGCCCATCAGGAAGGTAGCTGCATTCCGACTTCGGGGATGTACCACCTGTCAAAATACACCCTGCGCTTTTAGCGGAGGGGTAAGGGGTGTTGAAACCAAAATCACCAGATTGGAGGTTGGAGCCACTGCCGAGTACACACACCACACACACACACACACACACACACACACACACACACACACACACACATACACACACACACACACCTCACACACACACACACACACTCACACACCACACACAACACACACACACACACCTCACACACACACACACACACACTCACACACACACACACACACACACACACACCTCACACACACACACACACACTACACACACACACACACACACACACACACACACACACACACACACACACACACACACAACACACACACACACACACACACACACACCTGAATTTGGGGATTCGACATCTACTTCGTCCTCAAATGACACCCGTCATGTAGGTGGGGGGGGGGGGGGGGGGATTGGGAGTCAACAGTGCTTTAGAGTTTGTTTTGGAGTAGGCATTACTATTGAACAGCATTGAAGTGACCCATCCACAGTGCGGAGTCTCTTCAGGTTGGTGGCCTGAAAGCGGTCTATGCTGT
>CM054149.1:6590924-6595924 GCA_028751875.1 Rapana venosa
ATCCAACCAAACAGCCCAACGACCAGCCAACCTACCAACCAATCAACCAACCAGCCAACCAACCAGCCAGGGACATTGTAGTGTTGTAGCAACACAACTATGACAGGGTGCAAAAGATGCATGTTTGGAAAATATATGCCGCCCCCCCCCCCCCCCTCCCCGATCCCCCCCCCCCCCCAACTGCCCCCCCCTACACACACACACACACACACACACACACACACACACACACACATACACACACATCCCCATTTCCTTCAGGATGACTATCGATTATATGTCGACTCCCAGAAACCTGTCATAGCTTGGCACTATCGTCCATTTTCACTTCCTTCCGCTTGCTTATCTCCCTTCCTTTTTCCAAACGGTCAAATCTTCTTTTGTCAAGTCATACGCGATGTATTCTCTTTTTTGTTTCTTTCACACATTTTGTTTGTTTGTTGTTTTAAACTGAGCGTCTACCCACCACCCCCTTTCCCAATCCTTGAAGTTTTTGTTATTTGCGATTCATGCGTCTGAAACAGATCGATGCGTGTTTGTGGGTGTTGTTACTGTTTAGTTTCGTTGGCTTGTATTTCTTTTTCATTGATCTAGTTGGTTTTTGTTTGTTTGTTCGTATTTGTCCATTTCTTTCCTCTGATCATTCAAGTGTCTTTTCTCCTTATTTTCTTCTCTTCCTTTCCTCGCCTCCCCGCGCGATGAGTTGTTGGGGGTCCACACTGACACTTTCATAGTTACAGTGTGCGGTGGGCAGAGTAAACCTAGCCAAGCCTAGAGGGGGTGGGATAGCCTGGTTAGTTGGTTAGAGCGTTGCGCATTGCGCTCGTCATCTGCTCACCCGGGTTCGAACCCCGTTCAAGGAGATTTTTCCCCCTGGAGTTAACATCAGTGCCGACTCCACTCTCCCCAAAAGTTCTTGGATGAGACTGTAAACCGAGGTCCAATGTGCGAACGCACGCAGAACATCTTGCGGCACACGTTAAAACCTTTTCGGCTTTTCGGAAGAGTATGCCATTGTGTGCTGGTGGGAATGATGAAAAAATTAATTACGAAACTGTATATACACGGGGACTGGATGTAAAAAAGAGCACATGAATGCTTATTCCATTATCCTTGAATAAAAGAATGAATAGACAGATAAATAAATAAATAAATAAAAAATAAACATCCTTCTCCAGGCTTAAGATTGCGTGCTGGGTTTGTCATCTTTAAATGGGGATAGAGGGTGGGAAGAAAAAGCTCAGATGGTTTGAAGGAGGATAATCTATTTACTGAATTATTTATCTATTTATTTATTTTTAAACATGATAATTTCAGCTCTTTGCTTTTTGTTTCTGTTGCCATATGTTTTGTATTTATTTTCCTTCTCTTTTTTTGGTTAATGTACATAATGACAAATGATGGGAGAGAAAGTAAGCAGGAATTGATGCATAACACAAAAAATAATCACACAATACACATGCACACTTACAATCTTAAAAAGATATCGTTGCGCGCGCGCGTGTGTTTGTGTTTGTGAGTATGTGTTTGTGTGTGTGTGTTTGTGCGCGCGCGCGCGCGTGAGAGAGAGAGAGAAGAGAGAGAGAGAGAGAGAGAGAGAGAGAGAGAGAGAGTGTGCGTGTGTCTATTTGACCTCCAACACAGAATCCGATAAGTTACTGTAGGTTTAAAGATGGAGGACCTTTTTGGGGGTGGAATCAGGCTGGCATCTCATCATGGCATCCTCATCTTTCCTATAGCCCATATCATGTTGTATGTGTTCCTTACTCAAGGGAGTTTAGCAAGGTGTGTTGGTCATTCAATGTTGTATTCTGCTTCCTTTCTTCGCTTAAGGTTATTCCTATACCTTGTTCTTAAGCAAATTAATGGGTGGGTTTTTTGTTTGTTTTTTCCTTACCAATGGTAAGATTCTGCGTACGTATACAACCTTTTCATCCATTAAGGTGGCCGCATTCCGCCTTTGGGAATGGTGGCTAAATTCGACACCAGTGTGCATACGTTTTAAAATACTGTCATCCGTTCCAGTGGACACAAGATGGCTCTTCCACAGGTGGAACAGGTTTTTATTGTGTGTGCAATAATTATGTTCTGCATGCTTCTGCACAAGGGTACTTTGGGGATGGTCTCATCTAAAGGACTTTCAGGGAAGTGGAGTCAGTACTAGTCTTAACTCCATGGGGAAAATATCCCCTCAAAACGGGTACCTCGGTGGTGGATCAAGCATAGGCCATCAGATTATGACCATCCCCACCTTCTAGAAATTCTGTGCTTGGAATTCCCTATTTTCTATCCCTCTCTTTCTTGTTCCCTTTTCTTACTGTGACCTCATTCTTGTTTATTCTCTGCCTTCGTGGCCCATTCTCCTGACTTTTTTTCCCCCCAGAAAGACTTAAAGATTAACGATTCTTTCCCACGCCAAAGTGGGATGCGCAAGGCCTGAATTTGTCAGGCGCTTAACGGCAGCGCAACGCATTTTCGCTCATATGACAGACAACATTATTTGCTGTCTGAGCGTTCGACAAAGATGAAGGAAAGGATCATGAGCTCAACGCTCTAACACCCCCCCCCCCCCCCACCCCTACCCTCTACCCCTCCCACCCCCAAGTACAAAAATTCCTCATGTCCTCTATAGTTTTATTTTGGTCAGGTTTATCCAGACATCTCCTTTGTTGCCCCAAATTGTTTCGTTTTCAGTTCATTAGCACGGATTTCCGCTCCGTTTGTCTCTCTTTTTTGATATTTCATTTCATTTCATTTCATTCCATGTGATATCAAAAAGCCTCGTCACTGTTTTGCTGTAAGTGTTGCTGAAAAAAGAAGAGAAGGGGGAGGGGGTGGGGTGGGGGGAGGAGTGTGGCGTGATGCATGATCTGATGCCAGAGATGAAAGTGACAACAAGGGGAGATCAGTCACGTGGGCCATGGACATGAGTCAGGCGAGGGCAGGGACAAGGGCAGCAACTCTCCGTGGCATGCAGTTGTCTGCCCTGTCTGTGTGATGCAGGAGGTGGCCTTTGTTGTGCGTACAATCCATTCCGCCCTGGGAGAGTCTGCAGTTTGGCTTGAAGGCGATCTGTAGAGCTCTGCTGCACTCTGTTGTTGTTGTTGTTGTTGTTGTTGTTGTTCTTCTTCTTCTTCTTCTTCTTCTTGATGTTGTTGTTGTTGTTGTTGATGTTGTCGTCCCCGTCCTCCTCCTCTCTTCCTCCTCGTTCTCCTCGTCCTCCTTTTCCTTCCCTCCCCTCCTCTCCTCCTCCTCCTCCTCCTCCTCCCCCTCCTCCTCCCCCTCCTCCTTCTTCTTGTTGTTGTTGTTGTTGTTGTTGTTCTTCTTCTTCTTCTTTTCTTCTTGTGTGTGTGTGTGTATGTCTTTGTGTCTTTATGTGTATCTTTGTGTGTGTGAATGTGTGTGTGTCTTTATGTGTGTGTGTGTCTGTGTGTGTATGCAAGCGCGCGCGCTTAACAAACACCAAAATCTATTATTCGCATGGCAAGGAGAGTATCTCCTTCCTTCATTTGAATATGGCATTTTAATTTCAAGTCATGACCGTATATTTTCAAAAAACAAACAAACCCAAATGACAGGGGTTTAAAACAGATCTTTATGTCTAATGCCACTTGTTCTCTTATTTCATCTCATCTAATCTCTCTAGAATTGATTTTGTAGGGTTGGGGTGGTTTTTTTTTTGGTTGGGTTGTTTTTCTTTTGGTGTGCAATGCACAGTCTGGATTTGCATATTGCATATACATTGGTGTGTGTGTGTGTGTGTGTTGTGGTGTGTTTGTTTGTGCGTGTGTTTGTGAGTGAGTGAATGTGTGTGTGTGTGTGTGTGTGTGTGTGTGTGTGTTGTGTGTGTGTGTGTGTGTGTGTGTGTGTGTGTGTGTACGTGCGTGCGTAGACAGAAAGACACACACACACAGACAAAAGACAGATGCCTCTGCACTGTTGCTGCAAGTCTTGTTTCTGTCCTGTGTGGTTGGTTCCCTGCTTGCATGAATAATAATAATAGTAATAATAATAATGATGACGATGATGATGATGATAAAAATGATAATAATAATAATGATGATGATGATGATAATTATGATAATAAAAAGGATAATGATAATAATAATAATAGTAATAATAATGATGATGATGATGGTGATGATGGTAATAATAATAATAATAATAATAGTAATGATGAGGATGGTAATAATGATGATGATGATGATAATAATAATAATAATAATAATAATAATAATAATAACAACAACAATAATAATAACGTATGGTATTTGCATAGCGCCGAATCTTGTAAAGCAAACAAAAAATTAGAAGCGCTTGGAATGTTGCATGCTGTTCTTTAGTGATGCTCAGTCTCACAGCAGTGTCCATGGTGTTGTGTGTGTGTGACAGGAGGTGAGGGGGTGAGTGCCTGATGACCCTAGCAGCTGAGTTGTCCTACAGGAGGTCGTCCCTGGACCCTGCTGTCCCCACACTGACCACGACCATGGACAGATAGCCAGCCTGCGGAACACTCCTCGGCCTCTGGGATATACTTCTGGGCTCTTATATACTGTTCTGCGGCCTGTCTGCCATGCTCACCCCAAGTCAGTTGGACCTTTTTGTTATTTCCTTGCTTTGTGTGGAGTGTTGTGTTTGGTTTTTGTTTGGTTGGTTGTTGGTTTATTGGGTTTTTTGTTGTGTGTTGTTGTTTTTGGTTTGTTTTTTGAGTGTTTGAGTGTTTGTGGTTTTTTTTGGTTGTTGTTTCGTCTGATTTTTTTCATCCATTACTTTCAATATTCTCTCTGTTTCTCTGTCTGTCTGTCTGTCTGTCTTCTGTTTCTGTCTTTCTCTCTTGTTTCTGTCTGTCTCTCTCTGTTTCTGTTGTCGTGTTGCTCTCTTCTTTCTCTCTCTCTGTTTCTGTCTTCTGTCTCTGTTTCTCTCTTTGTTTCTTTCCTCTGCTTTCTGTCTGTCTTGTCTCTCTCTCTCTCTCTCTCTCTCTCTCTCTCTCTCTCTCTCTC
>CM054149.1:6600924-6618424 GCA_028751875.1 Rapana venosa
AGACTTGACATAGTGATTATAGAAAGACACATCATATAAACACTGCAGGAACACATTTACATGATCTGGAGACTGACTAGATATAGAGACCACAAAAAAAGGAATCAGTTTGTACTTGGAATGTAGAAACAGTTGTAGTATATTTACTACATGTGTTGGGGGTATATTCAATACATGTGCTGTAAAGAGACTGCAGACACAGATGTAATGTCACAGCACTTGGACAAGTGTATAATACAGGGACTACTGCACAAGGTGTATCCTACAGAAAGAAACAAGATTCTTTGGTGTCATGAAATCTGGACAGGGTTTTTTGTTAGAAAAGAAAGGAATGTATTATGTGAATCATTATTGGAAATGAAACAGTTATAACTGTGTAATGGGTATTGCGATACTATGGCTTTTTTCCAACATAATTTATTAAACTTGTAACATGTCGAGCCTCTCGCAAAAAATATCAGTAGTACCAAACACTTGTAGATAACCGTTGCTAGTCTGGGTTGCATTTCCTTTTGTAACATCGGCATGGAATTGATATATAATAATAAATAATAATGTATGGAATTTGTATAGCGTTGAATCTTGTAAAGCAACCAATCAAAGCGGATATCATATGTCTCTGCATGACTCATCTCTGCAAGCATTGTATAGCAGTGGATACGTAGACAAGAGTGTTGACGAGAACAAAGATAATGAATCTCTTGGAATTACATGATGCATCTAAGCACTTTACAAATGAGATATACATAATTCAGTACACAGATGAAGGACAAACAAGGGAAAAGACAACAACAAAAAAAGAGAACACTTCTGTGCAGTACACTTGAGATGGATGGATGGATGGATGGATGGATGGATGGGTGGATGGATGGATGGATGGAGAGAGAGAGAGAGAGAGAGAGAGAGAGAGAGAGAGAGAGAGAGAGAGAGAGAGAGAGAGAGAGAGAGAGAGAGAGAGAGAGAGAGAGGAGAGAGAGAGAGCATCCCTTCAAACAAGCGGGCATGCAGGCAGATTGCCAACAGGGCAGAGTTATTAGTCTGCTGTCAACTGGAGGCTTTTAAAAGCTTTGTCTGACTAAGTAAGCTTGATTCAGTGTTGCTGCACATGCGCACACAGACACACACAGACACAGACACACACAGACACAAACACATGTGTATGCACATGTATGTCTTTGTATGCATATATGCAGTCATATATATATATATATAGTATATAAATATATATATATATATATATATATAATATATATATATATATATATATATATATATATATATATATATATATATATATATATATATATATATATATATTATATATACGCAGGTGCAGATGCACATTAATAAGTGCATGCAGACATGTATACATGCACCCCTCTATGCACACGTATAGGCATCTAAATTAACGTGCATATGTGCAGTCATGTACGTACACAGACAGAGAGACAGACATTACACACACACACACACACACACACGAACGCACGCACGCACGCACGCACGCACGCACGCACGCACACACACACACTCATACACAAGATCCCAGATTCAATATTTTATTCCTTTCACCCCATTTGGGGTACGGAAGATCGCAAACAAATTTAACAGGAGAACAAATCTAACAGCATGTATAAAAAAACACCCACTCAGTATCAGTACCAACAGGAACTGAAAAGCAAATATACAGTAAAGAAGGAAAAATAATGATACAATAATTGGGAAACAATGAGTATTCAAGAAATTTAAACAAAATTACGTCAGCTTTTAAAAAAATGCAGTTTGAGAAGCGTTTTTTTTGGAAACGAACCCCCCAAAAAAGAAATAAATTATATGAAAAATAACAAATTAACTTTTAAGAAACACCAACAAATCTAACCAATTCTGACAAAGACAGGAGAGAACTTTTCGAGATTTACACTCCATCAGCTTATAAAACCTACAACTTCACACATGCACATTGACTTAAACACATGCACGCATGTATGCACGCACACATGCATGCATGCATGCATACAGACACACAATCACAAGTGCGCACACACACACTCACATCTATCTATCTATTATCTATCTATCTCTCTATCCATCTATCCATCTCTCTCTATACACACACACTCACACACACGCACACACTCTCTCTCACTCTCTCTCTCTCTCTCTCTCTCTCTCTCCACACACACACACACACACACACACACACACACACACACACACACACACACACACACACACACACACACACACACACACACACACACACACACACACACACACACACACACACACACACACACACACACACTCGTCTAATATCACTTAGAGTGAAAGACGTTAAATTGAAGACAACAACGTTCAATTTAAGACAACAACAACAACAACAACAACAACACACACACACACACACACACACACACACACACACACACACACACACACACACACACACACACACACACACACACACACACACACACAACACACACACACACACAAAGAGGAGGGATACACAGAGATAGAGAAGGGTGGGGTGAGAAGGATAGAGGATAAGAAAGTGACCTACCATAATGCACAGGACAGAAAATACACAGATTTAATCTTGGTAGACAATGAAGCTACCCCCCTCCCCCTCCCCCCTCCCAGCCCACGTCTTAGTCTCACTTAATCTGTTCCAGTCACACTTTCTCTGTGCCCGTGTCTGTCCTCTCCTCCTCTCTCTCTCTCTCTCTCTCTCTCTCTCTCTCTCTCTCTCTCTCTCTCTCTCTCTCTCTCTCTCTCTTCTCTCTCTCTCTCTCTCTCTCTCTCTTCTCTCTCTCTCTCTCTCTCTCTCTCTCTCTCTCTCTCTCTCTCTCTCTCTCTCTCTCTCTCTCTCTCTTCTCCCTCCCTCTCCCTCCCCCTCTCTCTGTCTCTCTCTCTCTCTCTCTGTCTCTCTCTGTCACCTTCCTTTAGTCAAGTCGGTGAGAAAAGCACTTTGTATCAATTAGCTGCAAGCACCCTCCACAAGGGATACAAAGGAGAAAAGTAAGATGCAGCGGTAGCCAGGATTTCCCCCTGACCCCTCCTCCCCTTGGTCTCACTTATTGGGCCATCAGACGCTGGTTCGTCTCCATCAAGTCTGCCCCCACTGTTCACCTGACACCTTCCTACTTACTACACAGACTTCACCCCGTGGTCTGGTGACGAGAAGGTGGACACACGTACCCAGTAAAGGGAGAAACGGTGGGGAAAGAAGTGAAAAATTCAGAAAAGTAGGAAGTGAGAGGAGAGAAACCAACAGAAGGAGAGAGGCAGGAGTGAAACGAATAGCAGGTCCTGAAAAAAAATTGAGTCATGCCCATTATGGCAAGACATTCTGAGTATATTGGGATGGTTAATAAAAAAAATCAAATGAACATTTAGAAAATACATTATAGATTTTTTTTTTCGGGGTGGGGGTGGGGGAGGGGGGGGGGGGGGGTAAGCTTGACGTGTATTTAGCTAGATGTAGCTGGTTGTTTTAGATGGAAAAGCAATATCACTAGGCTTTTCAAAGATGGTCCCTTATATGAAATCTAAGTCTTTTGCTTAGCAGTTACCATATTGTTGCTTTCTGATTTTGTTTGCGTTTGTTTTTCAGCTTACGGGAATATCACAAGTCTTTTTAGACATTCCATTTACGGGTTACGTGACTGTCAGTGCAGGCTTACTTATCAGAAAGATACTTTTCTACAAACTCTTGTCACTTGCTCTACTTACCAGCTTTATCATTGGTTGTGTATATTCATCTAACTAAAAAAAAAAAAACCCAGCTAAAGTTCCTTTAAAACCCTGAAGTGGTATGTTGTGGTGCTCATTTGTTTTTGGTCTTTCTGAGCAAATGTTCCTTGCCTATTAGCATATTTTAATGTCCTGAACAGTCTTTATCTGTCCTTATTCTTTTCTTAACAAAAATACCTCTCCATTTTCCTTTATATCTCTGTTTAGTGACGTATTAAGACAGAATTTCTAACGTTGTTATTTCATCTGAGTGTTACGCTTTAGGTAATGAGTCAAAACAAGCAGAATGAACAGCGTGCACACGCAGACACATATCAACTCATATACATGGTCAGAGTAAATGAGTCAGAAGAGTTACACCTATTTCATGTACAGGTGAATGCCAGTGTACAGATTGGAAGAGTCCAGTAAGGGGAGATGAGGGAAGGAGTGAGGGAATGGATGGTACCCAGCAGAAAAGCAGTTAAGCAGTTACCAGGCACACCAGGGAAATAAGCTGAATGAGACAGGATTGGGAACCAATCCACCTTTTGTCCCTCCTTGCCAAAAGATGTATTATCTTATCCCTCAGCCATACAATCTCTGGAGGGATGTAGCGCGCGCCGCGGGTACAGTCTTTGAAATGGATGGCTTCTGTTTTCTCTCTCGTTTCAGACAGAGGGCTTTCTGTTAGGGGGCTGAGGAGAGTCAGGGGAATGGGGTCTGTGCTGGAGGAAGTGGTCAGGTTAATTTCCTGATGCTGACCCAATCTGAACACTGCCTGGGTTCTTGCCTGTCTGATCCACCTTTGGTGGTCCAACGCTTTTTGTTGTTGTTGTTGTTGGGTTGGGGTTTTTTTGGGGGGGATGGTAGCATTTTTATGTTTTGCTGACTTCAGCCGAACAAAATTAGTAAGTTTCTCTGGTGTTGAAGAAGAACTCGTTTGATCACCCTGAGGTGGCTTTCACAACTGAAAACCTTTGGAGAAGAAGATCAACATCATCACCAATAACATCAGAAGCACAAACGGCAGCGACAACAATTGAAAAAGAAAGCATGAAAACAATGGAAGGCTGAGAAAAAAGATCATGATGACGACAACAACAGTAACAATGATAGCAGTGATGGTGATGATGATGATGGCTATGATGACAGTAACCATGAAGAGATCATATTGATAATTATTCTGTTTCTCTCATAAACATATGTGAACACAATACATGGAAAACATGCTGTGCGTTTTCTGAGTGTGATTTTAAAAAAATGCTATAAAGGAAGAAAATGTAACAATACCTGAAAATGTTAAATATACGAAAGTAGACTGTTATTCCACAACCAAGGCAATCAAGGCCCGGATTTCTACGTATCATATCTCTATCTTTGCATCATGACTGGCACCACAGCATCACAGATCTTTTAACCTAAAACATCAACATAAAGAAATCAGAACAGTAGTCTTTGCTTTTTCTACAATGCACTTAAACAGATAATTATGCAGAGTAGAAAGTGCAACTCATTTATATATTTCTAAATTTGTTCTAGTTCGAGGATAATATGATAAGCTCATGTGCTTTTATTTTTACACCAGTGCCCGTGTGTTTGCAGTTTTGTGTATTTTGTCATCTTTTCCCACCAGCACAAATGGCCTACTCTTCTGAAAGGGGGAACAGGTTTTAAAGAGACTGTGTGCAAGGTGTTCTGCATGCGCTCCCATATGAGACCTCAATTTATAGTCTCATCCAAAGGACTTTCAGGGGATTGGTGTTGGTACTGATGTTAACTCCAAGAGAAAAAATCCCCTTGAATGGTCTTATCAGTGGTGACTCAAACCTGGGCTAAAAAAACAGTTCGACCAATCTTGAGTGCAACGCTCAATGCCAGGGCCACCAGGCTATCTGGTTAGGAGGGATGGGTTAACCACGTTCTCCTCTCCTAGAAGTTGAGAGACAGAAAGTTACCACAAAGTTAAGTAGGTAGAGGGAGAATCAAGCAGTGCTGAGGTCACGGTTGTTTGAGGTTGTGTCAAACAGTGGATGCGTAACTCAGCAGCGACTTTGAGATGATGACTGCTGAAGATAAATGGCACAGCACTACACAGCACAGTGCAGGGCTCCTCAGTCTGCTAATTCTGTTGTGGTTGTTCTTTCCCCTCTGTTGTGAAACTCTCCTCAAATTATCTACTTTCTTGTAGGTAAAAGCACTGGTGTATGGGATCAAGTATGCTAAAAGAATAAGGCAGTGGGTGAATTCGAACTGGTATAATAAATAAGGTGTGTATAATTATTGTGTTAGCCTTGCATGGAGTAAGACAAGCGGTGTAGGACATGGGTTGAGCCTAGCCCAGTGTTGTGTGTGAGCGTGCGTGCGTGCGTGCGTGTGTGCGTGTGTGTATGTGTGTGTGAGTGTGTGGGAATAGTTTACATACCAATGAATTGGCTGTCAAACGAAGTAGGGTGGGCTTGTTGTTGCTGTGCTCCTTCTGGAAAATGTAGTCTTCTTTTAGATGATTTTTTAACAATTCCTGAAACAGTTGTGGGTTTACAAATCCAGCTTTATAGTTTACAGTATGCAGGTGCAGTATTATATCTAAAATACCTAAGCATTGAAAACTGATACTCTTATTATTGTTTTATGATGAAAGTGAGATTTCTACATGACGTAGTTTCTGAAGTTAGCTGTTCCATTAGACACTGCCTTGGATTGCCACAACAGGAAAAAATAATAGGTTTCCTCACAAAGCTTATAAATGATATACGACTCAGATGCCAAAGGATGAAAATCAGGTATTAAAAGTATGGCCTTGCTTGTTTGGATAGGGATTTGCACTTTCTTGGTTAAAACAAGATGTTGAAAATATGAACGAGTTTGTGTATCATTTCTGTTAAAGATAGATTGATTGTAGATACAGAATTGGTTTGACCGCATCCAAAATGGTGAGAGATTTGACTTTGATAGGAGTTTATCCACTTCCCATAACTTGAAGGTCTACTTAGTTCTCGATGTGACATGTAGCATTTGATTCACACATGGACCGTAAGATTTACTACAAATGCAAAACTTTTAATGATGACTATCTTATATGTTCTTAAAGAAGAATCACAAAAATGTTCACACTGTTCTTTGTTGTACACTTCGCAAGAACACAAGGGAGGAATTTATCAAAAGTGAATAGTACTAAAAACCCTTCCTGTGTTAAGTTTGATGTCAATAACACTTCATTCCTTGTGTATGAAGCTTAACAAAGTAAGAGACTAGAACGATAAACAAAGAATGTTTATTGATCTTCATCACTTGTTGTTCCATACACTATAATTGTAATTTTCATTACTCTATGTTTTTCATTTTAAATGTGTTTGATATACACCTTCATAAAGGGTTAAGGCCTGGTTATGAATAAACTATAAAACAAATCATCTCTCTGTCTCTGTTTGTCTCTGTCTCTCTGTCTCTGTCTCTGTCTCTGTCTCTCTCTCTCTCTCTCTCTCTCTCTCTCTCTCTCTCTCTCTCTCAAGAAAACGCTTCCTTATCACTTAGTAGCAGGCGCTCTCAAGAGTACAAGAGAGAACAGTAAACTGCAGCAGTAGCAAAGCAATTCTCTTGGTTTCCCCGGCTTGGTTATTGTGTAATCAGACTCTAGTTCGTCTCCATCAAGTCTGTGCTTGGTTTTTCACTCTGACACTTCGCTAATAGACAGTCCCCACTGTCTGGACACGGCAAAGAGAAGGGACAAAGAAATTGGATGGAGGTCTGAGAAGACGGCCAACCTTTGTGACCCGGTTACAAGTATTGGAAATGAATTCCTCATAGGAGGGGTCTAAGAAGAGTACAGGGAGAGCCCTGAAGCTTGTAAGGTTTCTCCTAACACTGTAGTTCAGTCAGTTTCCGAAATTATGCTGATCTTTGTTATGTTACTGTTGCTGTAATGCCATACTGAATCACAAGTTGGGGAGGAGCTGATACAGTACACAAAAAGTTAGACTCTTCAAGTGTATTTGCAGTATGGTTGAGAACAGAAAGTCCACTGTGGAAGTGTTGGTGCGTATTTTGTCTGTGTATAATATGTGTGTGTGATACATGAATGTATTTGTATTTGTATACCTGCAGTATGTGTGTGAATACTTTAATTGTAATAGATTAATTGGTAGTTATACCGTAAGCTTGTAGTGTGTGTATGTGTGCGAGTGTGTGCATGCATGTGTGTACGTACGTGCATATGTGTATATATGTGGGTGTGTTTTTGTAGCATGAAAATCCCTAATTATTAGGCGTTATACTTATATCGGGCAGTTTCTCTCTTTTTTTCGTCTTCCTTTTTTTAAAGATAAAATAAAGAATGGGGGGGGGGGGGGGGGGGGATAATAGCCCAGTGGTTAGAACACCAAATTCATAATCTCACAGTTACAAAGGATATGGTTCAAGTCTCCGCTGAGGTGTCCGCCTGATGGGATTTTTGCCCTGGACTTTTTAATGGTCCTGACTCCACTGTCCCAAAGTCCTTGGAATAAGACTATAAACTGAAGTACTTCATGCGAGGTTTTGCACCATATCTGGCTCAAACGTAAATAGTAGGCACACTGTGGCTGCTGTATAGGTGACAAAGACATGCCCAGCATAACTGTACTGTATTATTTCAACTGCAAGAGGAATGGGCCTGGCACATGTTCCTCCCTAATACAGTCAGTGAAGAGCCCAAAAGTCTTCGAGAAGATCAGGAAGAAGTTCGGCACTAAGGATTAGTTATAATAACTGTGCTTTTTCCCCCCAGTATTGTAGCTGTTATTTGTGAAGTCACAGGTTTTGGTGAGGATTTATGTATAGCCATACAGGCCTCATGTGTGTGTGTGTGCGTGCGTGTGTGTGTGCGCGCGTGTGGAACCATGTATGCACAGAAAGAGATAGATAAGCAAACAAAGAGACAGAGAGACAGAGAAAGAGTGACAGAGACAGAAATGAAATACATACACACATGAGGTGAACAAACAACTCCATATATACATTAGATAACCATCAGCACCTTGGAAATATTACCGAAAAAAACCGAATAATCTTTGTTTCTCCATTTGTCAAGAAGACAGAGCAATACAGAAAAATAAATGCCTACTTCTGCGTACAGAGAGGCCTTGGGGGGGGGGAGAAAAAAAAAGAAGTAGTAGGGGCTATGAGCAAGGATGAGGTAAGATAGAACGACGGGCAGTGAAGGAAATGGACTGCTAGCTTACAGAAAGCAGCGATCAGGCCACGCGGGGGAAATGAGGGAAATGAGACAGGATTGAGAAGCAATCCGCCTCCCCATCCACCTACCTCTTCCTCCAAGACCTGTTACTTCATCCCTTCACCAGCAAAGCCTTCTGGGAGACCTAGGCTATAGCGCCAGCTCTGGGTACACTCTTGGAAATGGATGGCTTCTGCTCTCGCTCTCATTTCAGTCGGACCGTCATTGTGATGGGAGAAAGAGAGAGAGAGAGAGAGTCAGAGAGAGAGAGAGAGAGAGAGAGAGAGAGAGAGAGTGAGAGAGAGAGAGAGAGGGAGAGAGAGAGAGAGCTCCGAGGTCTCAGTATTGTAATAGAAGAGGGTTTATCTCCTGATGCCAGTTAAGTCTGAACGCCTCTTGTGTCAAAGATACCGTCTCCTGTTGGGGGGGGGGGGTCTACATTGAGTACTTCATCATGAACCGCTTTCTATTCTGAAGTGGGTTTGACTTGAGTTGTTCTTCTTTCGTTTCATTTTATTTTTGTTTTGTTTTTATAGCAGCTAACGAGTTTGGACTTTGAGCTTTTGTGCGTTATTGGATTTGAGATGGATGAAGACTGTCTGGTTCCCAGTTTGGTATGGCTTACAGCTAGCTGTACTGACTGCCAAGGTCGCATCATGGCTTTCGAGACGTTGGCGGGTGACGAACGATGTCAGTTTTCAGTGTTCTGAAAACGAGCTATGTTGCTGTCTGTGTGTCTGTCTGTCTGTGTGTCTGTCTGTGTCTGTCTGTCTGTCTCTGTATTAAGATGTATCCCTACGGGCGGGGACTAGATGTAAAAAAAGTATACGAGTGCTTATTCATTATCCACGAAATAAAAGATTTTGTCATTGTCCACCAAAAAAAATTGGCATTGTCATTGTCTCTCTCTCTCTGGCAGGGTAAGGGAGGGGGGTGGGGGGAGGGGGTGGAGTCTATTGTTCAGACGTTAGCGAACATATTCAAGTTCTGGAGCATGCTCACGTAATAAGCTGTTAAAGGCAAGACTTTTTCACGGTTCACGAATGATTCACTATTACTACTTTTGTTATTACTGGATTGTCTTTGCTATGAACTCCATCAACCCACAAAGGATAGACTTGATTCTATATTATTTCCAACTTTTGCGTTTCTTAAAATAAATAATATTAGGCCATCCTGAGAACGCAAACCTGCCGCTGAACATCTGATGTAAACCCAAAGCCCCCAAAACAAAACAAAAACAAAAAAGAAAACCGAACAAAACACTAAGGAACACAAAAAAAAATCACAAGAATACCCCTCCCCCACTCCAAGAAAAAATAGACGGCACTGCACTGAAGTATGCAAATCTTGTGTCCATTCCAATGTCTCTCCTTCTTTCCATTTTTTATCCCTATCTCCACAGAAGTCACTGGAGAACCACACTAAAGGTATGCACTGTCTTGGACAAGTCGAACCCAGTGGAACCCATCCTGCTAGGTCGTAGATTTTTGCTTGGGTAGGTAGGTATGTATGCACGTGTCAGCCATACCAGCCATTGCAGTGTAGCCAGAATGAAACGGTAGGAATGGGATAGGGCAGACTGTGGAAGAAAGGGCGAAAACTTGCTTGAGAAGGCAAGTCGAAGGATGGCTAAAATAGAAAATAGAGAGATGAAGCCAAGGAAAGTGAGAGAAGACAGAAACAAACAGCGTCTGGAATTTTTGTTTTTAGTATATAATGTCTACTAGGTTGGGACTCTGTTCATTTTTTGTTAAAAGCCTGGATTCTTAGTGGGTTGAGGGCTTATCTATAAACAGCACTTGCATTTGAAAAGGTTTTTGTTTCTTTCTTTCTTTCTTTTGTTTACATTTGGTTTCTTTCGAGTTTTTCTTTCTGTTTTGTTTTGTTTGTTGTTGTTTTTTATGTCGTTAGTGTGTGTGTGTGTGGTGTGTGTGTGTGTGTGTGTGTGTGTGTGTGTGTGTGTGTTTGTGTGTGTGTGTGGTCACTTTCCCATGGAAGTACAAGTGCACATAGAATATTTTATATCTATATATGTTACACGCTAACAGTTAAATATACTGGGCAGACGCTTAACAAAAACGTAAACCAATGCGCTGTTGAATCCTTGGTGCACATTGGATATATTTGTGTCTCAGCAACCCACTGAACTTCAGCATCAATGACGGGATTTCTAAGGTGTACATTGGGTTTTCTGCAGGTATGTGCCAATGAATGAAATCCAGATACTTGCTGATTTGTACATAATGTCAGCGGGGAAATCGCCTATAATATACCGGGTGTTGTTGAGACTGAAATCTCTGAGTTCAAGATTTTAATGATTTAAGGACATACACTTTATTCGTGTAAGCCCTTGTCTCTGCCAGAATTAATATAGCTAAAAGCAAAAAAAAAATCTTATACTCTCCTGAAAACCCAAATGAAAGAAACACACACACACACACACACACACACACACACACACACACACACACACACACACACACACACACACACACACACACACACACACACACACACACACAAACAAAACAAAGAAAGAAGAAGAAGAAGAAGAAGAAGAAGAAGAGGAGGAGGAGGAGGAATAAGAAGAACAATCACCACCGAATCTTCTTCTTCTTGATGTTGAAATGACTACGTCACTGTTACGATGTGTTGGCCAAACTGACACATCGGTTCCAGAAGAACAGACTTTAAAGCTGAAGCAGTGTTTAGATTACACACTGATCCCCGAACACTTACCCTTACCTTCCTATCAAAGCTCTCAGGGCTGCCTCAGATATTTCAGAAACTAAACGATGTTTTGGCTGCTGTCGGGCTGCTCCCAGTTACCCGATACAGTGTCAAGACATTTTCCAGAGAGGAGAGAGAGAAGGAGAGAGAGAGAGAGAGAGAGGTTTGGGTGTGTGAGGGTGTGTGTGTGTGTGTGTGTGTGTGAGACAGACACACATACAGACAGATGGATAGACAGAGAGAGAGAGAGAGAGAGAGGGGGGGGGGGGGGAGGGAGAGAAAAGAGAGAAGAAAAAGAGGGACTAACACAAACTTGGGGGGGGGGAAACCCGGGCAGACAGAGTAAGCAACAGAGACTAACACACAACACACACACACACACACACACACACACACACACACAACACACACACACACACACACACACACACACACACACACACAATCTCTATCTCTCTCACTCTCTCTAGTTTGCTTTGTTTTTCGTTTCTTTCTCGTTCCCCTCCCCCTCAGATGAGAAGAAGAAGAAAAGGCAAAGAGACAGGGGAGGTAACTAGGCGTGAAGCAATCAGGGGGGAGAATCAAGCAGTGCTGAGGTCACGGTTGTTTGAGGTTGTGTCAAACAGTGGGTGCATAACTCAGCAGCGGCTGTGAGGGGATGGCTGCTGAAGATAAAAAGCACTAGGCCTATACACTACACTCACAGCACAGCGCAGCACAGCACAGGGCTCCTCAGTCTGTTTAGCTGGGGCTGTTCTTTCTTTCTTTCCCCTCCTGTTGTGAAACGCTCTGCTGAGTTTTCCTCCTCCTTTCCCTGCAGGTAAAGACAGACAGTCCTGGGCGGCATCAGGTGTTCAAGGGGGTATCAGAGAGAGAGAGAGAGAGAGAGGGAGAGAGACAGAGAGAGAGAGAGAGAGAGGGAGAGAGACAGGAGAGAGAGGAGAGAGAGACAGAGAGAAGAGAGGAGAGAGAGAGAGAGAGAGTTGGGGGGATGGGGGGTAAGAGAGAGAGGAGTGCAAGGGGAAGGGAAGGCAGAGAGAGAGATAAAGAGGAGTTGGGAGGGGAAGGGGGCATAATACTTGCTAAACACACAATCACCAATACTTTTGGCAAGTTTTCTACACATATGTCAGTTTCAGAAACAAGCTTTTTCTAGAATTTGTGCACTGATTCAACTTTTGCATGATTGGAGACTCGCTGCGTGTTGACAGCAACGCACAGGCAAAAAAAATTAACAAACAGCATGATTTCAGAGACTGCCCTCACTGCAGTCTGGTAACAACAAACTTAACTTCCTCTAGCTTTTCCCATGCGTTGTCTTCATTTTCTACCCTGGCCCCCTATGCCACCCATTCCTTTCCAGTACTTTTCACTGGGTCACGAAGGTCGACAGTCTTTTCAGACCTCCATCCAATGTCTTTGTCCCTTGTCTTTGCGGTGTCCAGACAGTGGGGACTGTCTAGTAGCCAAGTGTCAGAGTGAAAAACCAAGCACAGACTTGATGGAGACGAACTAGAGTCTGATTACACAATAACCAAGCCGGGGAAACCAAGAGAATTGCTTGGCTACTGCTGCAGTTTACTGTTTTCTTTTGTACTCTTGAGAGTGCCTGGTACTTACTGATAGCTAGGGAAACGTTTTCTTCACTCGCTGAGAGAGTGTGTTTATTCTGTTTTATGTTTTTATTTCGAGGATAATGGAATAAGCACTCATGTGCCTTTTACATCTAGTCCCAGTGTGTATGCAGTTTTGTAAATTTTGTCATCAGTTCCCACCAGCACACAATGGCCTACTCTTCCAAAAGGCAGAACATGTTTTAACCTGTGCGCAAAATGTTCTGCATGAGTTTGCACAAGGGACCTTGGGTTATAGTCTCATCCAAAGGACTTTTGGGGGGGGAGTGGAGTCAGTACTGATGTTAACTCTGGTGGAAAAATCCCCTTGAAAGGATTTGAACCTGGGTCAGCAGATCACAAATGCAATGCTTTAACCACCAACCTGTCTCAGGCAGAGAGACAGAGACAAAGACAGAGAGTGGCAGAAACAAAGACACAGAGATAGTGACAGAGACTAAGATGAGTTATTCATATTAATGTTTCTCCAACACCAGAGAAACCTGTTTAAATGGTTTCATCTGAATGGAAAAAGTCACAATAATTGGAGTCAGTAAAACACAGAAACTTTATGATTCCCAACAAAAAAACCAACGAACTGTTGGACCACCAAAGGTGGATCAGACAGGCAAGAACCCAAGAAGTGTTCAGATTGGGTCAGCATCAGGAAATTGACCTGACCACTTCCTCCAGCACAGACCCCATTCCCCTGACTCTCCTCAGCCCCCTAACAGAAAGCCCTCTGTCTGAAACGAGAGAGAAAACAGAAGCCATCCATTTCAAAGACTGTACCCGCGGCGCGCGCTACATCCCTCCAGAGATTGTATGGCTGTGGGATAAGATAATACATCTTTTGGCAAGGAGGGACAAAAGGTGGATTGGTTCCCAATCCTGTCTCATTCAGCTTATTTCCCTGGTGGTGTGCCTGGTGACTGTTTAACTGCTTTTCTGCTGGATACCATCCATCCCCTCATTCCTTCCCTCATCTCCCTTCACTGGACCCTCATTCTGTACATCGGCATTGCACCTGTGCATAAAATAGGTGCAACTCTTCTGACACATTTACTTTGCCTATGTGTATGATCTTGTGTTTACATGTGAATGCATGTTGATTGTCCGGCTTGATTTTACTCATGGCCTAATTATTCAAACTCAGATTTTAAAAGAAAAGGCTTTGAATGTGTGTTGGATTAAAAGAGGTAAGCTAAAGAAAGATGTACAGGAAGATGAAGTACCGTTGTCAAGAAAGGAATAAACATAGATATTGTGTTGATAAGTGTCAACAAGGAGGGAGGGATAGCTCAGTGGTCAGAGCACTAGCTTTCTGCAAACTAAAGTTAAGCAGCAGTTAGCATGGTACCAAGTAGACGGGTGACCTTTTGCATACCTTGGCTTCAGTACAGTCCCCCAGTTCACCCAGTTATAAATGGGTACTTGCCCTTTTTGGGGTCAGGGAAGATAAAGCAGCTAGAGAGATTATAGGTGCTGCCCTCACTCAATATGTTATCCCCTGGAAAAGCCGAGGTCTCTGACATCTCGCTCCCGCAATGACCACATAGGTTATGGGAACACCTGTAGATTCTATCTTTAAAGGTAATAAGAGTTTACAGAAAAGTGTCTTCCTGATAAGCAAGCCTGCACTGATAGTCAGGTACCTCATCATTTGAATTGCTATACACAACATTGTGATGTTCCTGTAAAGTAAACAAAACAAAACAAAACACACACACACACAGTCAAAAGAACAATGAAAAGCAACATTATCTTATATGCTAGGCAACCAGGCTGGATTTCATATGAAGGACCATCTTGGGAAAGCCTAGTACCATAATAATATTTTTCATCTAAATAATCAGCCATTCCCAGCTAAACGCACATAAAACCTAAAAAACCCCACCATTTTCATCATGCATTTTCTAAACTCACATTTACTAGCTATCCCAAAATGATTGCAGACTCAAAATGACCTCCTAGCTTTTTTTTTTTTTTTCAGGCACGGCTTTGAAAAATGGTCTGACAGCAATTTTTCAGGGAGCCTCATTCACTGTACTCCTGCCCCTCTCCCGATGTCATTTTTGCCTCTCTCGTCATAGCCTCCAAACTTTTTGAGCTTTCAGCATGCACAAAACTTCTTCCCCCCACCGTTTCCTCCTTGACTGGGTGTGTCCACCTTCCCTTCACCAGACCACAGGGTGGAGTCTGTGTAGTAAGGAGGAAGGTGTCAGGTGAACAGTGGGGGCAGACTTGATGGAGACGAACCAGCGTCTGATGGCCCAATAAGTGAGACCAAGGGGAGGAGGGGTCAGGGGGAAATCCTGGCTACTGCTGCATCTTACTTTTCTCCTTTGTATCCCTGAGGAGGGTGCTTACAGCTAATTGATACAAAGTGCTTTTCTCACTGACTTGACTAAAAGAAGGTGACAGAGAAAATTGAAAGAGAGAGAGTGAGTGAGGCACAGAGAGAGAGAGAGAGAGAGAGAGAGAGAGAGAGAGAGAGAGGGAAGAGAGAGAGAGAGAGAGAGAGAGAGAGAGAGAGAGAGAGGCAAGAGACCTGGCAAAAGAAACTGACAGAACAGAATGAGTGAGAGGATGAAATGGTCCAGGGCTGAGGGTTGGTTGTCAGATGGTCTTCCAGTGTATTTTCTGTAGTGGGCATAATGGAAGATGGCACTTTTCCATCCCACTCTCTCTCTCTCTCTCTCTTTTTTTTTTCTTTTTTTCTTTCTTTCTCTCTCTCTCTCTTTCTCTCTCTCTCTCTCTCTCTCTCTCTCTCTCTCTCTCTCTCTCTCTCTCTCTCTCTCTCTCTCTCTTCTCTCCCTCTCTTTTCTCTCCTCTCTTTCTCTCTCTTCCTTCTCCTCTCTCTCTCTCTCTCTCCCCCCCCTCTCTCTCTCTCTCTCTCTCTCTCCTTTTTGTGTGTCTGCCTGTCTGTCTCTGTCTCTCTGACCCTCTCTCTCCTCTCTCTCTCTCTCTCTCTCTCTCTCTCTCTCTCTCTTCTCTCTCTCTCTCTCTTCTCTCTCCTCTCTCTCTCTCTCTCTCTCTCTCTCTCTCTCTCTCTCTCTCTTCCCCCCTCTCTCTCTCTTGTGTGTGTGTGTGTGTGTGTGTGTGTTTGTACGAACATGATTGCAAATATGCACGTGAGCATAATAGATGTCTTCATGTGTGCATAGAGGGGTGTATGTACACATAATTATGTGCATGCCAGAGTGTATATGTACCTGTATGCACACAGGAGTGCATACTTTCACAAAAACATTTTGTGCATGCATGCTTGCGTAAGTGCATGTCTGTGCGCTCGCATGTGCGGGCACGCGCGTGCATGTGCAGCAACACTGTATCAGCCTCACTTAGTCTGACAAAGCTTTTAAAAGCCTCCATTTGACAGCAGACTAATAACGCTGCCCTGTTGGCAATCTGCCTGCATGCCCGCTTGTTTGAAGGGATGCTCTGTCTGTCTGTCTGTCTGTCTGTCTGTCTTCTTCTCTCTCTCTCTCTCTCTCTCTCTCTCTCTCTCTCTCTCTCTCTCTCTCTCTCTCTCACGATATTGTTATCCTAAGTCATATTTTTGTAGCTGACTTTTTGTTATACAGTAACATGTTGTCGGTTTTTGTTTTTGTTTTTGGGGTGTTTTTTTTACTATTGCTTTTACCCCCCGCCAAAATACTAAGCAGTTCGGCAACCCCCTTCATGTATGGGTCAATGGCCTTTTTGTGAATAAATCATTCGAGTTCGAGTTCGAGTTCTCTCTCTTTCACTCTGGCTCTCTCTGACTGTCTGTGGCTCTCTCTGTCTCTGTCTGTCTGTCTGTCTCTCTCTCTCTCTCTCTGTCTCTGTCTCTGGCTTTCTCTGGCTCTGTCTGTCTGTCTGTCACTCTCTCTGTGTCTCTGTCTCTGTCCTGTCTGTCTGTCTGTCTGTCTGTCTTCTCTCTCTCTCTCTCTCTCTTCTCTCTCTCTCTCTCTCTCTCTCTCTCTCTCTCTCTCTCTCTCTCTCTCTCTCTCTCTCTCTCTGAACTGAGAGTACAGAGTTGTTTTCTTTTTCTCTTTTTCCTCGTTTGTCCTTTTTCATCTTCCTTTCTTTCTATGATGTATATGTTACATGACGTGGAGTGTTCAGATTCATCGTGTCATTGCCAAAGATGGTTCTGTTCTTCTGGTAACCACTCTTGTCTGCTCTTCCACTGCTACACAATGCTCACAGACACGATTCATTC
>CM054149.1:6625924-6640924 GCA_028751875.1 Rapana venosa
CAGTTCCAGGAGTGTTGCATAACTTCATTTGTTTGCCGTGTCTCCCAGGAGGGCGCAGATTCATTGTTTCCCACGCTAAATGCTGTTCACTATGATCGTAAGTATCATGTACGCAAAGAGAATAAAGGGATTTGAAACTGGATTGCTGTCACTCTTCACGTCACAGTTGAATCTTTGGCGTGCTGTTTTTTTCCTTCGGAAGGGAAGAAAAAAAAGGCAATGTGAGAAGGGGGGAGGTAATAGGCGTAAAGAAATCAGGGGGGAGAATAAAGCGTGCTGGGTCACGTTGTTTGAGGTTGTGAAAAAACATGGGTGATAACCAGCACGGTTGGGGGGGGATGGCTTTGAAATAAAAGGAAAACCTACACTCACTACACTACATACATACACCACTAACTAACACTACCGCCAGCGCAGAAGGGGCTCCTCTTTGTTTAGTGGGCTTTTCTTTCTTTTTCCCCTCCTTTTGTGAAACGCTTGTGGTTTTCCCCCCCTTTCCTGGGGTAAAGACGAAGCCCTGGGGGGAAATCAGGGTTCGGGGGTGTAGTGTGCGGTTATGGGGGGGGAATGTGCCGGATGTTGTAGAGTGTTTTAGGTGTGGCATTTTGTGTGAGTCGATGTGATAGGGGGTGTAATAAAGTTTGTAAGGAAATGTTTTGTGTGTGAGGGGGGTGTGGTAAGTTGTGCGGTGGCTAGGACACAGGGGTTGACCAACCTGACCCCAATTTAATCCTGGTTTGGGGGGGGGACCCCCCCCCCCCCCCCTTTTCCCCCCCCCAAACCCCCCCCCAAACCCCCCCCCCCCCCCCCCAAATTTTGTCCTTAGGCTCCACCCCTTTTTTTTTAAAATTCTGTATTGACTGTCTTTGGAAAAAAAAAATTTTAAATCATGAATGAAAGATAACTGTCGGGCTCGTCGTCTTGACCGACAATGTGAAGAGCCCCATGGCATGTAAAAACAATGTTGTGTATTGAATGCAAAAGATAGATATGCATGTTAAAAGATCCCCCAATTTTGTGTAATCGTTGGTGGGGTTTTCGAAAAAGTATTCCCAATTTCATCCCAAAGTCCCTTAAAGAGACTAAACCGGGCCCCCTTTCGAACGCAACAGAATCTTGCCCCACGTTAAAACTGTTCCGCTTTTTTGGAAGAGTAGGCCTTGTGTCCGGGGGAATTTACCAAAACCCCTCACACGGGGGTGGAGTAAAAAAACACATGACTTATTCCCCTTTTCCTCGTAAAAAAATAAAAAATAAAATAAATAAAATGGACGGGATACCTCGCGGGGGGGAAAAAAGGGCGCAACTTAAATTTTACTATCGGGGAACTTAACCCTAAACCCAAAAACAAAAAAAAAAGAATTAGAAAAACCCCAAAATAACTAAAGCGAACTTGTGTTTAAAAAAAAGGGGGGGGGGGGGGGGGGGGAAAAGAAAAAAAATACTCTAAGGCATGATATCCTACCAGGACACACACACCCCCACACACACCACACACACACACACAACACCACAACAACCGGGAGCACTTTTTATCCCCTCTTTGGGGAAGGGAAGGAAGGAGGGAGGAAGGGGGGGAGGGGGGTTTGGAGTCTGAAATTTTTCCCAGAGGGTAAACCAAAATCAAGTTTTTGGGAAAACTCGTAATCCCCAAAACCCACTCAAGATGCCAATTTTTTTCTTTCTTTTTCCTTTTTTTTCGTTCTTTTTTCCCGGGGTTCTTTCTACCCCGGCCCTGCCCGTAAAGTAAATATTTATCTCCACTTTCATTCATCACGCTGTTAATAGCGGAGCGGGGCCTGGAGGTTTTGTCAGGCTTGATATCCATCTCCTAAAATGTGTGTGAGGGTGTGCGAGTAAAGAAAAAGAGAGAGGAGAAAGGAGAGAGAGAGAAGGGGAGAGAGAGAAAGGGGCAGCAGATCAGGGCCCCAAAGGGCCCCAAAAAAAAACATTTTTCAGATTGCAGGGGGGGTGGGTGACGTAGCAGGGTAAGACAGGCCCCCAGGCGCTGGGATGTTGGTCTAGGGGGGGGGTGGGGGGTATCTGATGGGAAACCATGCAACCCATCCCATGTGTTTGGTCAGCGGTAAAACGCCCCCAGCGCTAGCGTCGTTTTATCTTTTGTCTGTGCGGGAAAATGTGGCAGGAGGTTCGGGGTTTGGGTGAAGGGTTTTGGTGGGTTTTGTGTGTGTGTTTTTTGTGTGTGTTGTGTGTGTGTGGTTTTGTGTGTGTGTGTGTGTGTGTGTGTGTGTGTGTGTTGTGTGTGTGTTGTTGTGTTGTGTTGTGTGTGTGTTAGTGTGTGTGTGTGTGTGTGTGTGTTGTGTGTGTGTGTGTGTGTTAGTGTTGTGTTGTGTGTGTGTGTTAGTGTGTGTTGTGTGTGTTAGTGTGTTGTGTATGTGTGTGTGTGTGTGTTTGTGTGTTAGTGTGTGTGTGTTGTGTGTGTGTGTTAGTGTGTGTGTGTTAGTGTGTGTGTGTGTATGTGTGTGTGTATGTGTGGAGAGAGGGGGGTGAGTGTACGTGTGTGTGTGTGTGTGTACGTGTGTGTGTGTGACGTGTGTGTGTGTGTGTGTGTGTGTGTGTGTGTGTGTGTGTGTGTGTGGAGAGGGCGGGTAAGTATGTGTGCGTTAATGTGTGTATGCGTGCGTGCGTGGGCGCGCGCTTGCGCTTACACGTATTCGTGGCTGAAGTAAAGAGTAACCAATGGAAGAAATTTTGAACATGTATTTTTAAAAGGTCGTTTTGGTGGAATGAGACTTAACTCGCAGAACTCGGGCAAGACTTGAGATGAATCGGAGGATAGTCATGGATGAAGCAATACCAGCCTGTTTTCATGCAGCTTTCAAACTTGCCCGGAATTTGGAGGGGGAAAAAGCGAACAAATTTAAAGTGTACCATAGTAGAAATTCCTGTTGGCTTTGAAAACCTATGAGAACTGTGCATCCCGACATGATGTTGATCTGACAAGTCTCTGGTTTGATAGCCATTGTCTTTTGGCTGTCCTTCAAGGCGTTACACCTGCGAACTACAGAGAACATATTTTTCACTTCTTGATTTACCGTGGGGACGGGATAGCTCAGTGGTCAGCCCAGCCAAGGTTAAGCAGCATCGTGCGTGGTTACCGATTGGATGGGTGACCGTTTGCACGCTTTGGCTTCAGTACAGTTCCCCCAGTTCACCCAGCTGTAAATGGGTACCTGCCCTCTTTAGGGTCAAGGAAGGAAAAGCAGCGAGGGAGAGGAGATGGGCGTCGCCCTCAATATGACTGCCCCTAGAGAAACTGAGGTCTCTGATGCCTCGCTCCCCTACGACCTTATAGGTTATGGGACACCTATACCTTTACCTTTGATTTACCGTGCATGCAAAAACGTTTGGATGGTTCCATATCTTCACTCAACTCTGTGCAGACATAAAGAGGAGACATGTGTACAGCCAGTTGAACAGTACACGTAGCCTTGTGGCATCGTCCTTCAGTTCTCTAAGTGGTAGTAGGGCTATGATGACACGCAGGCACTCAGGAAAACTGAAAAGTTCCAGGAATGCCCCTCTCGTGCTGTGGCCTTCAATGGCTACAGTTCTCGGTTGTTTTCTTGAAATAAAATGTTGAATCTTGAATTAGTCTGTCACTTTATTTGGGGTCTGCGGTAGACCAATAAACGAGAAGGAGGATGAGGAGAAGATGAAGAAGAAAAGGAGGAAGAGGAGGAGGAAGAAGAGGACGAAGAAGACTAAGAAGAATGAGTAGGAGGAGGAGAAGAGGAAGAAGTAGTAGTAGTAGTAGTAGTAGCAGCAGCAGTAGTAGTAGTAGTAGTAATAGTAGTAGAAAGAGAAGGAGAAGAAGAAGAAGACGAACAACAACAACAACAACAACAACAACAACAACAAGAGGGGAGAAAAAGAGAGAATGGAGATCGAGAAAGATCATTAATTCTACTTCGTCAGATATTGCGCTTGATATCAAAATCTATCCTACCATTGAGACTATTTTTTCTATACTTCAAATGACCATCTAATTAACCAGTTCCTATCACCTTCCTCCTCCTCCACACTTCCACCTTCACCAAACGGAAAATACCCGGGATGGAAAGGGGAAGGCAGGCAGGCAGGCAGGCAGGCAGGCAGTATGGTCTGACTACCGACGCCACTACCCCATATCATGCAGTTTGATGCTATGGATTTCGTCTCCAGTGTAGCCAGCCCCTCAGGGAGACAGGCGGCGTGTGCCAGCAAATTGTTGGGCAACAAAAGACCGCGTTCTTTTAGCATTCTGCGAGGAAAGGCGACCCTCCAACAACAAACAGCCCGTGTTGCACGTGTATACATACATGTATGTATGTACGTAACGTCGTGAGAATAAGCGCCGTGGGGCTCTATATGCATGCTGAGAAATAATAATAATATATGAAAAAGGTCTATGTGTCTGTCTGTGTATCTCTCTCTCTGTCTCTCTGTCTCTCTCTGTCTCTCTCTCTCTCTCTCTGACTCTCTCTGTCTCTCTCTCTCTCTGACTCTCTCTCTGTGTCTGTCTGTCTGTCTGTCTCCCTCTCTCGCTCTTTATGTGTGTGTGTGTGTATGTGTGTGTTGGGGAGGGGGGGGGGGGGGGTGTTGCGCGCCCGGGCTCGTGTTTGTGCGAGAGAGGGAGAGAGATAGACCAACAGAGACAAACAGACAGGCGAACAGCCAGACAGATACCCAAATACACAGACAGACAAACAGGTACAAAGGTGAACGACCAGACAGATACCCAAATACACAGACAGACAGACAGACAAACAGGCACAAAGGTGAACGGCCAGACAGATACACAAATACAGAGAGAGACAGACAGAGACAGACAGACAGTCAGAGAGCCAGCAGATGCAGTAACAACAAGGGAACAAGTCTCCCCCAGCCTACCTACCTACCTACCTACCTACCTTACCCCCTTTCTATCAGACCGGCAGGGGCCAACCAACCTGTTCCCTGTTTCAGTCTACGGAGGCCGCGAAAGATCAGGGTTTATTTTGCCAGCCCGCGCTCCTAATGGGCAAATGGGGGTCCGTTTGTGGACCTCTCCCTCCTCGTTTGCTCCTCACTTTGTGCCCTTTCCTTTCATCTCCCGGCCTGCAGAGTGCTTCTTGTGTCAACCAGGCACCTTTTCCCCCATCGCCCTTCTGACCAGCTGCTTTGTTTGTTCGCCTGCCTATCGACAAAGGGAACACATTTCCTCCCCCCATTTTACGCAGCATCTTTCTCAGATCTATCTCGTCTCTTCTCTCTTTCTTTCTTTCACCTTTCTCCCGATTTCTCTTGGAAGAGGAGAACCCCAGGTGGATAGTGCCCAAACCCGCTGTATCGCGGTTTTGCTTCTTTTCTTTTCTTCTTCTTTTCTTTTTCTTCTTCTTCTTCTTCTTCTTTTTCCCTTCTTCTTCTTCTTCCTCTTCCTTTTCTTTTCTTCTTTTCTTCGTTGTTTTTAGGAAAAAAGGGAAGGTAGGGGTTAGTGAACGGGGTGGGGAACAAAAGGGTAATTGGGTTTTGTGCTGATGAGTCACTACCATGACTTACTTGACAATCCTCTTGTTGATTGGGGGGGAAACATAGGGTGCAACAACACCCCCCCCAGAGGAACCCCTTTTGGGAATCCCTTCAGCGGGGGCCTTGTCTTTCGGCTGAGTTACGCCATGGTCAGCGAATGCCAGGCAGAGGGTAGGAAATTTGTTGGTGTTGAGTCTGTGTTTGTAAAGTCATAATTATGTCTTCTTTGGTTTTCTCCTTGCTTTCCCCACAATGATCTCTCTTTGTGTGTTTTTAATTATTCTGTGCCCTGTTTTTTCAGAAGTAAAATTTTTTATAGGGTTTTTTAGTGAAAGGATTTACATTGTTTTAGTTGATAAAATAAAATTTTCCCCTACTCTTCTTTTTCCCCTTCTTCTTCTTTTCTTTGTCCTCCCCCCCCCCTCCTCCTTCTTCTCCCCCATCATCATCATTTTAAAAACATCCCATCATCCCTCATTTCCCCTTCTTCTTCTTCTTTTTTTTTTTTCTTCTTCTTCTTTTTTCCTTCTCTTCGATTCTTTGCGGCACGTGATATTTTTCTACGACCCATAGTAGGACGCTAATTATTGTCAGTGCAGTTATTCCATTTTGTTTAGAGCCTACAGAAATCCCGAATGACCAGGGGGCTACGTGTAAATACAATGATACCAACAACAATTTAGATAAGACATAGCAGCTAGAAAACCCCCCACCAAACTTTGTTATGGAAATCAACGTTGTAATGAAGACTGGGCAGAGGGGGGAGAAATAAGCACAAAGGTGACCATTCAATTTCTGGTCTTTCTGGACTTGCCTAGTGCTTTTTCCGCTCTTTATCTATCCCTATTGGTTTGTGAGACGAATTATTTTTTTCTGCATACAATGTTGTCCTGCGTTGAAGGGCTTGGTTTGATGTTGAAGGTGAAAGTATACATTAAGGACAGTCTGAATGCCTCTGCCTTCGATTTTGAAAGAAGACACAGACATTCCTTTGAGTACAGCGTTCAGCATGCCTTCTCACGGTGATGGGAATCCTTCAATGGGCGTTTTGACTGACATACGATGAAAAGGTTGCAAAACGTGTCAGAGCCGAAGAGTTATAGGTCATGCAGATGCCAGGACAAGGAAGCTATCAAGAGAGAGAGGGAGAGAGAGAGAGAGAGAGAGAGAGAGAGAGACAGAGAGAGACAGAGAGAGACAGAGAGATTTTTTAAAAAATCCGGTGTCTTTATTCCAACAATTCCTCAGCTCCATGATTTCATCGTGTCAGTCGTAAAGTGGTGAGGGGGCGGTTTGTGAAGCGAAAATGGCCCCACTGTACTTCTTCACTTCTGTGATGCATATTGGCCTGGCGGAAAATGGCGACAGCGAGTGCAGTGAGGGGGGGGGGGGGAAGGGGGGGGTGTGAGGAGGAAGAGCGGAGGAGGATGACGGGGGGGGGGGGGGGGGGGGGGGGGGGACCTGAAGAGGATGTGCTTGGGGCCGGCCAAACATGGGCAACTTGTCTAGGTTGCTTAGAGGCATGTGTCGGTGTGGGAGGCCAGGGTGTGGGTTTCATGGCATACGCCTGCCCTCTGAAACATAGGCCTAGCCTCTGTAGTAGTACAGGTTTTCCTCTTTGACTGGGCTGCCCTCTTTCGCTAGGCTAGCGTTGAGGGTAACGTTTGGAATTCATCTATTCATGTATCTTGTATTCATTCATCTATTCTTTTATTTCCAGAATAATAGGGGGTGGGGTTGGGGGGGGGGGGGAGAAGCTCGCATGTGCTTTTTTTTTACATCTAGTCCCCGTGTGCATGCGGTTTTGTAAACGTTGTCCTCCGTTCTCGGTGACCTGCTCTTCCGAAAGTCGGAAGAGGTTTTCAATATATGTGCAAGTCAAGTCAAATTGTTATTTCCAGATGGTACATTGAATAAGCAATGCATTTGCTTTTTTTTTTCCATCAAGATGTTTCTGTGTGCGCTGTGCACACAGAACCTCAGGATATTGTCTCGTCCGGAGGATCTTTCCGGGGGTGTGGAGTCGGCAGTGATGTTACCTCGCGGGGGTGGGAGGGGGGGGGGTCGGGGGGGGGGCGTGGGTGGGGGGGGAGAGTCTCAGCGTCACTGATAGGTGATTCAGGGGTTGTGATCGGGGGTCAATAGGTGGGGGCGGGAGGAGTAGGTAAGGGGTATGTCTGGGAGAGGTCCTCGGTAAGAATGCTATATAACCAGGAAAGGAAGATTATAGGATTAATGGGTCTCTCTCGAGGTTTCAAAGTTAGGGACAAAGGATGACTAGGGGCATGGCTTTAATGTACTTAGAGGGGGAGGGAGTCAGTCGGAAAGACGGTGGTTGAGAGGAGGGGTGAGAAATACATAAGTGAGGAGGAAGTACCGAGAGTTCCTTGTGTCCTCTGAGGTGAGGGGAGGGTTGCAGGGCTCGGGGAGAGTCAGTTAGGGAGGAAAGTCCTAAGAGTCCTAAGGTAGTAGGGAGGAGGAGTACGTGAGGTCACAATGGTAAAGACGTAGCTCCACCTACCGGGGATTCTGTAGAACGTCAGAGAGACGAAGGTCCAATGTCCTAGTCTGATAGACAGAAATGGAGGTCTCCTCATAACTGGACAGGTCATCGCGGCAGAAAATGTAGGTCGAGAGATGGGTAACGGGGGCGTATGCGGTCTCTGAGATCCAGCGATGGAGGGAGGAGCGGTGTGGCGGTTCGGGGTCCGAGTCCTCTTGAACGGGCGTTCCGTAGTGGCTTAAAACTGGTCTCGAACCCGGGCTAGCTATCAAATCATGAGCGCAGCAACAAGCGAAGTGCTAACCACCAGGCTACTCGTCTCCCTACGATCTATTTATTTATTTATTTATTCTTTTATATCGAGGATAATGGAATAAGCACTCATGTGCTTTTCTACATCCAGTCCCCGTGTGTATGCGGTTTTGTAAATTTTGTCATCTGTTTCCACCGGCACGCAATGGCCTACTCTTCCGAAAAGCGGAACAGGATTTAACGTGTGCGCAAGATGTTTTGCATGCGTTCGAACACGGGGCCTCGGTTTATAGTTTCATCCGAAGGACTTTGACATTCAGTTCGACTTTTTGGGTCAAACTGGGAAGAAAGGGCGAGGCTGGGAATCGAACCCACAACCTCACGGTTTACTTGTTGGCAGGCGAACATCTTAACCGTCCTGCCACCTTCCTTCTATCAGTATGTGTGTGTGTGCGCGTGCGCGCGCGTTCACGCACGCATGTACGCGCCTGCGCGCATGTGCATGGGTACGTACGTGTGCTAGCGTCAAAGATTCATCACGTTTGAAGTTCTGTGTGGTGACTGGCGATGGTCAAGGTGCCGTTGATCTTAGTGAAAGCAACTTCATCAGCAGTACAGCCAGAACGACTTAGAAGTAGCGAGCAAGGGATAAAGGCAACGAACCAGAACCCCCACCCCCCCCCCCCCACCCCACCCCAACACACATACATACACACACACACACCACACACTCACACACATACACCCTCCTTCCCTTCCCCCCCCCCCCCCCCCCCCCCCCCCGCCCCCACCCCGTCTAATACACAACTGTGAAAAGCGTTAAATGAATTTGAAACACAACACCACATCCAAAACACACACCACACACCACCCCATACACACACAACACTCACAACACACACACACACACACACACACTCTCACACACAACACTCACAACCAACACACATCCAACAACACACACCACACACACACACACAACACACACACACACACACACACACACACACACACACAACACACCACCGGTTTAGGTAGCATCTTTTCTTTGAATATAAGCACGGAACTCTTTCAAGCAAGGAAGCTTCTGGTTACGTGCTTTACATCTTTTACACGCACAAACCCACACCGCCCTCATTTTTGCCAACCAGCCAGCCAACCAGCCAGCCAGTCAGCCAGCCAGCCAGCCCTGCCTGACCAGAGATCTGACAATCTCTTGGATCTCTCAAAGAGTCTCTTTCTCTTTCATTGGCTTTAAAGAGCTAAAGGAAAAGTCCTCCTCAGATATAGCTCAGAACGCCGGTATTTTTCATCCATCTTCTCCTGGTTTTTGTTTTTTGTTTTGTTGTTTTTTAGCGTTCTTTCTGTTTTTGGGGTTGTAGGGCATCGTTCTGTGCGCCTCTGTGTGTGTGTGTGTGTGTGTGTGTGTGTGTGTGTGTGTGGGGGTGTGTGTGGCCCCCATGTCATTTCATGGTTTGTTTTGGTTTGGTTTTTGGTTTTTTGTTTGTTGGTTTGGTTGTTTTTTGTTGTGGGTTTTTTGTTGTTGTTTTTGGGGGGTATGTTGTTGTTGGGTTTGTTTTTTGGTTTTTTGGTTTTGTTTTTTGTTGGCTTTTTTTTTGGGGGAAAGGGGTTGTCCTCAGAGATTTTTATATTTTATCGTGTGTGTTTGTGTATGTGTGTGTGCGTGTACGTGTGTGTATAATGTATAATTATGATTGTGTGTATCTGTGCATGCGTGCTTGTGTGTGTGAGAGAGTGTGTGTGCGTGCGTCCGTGTGCGTATTATATATGTGCCGGCGTCAAAGATTCATCATGTTTGAAGTTCTCTCTCTCTCTCTCTCTCTCTCTCTCTCTCTCTCTCTCTCTCTCTCTCTCTCTCTCTCTCTCCCTCTCCTCTCCCTCTCTCTCTCTCTTCTCTCTCTGTTTTATCCTTCCCTCCCTCTCTCTCTCTCTCTCTCTCTCTCTCTCAGACGAGTTCACAAGGCAACAAAGGGTTACCATCAAACGTTGCCCAGCCAGGCATAGTAAACCGAACAGCCTCATTTATTCCACACCAGCTTCTTTCCTCTTTGGCCAGTAGACTGCATCAAGTTTGACAGGTGCTGAAGGCAGACACTCATTTATTTCATTACTTCATTCATACCACTTTTGACGTCACAGCAGAATTATTTTTTTATATCGCTGCGTTGAAATTCGGGCTGCTTTCTCCCCGGGGAGAGCGCGTCGCCACAAGAGCAGTGGCCACCCATGACATCATTTGGAGGGTTGTGGATAGTGGTCTCTGGTTCTTGCCGTGTCACTCGTTGTTGTTGTTGTTGTTGTCAGTGACATGGCAGTGGCTGAGGTTTCATTGTCTGCTGACGTGATGTGGCATGCCGCGGTTGTTTTGTGATCCCTCTCTCTCTCTCTCTCTCTCTCTCTCTCTCTCTCTCTCTCTCTCTCTCTCTCTCTCTCTCTCTCTCCTCTCTCTCTCTCTCTTTCTCTCTCTCTCTCTCTCATACAGCAAGATATCAGAGCGCGTGTGCATTCAGATTTTTTTACACAGAGAGAGAGAGAAAGAGAGGGAGAGAGCAAGAGAGGAGGGAGGAAGAGAAAGAAGGAGAGAACAAGAGAGAGAAAGACAGACAGACAGGGACAGGGAGAGAGCGAGAGAGAAAGAAAGAGAAAGACAGACAGACAGAGAGAAAGAGAAAAGACAGACAGACAGGAAAGAGAGAGAGATATACATACATACATACATACATACATACAATGTCATACATTCATATAGACAGATACAGAGAAAGAGACAGACAGACAGACAGATACAGAGAGACAGACACACAGATAAATAGAGGGAGAAAGAGTGAAAGGAGAGAGAGAGAGAGAGAGGAGAGAGAGAGAGTAGAGAGAGAGAGAGCCTGTGTGTGTGTGTGTGTGTGTGTGTGTGTGTGTGTGTGTGTGAGGTGTGTTGATCAACTCAAGATGCAGGCAGCAGGTAACAAATGTGATATGCAGCACAGTTCACAGACGGCGGTCCTCCGCTTGCCCCCCCCCCCCCCCCGCCCCCCCCCCCCTCGCCCCCCCCCCCCCTTCACACACACACACACCTCACTGTCTGTCCCCTTCCCCTTACCGCCACACTCCATCTTCCATAACCACCATCACCACCTCCCCAAACCCACCACCACCCCACTCCTAACTTTTGCTCTCTCTCTCTCTCTCTCTCTCTTCTTTCTCTCTCTCTCTCTCCTCTCCCCCCCCCCCCTCTCTCTCTCTCTCTCTCTTGCTCTCCCCTCTCTCTCTCTCTCTTGCTCTCTCTCTCTCTCTCTCTCTCTCTCTCGCTCTCTCTCTCTCGCTCTCTCTCTCTCTCTCTCTCTCTCTCTCTCTCTCTCTCTCCTCCCCCTCTCTCTCCCCCCCCCCTCTCTCTCTCTCCTCTATCTCCCCCTCTCTCCTCCTTCTCTCTACCCCCCCCCCCCCCTCTCTCTGTAGGCCTTTATCAGGGCAAAGTCCGGATGGGAGAAAAACTGTGAATGTTTATAATTATGTAACCCTTGAAATTTAAACATCATTCGTTGATCCATTGATTGATTGATTGAATCATTCATTCATTCACTTATTAATTCATTCGTTCGTATTCATTCATTCATACATTCATTCATTCATTCATTCTCACTCACCCCTTTCCCTCCTCCTTTCTCTCTTTCCCTTGTTCCATCTCCCTTCTTTCCCCCCCCCCCCCCCCCCCCCCCCCGTCTCCCCCCCCTCCCGTCCCCCCCCCCTTCCCCCCCCCTCTCCTCTCTCTCTCCCTCTTCCCTCTCTCTCCCTCTCCTCCCCCCTTCCTTTCTCTCTTCTTCCTCTCCCCTTCTCCTTCCCCTCCCTTTTTCCCTTCTCCCTCTCCCCCACTCTCTCCCTGTCCTTCCCCCTTTCCTTTCTTCCTTCTCCCTCTCCCCCTCTCTCTCCTTCTCCCTCCCTCTCTCCCTTCTCCCTCTCCCCCTCTCTCTCCCTCTCCTTCCCCCTCCCTTTCTCTCTCTCTCCCTCTTTCTCCCCTCTCCTTCCCCCTCCCTTTCTCCCTCTCCCCCTCTTTCTCCTCTCTCCTTCCCCTTCTCTCTCCTCTCTCCTCTCCTCCCCCTCTCTCCCTCTCTCCTTCCCCCCTCCTTTTCTCTCTCTCCCCCTCTCTCCCTCTCCTTCCCCCTCCCTTTCTCCCTCTCTCCCTCTCCCCTCTCTCTCCCTCTCCTTCCCCCTTCCCTTTCTCCTTCTCCCTCTCTCTCCCTCTCCTTTTCCCTCCCTTTCTCCATCTCCCTCTCTCTCCCTCTCCTTCCCCCTCCCTTTCTCCCTCTCTCCCTCTCTCTCCCTCTCCTTCCCCCTCCATTTCTCCCTCTCCTTCCCCCTCCATTTCTCCCTCTCCCCCTTTCCCTCCCTCTCCTTCCCCCCCTTTCTTCCCCTCTCCCTCTCCCCCTCTCTCTCCCTCGCCTTCCCCTCTCTCTCCTCCCCCTTCTCCCCTCTCTCCCCCTTCTCCCTCACCCCTTTCTCTCTCTCTCCACCCCCACCCCTCTCTCTCTCTCTCTCTCTCTCTCGATTTGAACACGGCACAGTAGCCTGTCCAGTGGAACATCCCTGCAGTTCTCTTCTCTACTGTACTTTACTGTTCTGTACTGTACTGCAGCAGTCAGGACAATGCACGCGATCGTTCATCATGTCACTGTGGCACGCTGTGTGGCTGCCTGCCTGCCTGCCAGCCTGTCTTTGATTAGGGGCTGAGGGCTTGATGCTCGGGCCCCCCTCCTTGCAGAGCTGACAGTGCACGCATACTGACTGACTGACTGACTAAGACTGACTGACTTACGTACTTACTCGGAGGGAGTCGTTGGCATTTTGAGGAGTCGTTGAGGAGTCGTTGAAACTTTGAGGAGTCGTTGGCACTTTGAGCAGTCGTTGAGGAGTCGTTGGGACTTTGAGCAGTTGTTGAGGAGTTCTTAATACTTTGATGAGTCGTTGGCACTTTGAGGAGTCGTTGAGGAGTTGTTGGCTCTTTGAGGTGGCCTTGGCTCTTTGAGGAGGCCTTGGCACTTTGAGGAATCGTTGAGGAGTCATTAATACTTTGAGGAGTCGTTGAGGAGTCTTTGGCACTTTTAGGAGTCCTTGGCACTTTGGGGAATCGTTGAGAAGTCGTTGGTACTTTGAGGAGTCCTTGGCACTTTGAGGAGTCGTTGAGGAGTCATTGGCACTTTGAGGAGTCATTGAAACTTTGAGGAGTCGTTGGCACTTTGAGCAGTCGTTGAGAAGTCGTTGGCACTTTGAGGAATTGTTGGGACTTTGAGGAGTCGTTGGCACTTTGAGGAGTCGTTGGCACTTTGAGGAGTCATTGGCACTTTGAGGAGTCATTGGCACTTTGAGGAGTCGTTGAGAAGTCGTTGGCACTTTGAGGAATTGTTGGCACTTTGAGGAGTCGTTGAGGAGTCATTGGCACTTTGAGGAGACCTTGGCACTTTGAGGAGGCCTTGGCACTTTGAGGAGGCCTTGGCACTTTGAGGAATCGTTGAGGAATCGTTGACATTTTGAGGAGTCGTTGGCACTTTGAGGAGTCGTTGAGGAATCGTTGGCATTTTGAGGGGTCGTTGAGGAATCGTTGGCACTTTGAGGAGGCCTTGGTACTTTGAGGAGGCCTTGGCACTTTGAGGAGGCCTTGGCACTTTGAGGAATCGTTGAGGAGTCGTTGGCACTCTGAGAAGTCGTTGGCACTTTGAAGAGTCGTTGGCACTTTGAGGAGTCATTTCTACTTTTAGGAGCCATTGAGGAGTCGTTGTCACTTTAAGAAGTCGTTGGCACTTTGAGTCGTTGAGGAGTCATTGGCACTTTGAGGAGTCATTGGCACTTTGAGGAGTCGTTCGCACTTTGAGAAGTCGTTGGCATTTGAGAAGTCGTTGGCGCTTTGAGGAGTCATTTCTACTTTGAGGAGCCATTGAGGAGTCGCTGGCACTTTGAGGAGTCGTTGAGGAGTAGTTGAGGAGATGTTGGTACTTTGAGGATTTGGGGGGGGGGGGGGGGGGATCGTCCCTTCGTTAACGTTAGGAAACAATTATGCTGGAGAGGTCTTCCATCAGAAATGACTGACATGAACTGTGGAAATGAGTCCAGCTGCCATGACATGACGTTAGACAATCAGGTAACTAAAACCAGTGGGTACATCCAGTGTTGATGACCAGATGAAAGGAGCGCCTTGGTCAGATCAGAGCGTAACCTCGCACACTGGACCTCGGTCTATATTCATATATTCATTTATTCTTCTATATAGAGGATAATGGAATAAGCGCTCTCTGTAGCTTTCTGCAGGACTTTGCAAGAAATATACACTCAGTACCAATGTGTGGACTCCATGTTACCAAAGAAAAAAGTTCCCTCGCATGGACGCGTCGCAGAGGCTGGAATTTGCGGCCTCAGTCATCTCAGATGGTGATTCCATGTATATCCACTAGGCCACTGTCTCCCTCTGCGTGTCTCTCCCAAGAGTGAAAGAGAGAGAGAAAGAGAGAGAGAGAGAGAGAGAGAGAGAGAGAGAGAGAGAGAGAGAGAGAGAGAGAGAGAGAGAGAGAGAGAGAGAGCTGTCCTTTCTATCAGAAACTGTGTACAGTCTGGGCATGAAATTGGTTTGCATTCAGCGCTCCGATGTCGTTTTGAACTTTCGCCTGGTGAAAACTTTGATGAAAAATCTCTCGGTGTGTCTGCCTGTCTGTGTGTCAGTCTGTCTGTCCGTG
>CM054149.1:6658424-6665924 GCA_028751875.1 Rapana venosa
GCCCGATAGAAGATACATGCGTGATTGACAGGTCCGTGTCAGCGTGTGTGAAACAGGAGCAGACTTGACGGCTCAGTGAAATCAGTCACTTCCACCACCACCAAACAGCTATGCCAAGCAGCTAGCAGCAGTCTGTGGGGAAACACAGCCTTTCCCCAGGGAACTCGGCACCCCTTCTGAAGATGTTCATCTTGTCTCTTTTCTTGCAGCAAGAAGAATGTTGGTGAGAGAGAAGGAGCCAGGACCGAGGGGGTGTCCAGAAATTCAGAGAATGGCGGGGAAGGAGGGTGGTGGTGGTGGTGGTTGGGTGGGGTATGGGGGGGGAGGGGGGGGTTGGAAAGGAGAGTAGAGGGCCGTTGAAGGCCGAAGGTGTGTTGTGAAGCACGTGCTGTCATTTGTCAGGCCCTTTTTGACAGTCTCTCTCTCTCTCTCTCTCTCTCTCGTCTCTCTCTCTCTCTCTCTCTCTCTCTCTCTCTCTCTCTCTTTCTCTCTCTTCTCTCTCTCTCTCTCTCTCTCTCTCTCACGCACACGCACGCACACACACACACACACACACACACACACACACACACACACACACACACACACACACCACACACACACCTCTCTACTACGCCCGTTCTGAATATCTATCCCTGGTGTTTTGGGGGGAAAGGTGGAGTTTCGGGATTGGTTTGCTGGTCGTTGTTGTTGTTGTGATGGTGTGTGATGGTGTGTGTGTGTGTGTGTGTGGTAGTGCGTAGTGTGTGTGTAGTGTGTGTGTAGTACGTAGTGTGTGTGTGTGTAGTGTAGTGTGTGTGTGTGTGTAGTGTGTGTGTGTAGTGTGTGTGTGTGTAGTGTGTGTGTGTAGTGTGTGTGTGTAGTGTGTGTCTGTCTAACCTGGCTGGCGCTTAACCGTAGCGGAACGCATTTTCACTCATATGGCGGACAACAGTAGTTGCTGTCAGAACGTTCGATGACGAAAAAAGGAGACAGACAGACAGAGACAAACAAATAGACACAGACAGACAGACAGACAGACACAGACAGACAGACACAGACAGACACATATTGACAGACACAGACAGACACAGACAGACAGACAGACACAGACAGACACAGACAGACAGACAGACACAGACAGACAGACAGACACAGACAGACAGACACAGATAGACACAGACAGACAGACAGAGAAACAGACAGAGAAACAGACAGACTACAGCAGCAGTTCAAGCGATCCCTGAACATTTTAGCGCCGTGAAGTTGGCAGGTAGTTAGCAAAAGGGGAGAGAATTCAATTACAGACGGTGTCCCTGACAAATGACTACATGTGTTTTGACTGGTTTCACAACACCCTCCTCCTCCTCCACCTCCTCCTCCTCCTCCTCAACTCTCCTCCATCCTCTCTTCTCCTCCATCACACCTCTCTCCTTCCCCCCCCCCCCCCCCCTTCCCCCATCCTAGCACTTCTACTCGCATCCCTCCTTCGTCTTCTCGTAGAAAACTGTTGCGCAGAGAGCTGCTTGAATCTTGAATCTTCAATCTTGCTAACTTAACTGGGTAAAGTGAAAGCTGAAGCAATGTACAGAGAAGCGGTAGAGTAGTGGAAGGTAGACTGGAAAGATGTGTTTGTGTCTTGTTGAGCTGTTCATTAATAATGATAATAATAATAATAATAATGATAATAATGATAATAATAAATGGAATTTATAGATAGCCCTATATCTTGCAATTACAAATCAGAGCGCTTCCATTCCATCCGCTCCTACACATGCAACCAACAATGATTAACAATAGTCTAACAAACTCAAATGTACACACACACACACGCACGCACGCACGCACGCACGCACGCACGCACGCACACGCACACACACACACACACACACACACACACACAAAACACACACACACACACACACACACACCACACACACACACACACACACAACACACACACAGAGGTTGTACATTTCAGCAGGGTGATGGAATTTTGGCTTTTAAAGGCAGGGACAGATATGAGATGAAACATACAATACTACTTGTAGGGGGGAAACAGCTGACCAATACATACGTTATTGCTAAGCCCTGCATGTTGTCTTGTCATCCCTCAGATCCCCACTGTACTAACCAGGCAGTTCTCTCAGCAGAGCACCACACAGCACAGCACAGACAATCCAGCATAACCCAGTCAAGGGTCCAGGGCCCAGTGCTGAAATCAGTCCCTTCCTTTTACCAACTTCACAAGCGGTCAGTTCCTGCTATAGTTAGCACCAGCTGGGATGGGACGAATAGCAGCTGAGAGGAGCTGAAAGCGGGGGCAAACTGACAGCTGTGACCAGTGCACGTGCAACGTGAGACCAGCACTCCTAGAGGTAATGTTCCCGCCTAGAAAGCTGCAAGTGCGGATTCGATCCTCGTTCGTACCCGAATTTCTCTCTCCCTTCCCCCCCCCCCCCCCCCACCCCCCCCCCCCCCCCCCCCCCCATCCTCATCTTGAATGGTGGTCTGGGTGCTAGTCTTTCCGATGAGACGATAAACCTAGCTCCCGTGGGCAACACTGCTTCAGCGCGCGTCAAAGAACCCACGGCAAGAAGAGAGGTGTCCCTGGCAAAAATTCGGTAGATGAAAGTCACTCTGAGAGGGAGTACACAATAATGCAGACAGGGATATTATTGTTTTTGGAATGGGTGGCGCTGCTCTTGTGGCGACGCGCTCTCGCCGAGTAGAACGTCCCCAATTTCACGCAGAGCAATGTGGCCTGGCTAGGAGTAAATAATAATAATTTTAAAAAAATAATAATAAATAATAATAATAATAATAATAATTGGAATTTATAAAGCGCTATATCTTGCAAAAACAAATCAAAGCGCTTCGTACAAGCAAATACAATACAAAATGATAAAACCTGTGCACTGTTTCTGGCCTGTGGGTGGGTTGTTTTTTTTTACGAGAACTAAACAATAAATTCTAAGACAACGTTGACTTGTGTTGATTCTAGACCTCTCTCTCTCTCTTCTCTCTCTCTCTCTCTCTCTCTCTCTCTCTCTCTCTCTCTCTCTCTCTCTCTCTCTCTCTCTCTCTCTCTCTCTCTCTCTCTCTCTCTTTTTGGTCGTTCCGGAAGATTTTTGCGTATGCGACCGTTTATGCCCACCATGAAGGTAGCCGCATTCAACTTCAGGGATAGAGCGTAGACAGGAGCTGAAGATGTAAGAAAAAGAACGGTCTGAATCGCGTTGCTTTTAACCTGAATTTATTGAAAAGTTTGGAGGGTGGACTGATACTCGTGACTTGCACGTCAACAAGAAACTAGTGTGTTCTTTAGAATGTCAACTAATGTACTTATACACAATTCCGTTCTTTAGAATGTCAACTAATGTACTTATACACAATTCCGTTCTTTAGAATGTCAACTAATGTACTTATACACAATTCCGTTCTTTAGAATGTCAACTAATGTAGGCCTACTTATACACAATTCCGTTCTTACAATGTCAACTAATGTACTTATACACAATTCCGTTCTTTACAATGTCAACTAATGTACTTATACACAGTTCCGTTCTTACAATGTCAACTAATGTACTTATACACAGTTCCGTTCTTACAATGTCAACTAATGTACTTATACACAACTTTCATACATCGCTTTTGAAACTGAAGATTTGTGCGGCATAAAAGGTCACGAAATCAGGGTTATTCGCACGAGACAAATTTATCCGAAAATATCCTTCTAAGCTCGGTTTTATGCCCTTGTTTTGACCAAATTTGTGTTTTATTAAACTGACATCAATACTTAAACAAGCAGCTGGCTATTGTCATGCCATGAGTGGACATGGTCAACTCAATCTTAAAAGTTTGTCTGCAGAACTTTGTTCTGTCGTCTTACTGCAGGTATTGTGAGCTAAAGGCAGTAAATTCCCGGAAATTGAAAATACCACATCAATGGGTATATGCCGCTGTGACGGCGTGCCGTCATTGTAGGTCACAACATCACGTGGTCACAACGGCACGTGGTCACACCATCACGTGGTCACAATGGCACGTTGTCTCAATGGCACATGGTCACAACGGCACGTGGTCACAATGTTGCGTGGTCATGACTGCACATGGTTACAATGGCACGTGGTCATAATGGCACGTGGTCACAATGGCACATGGTCACAATGGCACGTGGTCATAATGGCACGTGGTGACAACTGCACATGGTCACAATGGCACGTGGTCATAATGGCACGTGGTGACGACTGCACATGGTCACAATGGCACATGGTCACAATGGCACATGGTCATGACTGCACATGGTCATAACATCATGTGGTCACAGGTTGCATGTGGTGACAACTGCACATGGTCACAATGGCACGTGGTCATAACATCACGTGGTCATAACATCACGTGGTCACAACGGCACGTGGTCACAACTCCACGTGATCACAACAGCACGTGGCCACAACAACATGGCCCCCACATAAATCATGAAAACCAATTTAAAGTCTACTCAAACTTAGCCCTGTGGATGCAGTTAACTTGTTTTGCAGCTGCTCGCACTCCCACACCACAACGATGCACACCCCCAAAAAATGCTTTATATGCATAAACGTATTGCCATCTGCGCGCAGATACAAACAATGCACTCACACTTCTTCACACTCGACTCCGCCATCACCACGCGCGCGATACATCCTTCTCTCCTTCTCATCACCATACCACACCATACTAAACTACAGCCAGCCCCCTTCCAGCACACCGCACTGTGAGCTCTCTGCCCTGAGGCATACATACATACATACATACCTGTGATATGAGAGCTGTGGGGCTTTCAGGGACAGATTGTGGAGCACCCGTCTGTCTTTCTATTTGAAACGGTTTATGAACATTGCAGAACAGGGGGGCTTTAAAGCTGGGGAGAGAAGGGCGGTATGGGTTATTTCGGGGATGCTTTTTTTAAAATGCAGGGACGTACGAAACTTAAAGATGAAGGATGATCTTTCGGGCCATTGACTTTTCCTCTTCCACAATACCTGTCCGCTTTTTCCACAGAGAAAGAGAGAGAGAGGGGGGGGGGGGGGGGAGTTACAAGAGGAGAGACAGAGAGAGAGAGAGAGGAGAGAGGAGGGGGGGGGGGGGGGGGGGGGGGGGGGGTTAGAGAGGGAGCTGTGAAGGGAATTAATCCAGCACGGGCTGATGATTTTAGCTGTTCCGTCCGCTTTCCCAATTGTTGCAGATGAGGCCTCCTGTCTTGGAGCTAAACCCTGATGACAAAATAATCACCGCCCCCTTCTCTTCACCCCCTCCCCCTCTCCCTCCCTGCCTCCCTCCCTCTCTCTCTCTCTCTCTCTCCATCCACTACTGCTATGCCTTCAGTCCTTAACCTCTTTTCCTTCTTTCTCTCCCCCTTCCCGTCACCTCGTTTTTTTCCCAACCATTCTTTTTTTTCCTCCTTCTTCTTCCACAGAAAACTGCATGTCTGAGTGATGAACTCCTCGCCATTGTTCTTCTTCAGCCCATTTTCCCAGTGCAGCTTAGTGTGGCGGAACAAACCAAAGCGAAGCAGAAACAAAACTAAGCACAATAAAAAAAAAAAAGCCAAAAGAAATACTCAAACAAAACAATTCCTAAGAAACAGATTGAGGGAGTACAGTCATGAACGACCATGGTTAAACAAACGTAACAAAATGAAGGAATAAAAAATATAAGCTTTAAAGAAGTTTTTGGAAAGGAAACATTGAATACAAAGTACGGATGGAAAATTGTATGGGGCGAATTCGGTAGTACATCAGCTGGCTCATCATGCTTCGGATGAGACTATAAACCGAGGCCCCGAGTTCGAACGCATGCAGAACATCTTGCGCACACGTTAAATCCTGTTCCGCTATTTCGGAAGAGTAGGCCATTGTGTGCCGGTGGAAACAGATGACAAAATTTACAAAACCGCATACACATGGGGACTGGATGTAAAAAAGCACATGAGTGCTTATTCCATTATCCTCGATATAAAAGAATAAATAGATAAATAAAATAAATTATTCAGTTAAGAAAGAAAGATTGAATACAAAGTGTGGATGGAAAATTATATGGACGAATTCGGCTGTGCATCAGTTAGCTCATCATGCATTATTCAGCTAGCCAGCCTTACAGGTAGCCAGCCTTACAAGTTAGCCAGCCTTATGAGCAAACTGCCCCAGCCAGCCTTTGGCCAGTGAGTTCACTGAACTCTGCTGGATGGTCAGTTGAAGTCAGTCCAGTCACTCAATCAAGAGGACAGATCAGCAAATGATGAAACATTTTTTTTGCCATACACCGAACCAGGGAATTCAGCTTTTTGATGCAGTCATTCCCTGGAAATTCCCCCTTGAAAAGATAATTGATTAATTAACATGATACACGGTATCGTTGCTTCTGGGGAATTTTAAAAATAAAAAAAAAGAAGAAAGAGAGCAGCTCCTTTTTAGAGTGCTGAGATTATTCACATAGTTTTAAATGTAATCTAGTTTCCCTTTCTTTGGAAAATCATCATTGTCATCATAATCATCATCATCATCATCATCATCGTCGCCATCGTCATCATCGCCATCATTATCGTCGTTGTCGTATTCGTCATCATCATCATCGTCGTCATCGTCATCCTCCTCAACATCTCATTCTCATCATCATCATCCTTTTCAGTAGAGTACCCTAGCCGTCGACTTAAACTTTCTTTTTTAACCATATCCCTTTAGAGAACCATAGCCCTTTCAGTCTTCTTCGTCTAACGCTTAGACAGAAACTATTGTTTGTTATGTGACCGAAAATGCGTTGCGCTGCCGTTAAGCACCTAACAAGTCAGGCCCAGCGCATCCGACTTCGGCATGGGAGAGAACTTTTATCTTTAAGTCTTTCTGGGAAAAAGAGGCAGGAGAATGGACCAAGAGGGAAGAAAATAGACCAGAAAGAGGTGACATGAAGAAACGTTACAAGACAGAAACAAAGAGAGTGAGAGAAAAGAGGGAATTTCTGGCACGGAAATTCCAGAAGGTGGGAATGCTATTTTTACTGACAGGCCCCCGGCATCTCCACGGGGGAAGCCCTTTCAGTGAACCTGATCCCTTTAGTTAACCTTAGTTGTTGTTGTTGTTTTTAGTTTACTATATTTCTTTGCTAAAACCATACCCCTTAAGTTAACCTTACTCTTTTAGTTAACTCTACCCCTTAATTGAACCTTGACTCTGTAGTTAACTTTGATGATGGTAGCCTTCAGTCTCGGAAGACTATGGAGTTGCTGTGCTCTAGGTGTTTATTCTGGTACAGCGTCGGTTGTGGCTGGCCAGTCCCACACGGGAATGACAGTCAGTTCCTATGGCAGAGGGCACAGATGAAGTCTGACGCTGGTCTGTCTGTCTGCCTGGGCTGCAGCCTTTCTTCTCCTTCTCTTTGCCTCATGCTGCCTGGGGACGGGATAGCCTAGTGGTTAGAACATTGCCCTCGCAATCTGACGACCCGGGTTCGATTCCCGTTCAAGGGGTATATTTTCCCCTG
>CM054149.1:6680924-6685924 GCA_028751875.1 Rapana venosa
GATCCTCTGTTGATGTATAATTTTTTTTTCAAATTGTTATTTGCATAGTCCAGTTGGTTCTTTATTATGAGTATTACGGACTCTACTGACATTCTCTTTTGGTGGAATATAATTATTTCCTTTCATTGGTTATTATTAGACATACGGATTTTACTATTCACTTGTTAGATCTTGTTACAAATGTCATTATTTTGGGGTTGTTTATTTTTTTTATGCTTTTGCCTGTTGTACTTCAGCATATTTCAAGAGTTGTATATTGTAGTTTTTTTATGGTAGGTAAGTCATTTCATTTCCATGTACTTGTTCACCAGTATGCAAAATATGTGTGCCTCCACCTCCAAAACACTGATCCCCTCCTCCCCCCATTCTCCATCTAATACCACAATTTGTGAAGAGACGTAAAATGAATCGAACACACACACACACACACACAAACACATAAACCACACACACAAAACACACACACACACGCACACACACACAAACAAACACATAAACACAACGCACACACACACACACACACACACACACACACACACACACACACACACACACACACACCACACACACACACACACGCCGCGCGCGCGCGCAAACAAACACATAAACACACACACACACACACACACACAAAACACACACAAACAAACACACACACACACACACAGCATGCGCTGTGCTATCACGGAAGGGATGTATGCTGCCTTAATACAGCCGTGATAGACATCGCCTGACCATGTACAATATTGTGTCTGCATGACTGTAGGTAGACAAGAGATCAGGGAGAAGTGCTGACTAGCCTACTGTAGTGACGTGTTGCTGTGTTTCCGCACTTGTCTTCATGCTCATATCTCTATGTGTTCGTTGGCTTTTATTTTCATTTTATTTTATTCTTTTATATCGAGGATAATGGAATAAGCACTTATGTACCTTTTTTTTTTTACATCCAGTCCCCGTGTGTATGCGGTTTTGTAAATTCTATCATCTGTTCCCACCGGCACACAATGGCCTACTCTTACGAAAAGCGGAACAGGGTTTACCGTGTGTGCAAGATGTTCTGCGTGCGTTCGCACACGGGGCCTCGGTTTATAGTCTCATCTGAAGGACTTTTTGGGGAGAGTGGAGTCGGCACTGATGTTAACTCCAGGGAAAAATATCCCCTTGAACGGGAATCGAACCCGGGTCGTCAGATTGCGAGCGCAATGTTCAGTCACTTAGCCTTTGGTTTAGTCAGAATGTTTGGGGTGGGATGGAGCTTAGTACTTACAGCATTGAGCTCGTGATTTGACGTTCTCCTTGGGGATGCGGGAGGCCTGTCAGTAAAAAAAATAGCATAGCCCACATCCCGGAAATTCTGTGCTGGAAAATTAATGTTCTCCTTTCTATCACTCTCTTTGTATCTGCCTCGTTCATTTTCTTCCTATCACCTCCTCCTTGTCTGTTTTCTGCCTTCTTGGTCAATTCTGCTGCTGGTTCCCCCCCCCAGAAAGATTTAATAACAATTCTCTCCCACGCCGAAGTCGGATGCGCTGGGCCTGACTCGTCAGGCGCTTAACGGCAGCGCAGCGTATTTTCGCTCATATAACAGACAACAATAGTTTCTGTCTGAGCGTTCGACGAAGAAGAAGTGATCTGACGGCCTGAGTTCGAGCCATCACTGAATCACCCGTTCGTGGAGATTTTTTTCCCCCCAGGAGTTGATTAACATCAGTATTAACCCTTTTGCTCCGAAAGTCTGTCGAATGAAATTACAAACCGAGGCTCCGTGTGTAAACGCATACAGAACATCTTTTCTGTTCTGTTCTTTTTTTTTCTTTTATTCTTTTATATCGAGGAGAATGGAATAAGCACATGTGCTTTTTTACGACCAGTCCCCGTGTGTATGCGGTTTTGTAAATCCTGTCATGTGTTCCCACCGGCACACAATGGCCTACTCTTACGAAAAGCGGAACAGGATAAACGTGTGCGCAAGATGTTCTGCGTGCGTTCGCACACGGGGCCTCGGTTTATAGTCTCATCCGAAGGACTTTTGGGGAGAGTGGAGTCTGCACTGATGTTAACTCCAGGGGAAAATATCCCCCTTGAACGGGAATCGAACCCGTGTCGTCAGATCGCGAGCGCAATGTTCTAACCACTAGGCTATCCCGTCCCCATCTTGCGCACATGTTAAAACCCTTTTTGCCTTTCGGAAGAGTAGCCCATTGCGTGCTGGTAGGAACGGATAAAAAAATTTTTTAAAACCAAACATACACAGTGGTGTCGTGTTTAGACATCATTCCCTGAAGTCGGAATGCAGCTACCTTAAAGATGGGGCAAAAAAACCGGTTGCGTAGTTTTGCAGAACCGCGACTTTGGTGAACCTCGGAGCTCTAGCAAAGGAACACAAACAAAGATTTGATTTTATAATAAGGGGGGGTGGGGGGTCCACCCAGGGAAGAAGAAATACCCATCATTAAAATAAAAAAAGCTTTCCTGGCTAATACACCTCTCCCACCAACAGTCACCATAAGAGTCTTTTTTCCCTGTTGTCTCCATTTTGTTCCATCGACTTATCTAAGTTTTTGACTGCCCCTCCCTCCCTCCTCCCTTCTCTCTCTCAGGTCTCTCTCTCCTCTCTCTCTCCTCTCCCTCTCTTCTCTCTCTCGTCTCTCTCTCTCTCTCCTCTCTCTTCCTCTTTTCCCCTCTCTCTTCTCTCTCTCTATCAGTATTGTCCCTTCAAGAGCGTTTGCTCGCGTACATGTATACACACACACACACATACCAATGCACACACGCCAGCAAGCACATGCATGCAAATACGCCGCATAGGAGGCATGCACACCAGAGCGATACACAGAATGAGAATACAAATGGACAAAACAATTGAAAGAATGCATAGAAATCTCCACATCCATAGGAACGGCCATAACACTGGGAGAAAAACAACTTTGAAAAGAGAGGCCGGTGGTGGAGGGAAGGGTATGAGACAGGGTTACAACCATAGGAGAGAGAGAGGGGAGACAGAGAGGGGGAGAGAGAGAGAGAGAGAGAGAAGAAGAGAGAGAGAGATCAAGGGGGAGAGAGAGCAGAGAAGGAGAGAGGGGGGGGGGGAGAGGGAAACAGAGGGAGAGGGAGAGAGAGAGAGAGAGAGAGAGAGAGAGAGAAGACAGACAGACAGACAGACAGACAGAGAGGGGAAAGAAGAGAGAGAGAGAGAGAGAGAGGGGAGAGAGAGAGAGAAAACAAGGAGGGGAGGAGAAACAAGGAGGGGAAGAAGAGACGGAGAAAAAACAGAGAGGGGAGAGAGAAACAAGAGGGGGAATAGAGAGAGAGAGAAACAGAGAGGGGAGAGAGAAGAAAGAGAGGAGAGAGAAACAGAGAGGGGAGAGGGGAGAAACAGAGAGGGGAGAGAGATACAGAGAGAGGAGAGAGAAACAGAGAGAGGAGAGAGACAGAGGGGAGAGAGAAACAGAGAGGGGAGAGAGGGAGAAACAGAGAGGGGAGAGAGAGACAGAGAAGGAGAGAGGGGGGGGAGAGGGAAACAGGGAGAAGGGAGAGAGGGAGAAACAGAGAGGAGAGAGACAGACAGAGAGGGAGAGAGAAACAGAGAGGGAGAGAGAGAGAAACAGAGGGGGAGAGAGAGAGAGACAGAGAGGGAGATAGAGAGAAACAGAGGGGGAAGAGAGAGACAGAGAAGGAGAGAGAGAGGGGAGAGAGAGAGAAACAGGGAAGGGGACAGAGAGGGAGAGAGAGAGAAAAAAAAAGAAACAGAGAGGAGAGAGAGAGAGACAGAGAGGGGAGGGAGAGAGAGAGAGAGAGAGATGAGAGTGTGTGTGTGTGTGTGTGTGTGTGTGTGTGTGTGTGTGTGTGTGTGTGTGTGTGGTTTTGTGTGTGTGTGTGTGTTCATAAATCACATCGTCGCGGGAAGAAAGAAAGGAAAAAAAGCCTCAGCGCTGACAAGAATGGTAATAAAGGCAAGGGGGGTGAAGCAGGAAGAGTTGACACAGGTAAAGCAGCCGTTGCCAATGTGTGTGTGTGTGTGTGTGTTGGTGTTTGCTGATGGTTGATGGGGCGTGAGAAAAAGACAAGAGAATGGCCTGGAGAGAGACAGACAGACACAGAGAGCGGGGAGAGAGAGAGAGAGAGAGAGAGAGAGAGAGAGAGAGAGAGAGCGAGAGAGGAGAGAGAAGAGAGAGAGAGAGAGCGAGAGAGAGAGAGGGCTGTGCTAGTACTGAACAGAAGTGCTGGCTGGCTGCAGTCCTACCTAGCAGTGTGTGATGAGGCCTGACTGTGCCTGAAGCACCAAACCAAACCACCTTGCTCCGCACTGCACCCTGCACTGCCCGATGCCTGCTGCCTGCCTGAGCCTGTCTGTGCCTTCCCTGAGGACCTCTCTGTCTTCTCTGTTTGATGACCTCTCTATGTCGTCTGCTTGATGACCTCTGCTTGATGACCTCCCTATGTCTTCTGCTTGATGACCTCTCTATGTTGTCTGCTTGATGACCTCTCTATGTCTTCTGCCTGATTACCTCTTCATGTCTTCTGCCTGATTACCTCTCCATGTCTTCTGCATGATTACCTCTGCCTGATGACCTTTGCTTGATGACCTCTGCCTGATGACCTCTCTATGTCTTCTGCGTGATGACCTCTGCCTGATGACCTCTCTATGTCTTCTGCCTGGTGACCTCTACGTTTTCTTTGCCTGATGACCTTTCCATGTCTTCTCTGCCTGACCTCTTGGACACCCGCTGGTGGCGCTGCTCTTGTGGCGACGCGCTCTCCCCGGGGAGAGCAGCCCGAATTTCACGTAGAGAAATCTGCCGTGACTTAAAGTCGTATAACATAAAATAAAATAAAAAATAGATAAACCCGAAGCGCACGCGCGCGCGCGGCGCGCGCCCCAACACACACACACACACACACCACGCACGCACGCACGCACGCGCACACACACCACACACACACACACACACACACACACACACACACACACACACACACACTAGTGGTCAGAACATTAC
>CM054149.1:6690924-6708424 GCA_028751875.1 Rapana venosa
TAATTTTGTCCGTAGTTTAATTTAATATTACCAGAATCTATTTATGTTGGAATTAATAGTTCTGACCACTAACAACTTTAAATTGAAATAATGCATATGCTTCTCCTTCCTTCCTGTTAGCGCTAACAACTGACTGCCCAAAACAAAAACCCGAAGCGGCACGATCACACTCCACATGTTCCTGTTAAGTAAGGATCTTCACGCTCGCGACTTAAAATTTCCATTAACAAACTTTTTTTTTAATTTCCGAATTGGTTTTTCCCGCATTTCTATCTGCGTTATTAAAAAACACCCCAACAATCTGCCATTTGAAAAAAAACTTCCACTTCTTTAGGAGAGAGATGCCCCCCCTCATAGCTGCCAACCCTAGAAACAGGGCTCGCGCCCCCTCCCCTACGACCTTACAGTTAGGGACCCCTCACCTTTTAAAACAACTTTTGACCGTTTGAGCGCATTTTTGGAACCCCCTTGAAACCCGTTGGACAAAACCCACTTCAGCGCAAGCGGGTCCCCGTTAGGGGCACGAGGTGAGTTTACCCTGTCCCAGCCTCAGGGAATTTTCACCCTTACATTTTTTTGCCTGCTGCTTCCAGCTTGGAAAGAAGCCCTTCGCCGCTAGTTTGAGTGAGCTGCTTTGTAATGAATTTTTGGGGGGGTTCCTTCCTTGACTGGGCCCTCAAAGGGGTTGCCGGGGAGAGATTTTGCGTATGGGGCCCTTTTTTGGGGGGGGGGGTTTTTTTTTGGTTTTGTTTTTATTTCACCCCCTTTTAAGATAGCCGCTTTTCCCGACTAAAAAATTGGTTTTCTAAACCCCGGGACACATTTGTTTTATGCGTTTTGTTGTTGCTTTTTGGGGGTTTTTTTCTTAGGGTAGGGGGGTTTGGGTTTTTTTGTCTTTTAATTTTTCCTTTTGTTCCATTTGCAAAAAAATGGCCAACTTCTGGGCGCCCCCGAAACCACCACACACACACACACACAAAAACACACCCAAAAAAAATACACCCCCCCAAAAAAACCCCCACAACACCAACACCCACACCCCCAACCACAAAACCCAAAAATGGGTTTTTTCCCCCCCGGGGAACGAAACATCTTGCAAGGTAACCCCCAAAAAACCCTTTCCCTTTTGGTAAAAAAACCATTGTGTCCCGGGGAACAGAAAAAATTTCCCAAACCGTTAAAACCCGGGTTAAAAATTTTGAAGGTTACCATTTTGGGGGTTAAAAAAATAAATTTTTTAAAAACCCCTTTTACCCTAAAAGGGATAAAAAAAATTTTTTTAAGGCTTAAATTTTTTTATCCCAAAAAATAAAAAAAAAAAAAAATTTTTAATTTCTTTCTCTTTTCTTTTTTTAAATCCATTTTTTTCTGTTCCCCCACCCCCAAAACCCCCCCACACCCCCCCACCCCCCCCCCCCCCCCCCCCCTTTTCCCCCCCCCCCCCCCCCCCCCCCACCTCTCTCTCTCCTCTTTTCCCCCGTCTCTCTCTCTCTTTTCCCCCCATCCCTTTTTTCCCCCACCCCCCCAACCTACCCCCCCCAAACCTCCCTCTCTCTCTTTCTTTTCCTCTCTCTTCTCTCTCCTTTCTCTCTCTCTCTTCTCTTCTCTTTTCTCTTCCCCCCCTTTTTTTCCCTCTCCCCTGTCCCTTTCAAAGGGGGAGAGAGGGGGGAAGGGGAAAAAGAGGGGGGGAAAGAGTTTGGGGAGAGGAGAGAGGGGGGAAGGGGGGAAAAGGAGAAAAGAGAGGGAAAAAAACGAGAGGAGGGGAGAGAGGGGAGAAAAAACGCCCCCATGCTTGCTTCGCTGTCCCAAAACGAATTATGAAAACGCGACACACAAGACAAGAAAAACATACAGACAAAATTACAAATCGGATCCCAAAAACCACTTAGTCCCGCGTGGGGATATAGAGGGGGCTACGCAGAAAGACACACAAAAAACACGGGGACAGGACCCCCCCACACACAAGAATTTTCCCACGAAAAGCAGTTTGGACATCTACCTCTTTTAACCTCTTCCTTCTTTTTTCACCCACTTTTTCGGGTTCCAGTTTTTGGGGGAAAAAAAACGTGTCAGAGTTGCGTTTGAAAACCCGGTTTGACCATCCCAAAACGACTTTGCTTTTCCTTCCCCCCCTACTACAGCAGTGGGGTTTCGTACGTTCCGGGGAAACTTGTGCCCAAAACAAAAAAGGTCCCTTTCGCGCGTTCGAAACACACTATCAACTCCCAAAAAAAAATTGTTTTTTTCAAAAAAAAGAGAAGACAACCCCCCCAAAAACCCTTACAGTATATCTCTCCCCCTTCAAAGCTTTTATTTAAACCCCCCTTTCAGGTGTGTGCCCCGGGAAAAAAAACTTTTTTGGCCCATCCCAAAACAAAACCCCCACCCCCCACCCCCCCGGGTTGTCCTCGTTCTGGGGCCCTTCCCAGTGTTGTGGGTCAAAGCCGGAGGTAAAGCCCCCCGGGGCAATGTTAAATTTCTAAAAAAGCGGGCAGTCAGCATTTAAGCGTGCGCCCCCCCAAAACCTGCTTCCTTTCTCTCTTCCTTCCCAAAGGGCAGCCCTTGGAGAGGGGGTTTCATGCCACCCCGTCTCTCTCTCTTCTCTTCCCCCTGTGGGGAGGACCCGGGAAATAAGCCTTCAAAACCTGGCCGCTAAAATAAAGGCCCCAGAATTCGAAAAACCCCTTTGGGGAATGGGTGGGGGGGTGGGGTGCGTGGATGGAGGGGGGGGGGGGGTTTTGGGGGGGGAGGGTGAGGATGTTTTTTTAAAAAGGGTGCATGGGCCGAGCTGCTGAAGGAAACTTGGGTGGATTTTGGGGGTTTCTGTTTTGCATGGGTCTTGTCTGTCTGTGTTGGTTGGTTTGGTTGGGGGGGGGGTTAACATAAGTTTTTTTTTTAATTTTTTCTATTTTTTTATTCGAGGATAAGGGGTTTGCTCTCATTTGCTTTTTTTCATCGCCCCCGTGTGTATGCGGTTTGGGGAATTTTTCACCTTTTTCCACGGCACCAAGGGCCCATTTTTTAAAAAAGCGGAACAGGTTTTAAAAGTGTCCCCCGGGAAAGGGTTTTCTTTGGGCCCCACGGACCCTGGGTTTAAATAGTCTCATCCGGGGAAACTTTTGGGGGAGGGGTGGGGGTCTCCCTGAGTTAATCCGGGGGTAAAAAATATCCCCTTGAACGGAAATTCAAACCCCGGGTCTTTCAGTTTGGGCGAGCGAAAATTTTTAAACCCACTGGGCCCTATCCGTCCCCCCTAGTTCTCTTCAGTTCAGACAAGGTTAAACTTTCAGGGGGTTTGTTGTGTGGAAAAATAAAATTCCCAAACAGAAAAGGTGATGGAGAATCGGAATCAAAAAAGGGACAGAGAAAGAGCGTGCTGTTTTTTTGGTTTGGGTGGTGTTGTTGTTGTATTTGGTGGTTTTGGGTTGTTAAGCATGGGAAAAGTTGGTGGGGGGTTTTTCCCATGGACAGTGCATGTGACGAGTAGTAAAGGGAAAAGGAAAACAGCGTTAGCCAGGACTAAAGGTGATTTACAGGAAGACAGCCTTTAGTGGCTAAAATGAAAAGGCATGAAGAAAAGGGGGGCCCACACAGGGGCCCTCAAATGACTGTCTTGAAGACAGCATGACATACAGGGGCCCAAAATTGATGTCATAAAGACAAGCAATGCACACAGGGGCCCTTAAATGACATCTTTGAAGACGGGATGACTTTCCCAGGGGCCCAAAATGACAGTCATAAAGGGTTTAGCTTTGGACATACAGGGGCCCCAAAGGGACGTCATGAAGATAGCGGGGCCCGGTCACTGAAAAAAATTTACAGTCATGAAGACAGCATGGCCCCACAGTGGCTAAAAAATGACTGTCATGAAGACAGCTTGGCACCCCCTGGGGCCCCAAAGGACAGTAAGGGTTGACGCAGGGGCAAAACAGTGGCTAAAGGGACAGTCCTGAAGATAGCATGACACACGGGGGTAAATTTGACAGCCCTGAAGTTTGCATGGCACACGTGGTTTCAAATGATGTCATGAAGACAGCTGGCACACTTTTGGCCCCAAATAAACAGTCTGATAAACAGATGGAAAAACAGTGGCTCAAATGAGTCTGAAACAGCATGCCCATAAAGTGGCCCAAATGACTGTCTTTAAAAAGATGCATGGCACACGGGGCCCCAATTTGACAGTCATGAAGAAAAGCATGGCACACAGTGGCTCAAATGACTGTCATAAAGGGGACAGCAGGGCATACAGGGGCCCCAAAATGACTGTCATGAAGCCCAGCAATCCCACATTTGGCCTAAATGAAGTAATGAAGACAGGATGACATACATTTGGCCCAAATGCAGTCATGAAGATGCATGACTAATGGCCCAAATGACGTCATAAAGTTTGGCGGGGGGCGTCCCCTGCCCCCAAAACAGTCATGAAGAAAAGAATGGAAACACAGTGGTCAAAGGACTGTCATAAAGGACAGCATGGCCACGGGGCCCCCAAATTGACAGTCATGATGACAGCATGGCACACAGTGGGTCAAATGCAGTCCTGAAGATAGCATGACCCAGTGGCTAAATGACAGTCTAAAAGGATAGCATGGCACACAGTGGCTCAAAGGGACTGTCTGAAGACAGCATGGCAAATTGGGGCCCCAAATTTGATTTTTCTTGATGCAGCATGGCGGGAGGGCCCCAAAATGACGGGTCATTAAGAAAAAACATGGCGCACGGGGCCCCAAATGACTGTCATAAAGTTTGCATGGCCCCAACAGGGGCCCCAAAAGGGCAGTCATGAAGACAGCATGGACACAGGGGCCCCCAAATGACAGTCAGGGAAGACAGCAGGGCCCCACAGTGACCCAAATGGCAGTTCTGAAGACAGCATGGCAGACGGGCCCCAATTTAAAATGCGGTCATGAAGGGAAAGCGAGGTTATCTGTTGTCTGTCTCTCTTTTTGATTGTCGTCTCTCTCTGTGGGGTCTCTGTCTTTCTGTTGTCTGTCTTTTCTGTTTTCTCTTGGGGGTCTCTGTCTCCCCCCTTCTCCCCCTCTTCCTTTTTCCCTCTCCCTCTTCTTTTTCATCTCTCTCTCCCTCTATGTCTCCCCATCCCCTCTCTCGCCCTCTCCCCTTTTTCGCCTTCTCTTTTCCCCTTTCCCCCTCTCCCCTCTCTCACCCTCTCCCCGTCTTCTCTGGGGACAGCATATTTGTTTCACCCTCACCCTCCCCTGCCACCAAAAAGAAAAATAAGAAAAGGGGTGTGGCATCCCCAAAGAATTTTTTTCCCTACACCTTTTCCCACCGGAATTTCTGAAAGTAGAGCATCCCCCCTTTTAGCTAGTTTGTTCACAAAACAAACACACAACAACACCACACACACAAAAACACACACACACACACACCAAAACACACACACACCACAAAAACCAAAAACACACGCACCCACACACGCACAGCACCCCACGAACACAGATAGGAAAAGAAAGTGAGGGTTAGTATGTGTTTTTTTTACAGACAAACCACAGCCAAAGACAGAGGCAGAGAGTGGGAGAGGGGAGAGATAAGGAGAGTGAGGAGAGAGAGAGAGGGGGAAGGGGAGAGAGAGTAAAGGGGAGAGAAAATGAGGAGAGAGAGGGGAAATTTTGACAGACAGGGACGAGAAGGGGGAAGGGAAACAGACTAGAAAAAGGAAGAATGAGAAGGCCCAGACCCACGGGACAGACCCCACAGACGGGACACTAGAACTCACACACACCACACACACACACCAAACACCCCACACAAACACAAAAAACTCAAAACACACACGTACTCGGGCACACAACAACACAAACCACACACCACCACACACAAAAAACAAAACACCACCACACACCACCCCCAAAACACAGGAAAGGAAGAGGAATTTAAATAGGGACTAAAAAGGATAGTATAGAATCAGAAAGAAATACGGGGGGGAAGTACCCCTTTAGTGCTGGGCTAGCTTTTATGGGGGGGTTTGTCGGGGTGGGCATGGCAGGCAGAAAGTGGGCATTCGCGCCGGGGGGAGGAGCCCTGAGAGGAAGGCTTTCAGGTGGCACCTGCGGGGGACATTTAGGGCTCTAAAGGGAAATGGGGGGCAGTTAGCAGCAATATGTTACTAAAAATTAAAGGCCACAGGTTCCCCTCCGAACTAATGAAGGCACTGAATCCCCCTGTTTTGCCTTTTTGGCCTCCCTCCTTTGCCTGCATCCCATCCCGCCTGCGCCTCCCTTTCCCTTTTTCCCCTGCCTGCATGCCTGCCGCCTGCCTGCATCCTGCCTGCTTGCCTTCCTGCCCTTTTCTTTTCTGATAGCCCACCCAATGTATTTTATCATTATTATGCCCCGGGCGGGGTCGAGTGGGCCCCATGGTGGGGGCAGGGAAGGGCAGGGTGGTGGTGGAGAGCGGGGGAGTATAAAAATAATAAAATTATATATTTTACGAGATTTTGAGTTGTCTTGTGATTTTTTCCCCCTCTCGTGGACGTCTTGCCAGTGCGCCAAGGGACTAGTGTTTGGGGTTTATCTAATTACGAGTGGGGTGAGGGAGAGAGAGGGGGCAGAGAAGGACAGAAAATAGACGGCGGATGGCGGAGACAGGGAAATTTGTGGGACAGGAGTGAGTGTAGTGTTTTCAAAAGGGTTATTTGGTGAGGTGTCAAGAGTGGCAAAAAGGCCTTTTTAGGTTTCAGGGGTTGATGTGGCAAAGGCTCATAGGGTTTAGGTGGGAAGTTGTGGGAAAAGGCCCATTGAAAAGAGCTGTCATTTGTGACAAAGGTATACAGAGTGAGGTGTCAGCTGTGGCGGAAAGGCTCATAGAGGGGGGTTTAAAATTTTGGCAAAGGCTTATTTGAGTGAAAGGGGTCAGAGTGGCAAAGGGTTTTTAGGTGAGGTGGGAAGATGTGGAAAAAAACTTTTTTGAATGAGGGGGTCGGAGTGGCCCAAAAGGGTTTCATAGTGGGGTTGGGGTGTAGCAAAGGCTTTATAGGAGTGAGGGTTTTGGTGTTTTGGGGGCAAAGGGTTTTGAATGAGGTTTTCAGGGGGTTTTGGTGGCAAAGGTTATAGAGGAGGGGCCAAGTGTGACAAAGGCTTATAGAATTGAGGTGTCACATGGGCAAAGGGTTCAGAAATTTAGGTTTTTAAGGGGTGGCAAAAAGGTTAAAAAAAAATTAAGGGGGAGGTGTTGGAAATAGCAAAGGGGTCATTGAGTGAGGTTTCAGATGTGGTGGCAAAGGCTTATAGAAATGGGGGGTCATTTTGTGGCCCAAAAAATTATAAGGAGGGGTAAGGTTGTTTGGGGGCAAAAGGGTTTTAAAAGAATGAGGTGTTTAGATGTGCCCAAGGTTAAAAGAGTGAGGTGTCAAAGTGGGGGCAAAGGCTTATTGAGTGAGGTGTAAGGTGTGGGTTTGGGAAAAGGCTTTTTAGAATGAGGGGGTTTAGAGGGGCCAAAAGGGTTTAAAAGAGTGAGGTTTCATGTGTGGGGAAAAAGGGTTATAGAGTGAGGGTAAGGGGTGGTGGCAAAGGCTTATAGAGTGAGGTGGAATTTGTGGGAAAGGCTTATTTTGAATGAGGTGTCATGTGTGGTGGCAAAGGCTTATAGAATGAGGTTTCAGGGCCCTGGGCCCAAAAGGGTTTTTTAGAGTGAGGGGTAAGGGTTTTGGTGGCAAAAGGGGTTTTAGAAAAAGTGAGGTGTCGCTGTGGGGAAGGCTCATAGAGTGAGGGTGATGTGGCAAAGGTTATTGTGTGGTGGAAGGGTGTGGGAAAAGCTTATAGAATGAGGGGGTCAGGGTGGCAAAGGCTTACCCTAGTGGGTGTTGGATGTAGCAAAGGGTCATAGAGTGAGGTTTCAGGTGTGGTGGCAAAGGCTTATAGAATGAGGTGTAGGTTTTGGTGGCAAATGTTATGAGTGAGGTGTCATGTGTGGCAAAGGTTATTGAGTAAAGGTTTTTGTGGCAAAGGCTTCAGGTGGGTGTCAGACGTTTCCAAAAGGGTTTTTAAAGGGGGAGGTGTAAGTTGTGGCAAAAGGTTTTAGAGTGAGGGGGTCAGATTGGGCAAAGGCTTTTTTGTGAGTGTAAGATGTGGGAAAAACTTTTAGGGAAAGAGGTGTCAAAGGGGTTGGCAAAGGCTTATAGAAAAGGGGTTTTTCCGAGTGCCAAAGGGTTTATAGAGTGAGGTTTTTAAAAGGGTTTTGGTGGCAAAGGTTTTAGAATGAAGGTGTCAAAAATGTGCCAAAGGGTTTTGAGTGAGGGGTAAGGTGTGGGGCAAAGGTTATAGAAAGAGGTGTAGTTTTGCCAAAAAGGGTTTTAGAGTGGGTGTAAAAGGTTTTGGTGGCCCAAAGGGGTTATAGAATGAGGTGTCAGACGTGCCCAAAAGGGTTTTTAGAGTGAGGGGTAAGGGGTGGTGGCAAAAGGCTTTTTAGAAAGAGGTGTTGGTTTTAGCAAAAGGGTATAGGGAAAGAGGGTTTCAGGTTTTGGGGGCAAAGGCTTATAGAATGAGGGGGTCGATGTGGGAAAAAGGGTTTTAAGGGGTGAGGTGTAAGGGGGTGGTGGCAAAGGGTTTTTAGAGTGATGGTGTCAGGTTTGTGGCAAAGGGGTTACCCCATTTAGGTTTTTAAGTTTTTGCCCCCAAAGGGTTTTTAAGGGGGTGAGGTGTCATGTGGGCGAAGGTTTTTAGAGTGAGGTGTAAAAGGGTTTTAGTGGCAAAGGCTTATTTGAGTGAAAGGGGTCTGTGTTTGGGAAAAAATTTATAGAGTTGAAAGGTTTTTAGGGGTGGTGGGAAAGGCTTATAGAATGAGGGTTTTTTTTCCGATGCGCCTAAGGTTTATGAGTGAGGGGGTAAGATGTGCCAAAGGTTTATAGGTGAGGTGTTAGGGGTGGCAAAGGGGTTACATAGTGGGTTTTGGATGTAGCAAAGGCTTTAGGGAAAAGGTTTCAGGGTTTGGGGGCAAAGGGTTTTTAGAGTGAGGTGTAAAGGGGTTGGGGGCAAAGGCCTTATAAAAAAAGGGGGTCAGAAAGGGCCAAAGGCTTATTGAGTGAGGGTAAGGGTTTGGGGGCAAAAAGGGTTTTGAATGAAAGGGGGTCAGACTGCCAAAAAATTTATAGAGTGGATTAAGGTGTGGGCAAAGGTTTTTGAGTGAGGTGTCAACCCGTTGGTTGTGGAGAGTTGCAGGGGGGGGGAAAGGGGAGCTGTCCCGTCTCTGGCCAGGGGGGCCGTAGGTCAGGTTTTTGGGGTGGGGCATTGTTTTTCAGGTTCCCCCCCAAGTAGGGGCTGTTTCCAGTCATGAACTTTCCTGCAGGGTTTGGGATGTGCATCTTCATGGTTTCGTGGGGGGGAAAAAATGAGCAAAGCCCCTCTGTCTGCCTTTCCCTGTCTGCCTGCCTGCCTGCCCCGCCTGCCTGTCTGTGTGTCTGTCTGGCTGTCTGTCTGTCTCTCTCTCTCTCTCCCTCTCTCTTCTTCCTCTCTCTCTTTTCTCTCTCCTCTCTCCCCTCTTTTCTCTCTTCCTACCCCTTTCCCCCTTTCCCCCCTCTACCCTTTCCCCCAACCCTTCCGGCCTTTCCTTCAGGGTTGATCCTTTTTGTTGCCCGTCTCCGTATCTGTTGATCTAGCTCAGCTGAAAAAAGCAATTGAAAAGCCCCTCAAATCTAGCCAAAGTATTGGCCTAGTAGCAGGGCATGGCCCGACCCACACAAAAAAAAAACCTTTTCATCCACCTCCACCCCCCCCCCCCGAAAACCCCCCCCCTTTCCCCGGTTTCCTCCCCCCCCCTAACACCCTCCCATTACCCCCCCCTCCACCCCCTACCCCTCACTCAGATGTTAGAACAAGACAGAGACAGTTGTTTCAGTTCTGGAATCGGCCTGTACAGGTTACATATCAAATTTTGCCACTTTTCCCCCAGTTTTTTTTGTATTACTTTTAAACATTTTTTTACCTAACCCCCCCCCCCAAAAAAGTTACTTTAAGGGGGGCAATTTCCCCAGGGGAGGGGAAAAAAACCAACCCCTTTTTGCGAAAACTAGGCCCCTGAAATCAAAAATTTGTGTGATTTTGCACAAATTTGGTAAGTTTGAAATTGGTTGGGGGGTTTTTTTTTCAGAAAACACGTAACCCCCCCCCCCCCCCCCCCCCCCCCCAACCCCCCCCCCCGCCCCCCCCCCCCCTAGGCCTTTGTCGTTTTGCTGGCTTATTAACCGCAACCGCAATTTTGATGCGCGACGGGGGGGGGGTGGGGGGTGTCAACATTTTGGAACACCCAAACAAACCTCATGTGTGTTTATTTCCAATTTCTCGTTTATACCTGGTTTTTTGCTCTATGGGCCTCAAACCCCAAAAACAAGTACATGTGCGAAATTTTTTACACTTGAGAAAAAAAAGTGAAAATTCCCTCAGTTTATTTTTTGACTTGCCCTTTTATTTGAAGATATAACCCTAACCCCCGCATGCTAAAAGGGGGGGGTGTATGTTTAAACCCGTACAGGCAGGATTTTTGAGCCTACGTTAAAACAGGCTTTTGCCAAAACCCCCCTTTTTTTAAGGGAAGCTATTTGCGGCAAAACACCTGATGCTCCCACCCCTGCCCAAAGCTACTTTCCCCCAAACAATGGCGGGGGGTCAACCCCCCGGGCCAATTTGTCAGACCCTTAAAACCATCACCCCCCCAAAGGAAATTTTTGGGCCCGCTTGTAGCTGGCCCCAACGATAAAATTTTTGTTCCCCCCTTTTTGCAGGCTGGATTTCAGCCCCCGGCTGCAGCGCAGCAGCAGCGGAGAAGTTTAAGGGCATAGTAGTTTGTAGTAGTAGGTGTAGGCTGAGGAGGAGGTGGAAGGGGGCGGTGGAGCACGCCTTGTTTCAAGGAGGCTTCCTCCCCGCAGGGGCGTGTTCCCGGGGGGGAAAAAAGAACAACGAACCCCCCAAAACAAAAAAGTGAAAAATAGATAGTTTGATAGGGGAAAAGGAGAGAGGAGAGAGGGGAGAGAGAGATTGATAGAAGGTAGATAGAAAAGATGGAAAATTGATAGAAAAGATGATAGATTGATTTGATAGATAGATAGATAGACAGGGGGCAGAAGGGCAGGTTTAGGTAGAAAGAAAAAAAGGAAAAAAAGATAGATTGTCATTTGTAAAATAGATAGACCCGAAAGACAGAAAAGATAGTTTGAAAGGGCAGATAGATGACAGATAGATTGATTGACGGGTAGATAGCGAATATATATTTATATATATTTAAAATAGTTTGAGATAGATAGATAGATAGATAGATAGACAGATAGAAAAGGTAGGTTTGATATTTTTTATAGATTGATCGATCGATTTGATAGATAGATGAAAGATAGATAGCAGACGAAAAGGTAGACAGAAAAGATAGATAGATAGATAGTTTGATACTTTGATAGATAATAGTTTGATAGATAGCAGAAAGATGATTTGATGAATTGAAGATAAAAATAGAGATAGATAGATAGAGAATAGATAGAAAGATGATTTGTTTTGTAGTTTCATGTTTCGGGGCCCTTTTGCCTGTGCACGCCTAAGGGGTGGGACAAATCTTTGTCGGGCCCCTGAATAGGCCCAGTAAAGTTTCTTTTTCTGTTTGTGTCTCTTTTCTGTCTCTTTTCTCTCTAACTTTCTCCTCTCTCGCTCGCTCGCTGGCTCTCGTCTCTCTCTCTTACCTCTCTCTCTCTTTTTTGGGTTTTTTTGTCTGTCTGTCTGTCCCCTTCTCTCTCTCTCTCTCTCCTTTTCTCTCTCTCTCCTTTTTCTCCCCCCTCTCTCTTTTTTTCTTCTCTTCCCCCCCCCCTCTCTCTCTCTTTTCTCCCTTTCTCTTCCCCCCCCTTCTCTCCGCCCCCCCCTCTCTCTCCGGTATCACCTCCAACATTACCCTCATCGTAAACCCTATCGTCTTCAGTCACCCCGCATCGATGACTTTTTTTGTTGGGAAAATGGGTGATGGGAAAAAGGGATGTAGATGATGATTGGACCATGATGTAGATATTGGGGAAAAGGGGATGATGCGAAGATGATAAAAATTTTACAGGTTGAAAAAAGATGTTTATAGTGTAGATTTATGATGAAGAATATTTTTAAGATTTATGTTTAGATGATGATAATGATGATGGGTGTGACGAAAATGAGAAAAATAATTTATTGTGATGTTGATTTTACTTGCTGCAGCTGCTGCTGTAGATATGTAAAAAAATGCTGATGGTGGTTTATTAAATTTGGTGTTGAAAATATGTTTGGGGAAAAAAAAGTTTATAAAATTGGTAGATTTTTGGATTGTTTTTCTGTTTTATACCCCAGAATTTGGGAAAAGTGAATGGGGTTTCAAACGTTTTTTTGCTTTTGGGGTCTGCCCCTTTCCCCCCAACCCCCCAAAAATGTGTTGTGTTGTGGGCCCAAGGGGCCCAAAATACAGGAAAAAAAATTCAGTGTGTTAGTTTGGGGTTTTTTTTTTTTCTCTGTCGTCTGGGTTTTTCTGTTTTGTCTGGTTTTCTCCCTCTCTTTTCTCTCTCTTCTCTCTCTCCCCCTCCTCTCTCTCTCTCTTTTCTCTTCTCTCTCTCAACAACAAAACACACACCCCCTCTCTCTTGTATCTCTCTCTCACAATCTCTTTCTCTGTCTTGGGCACTCTCTTAACCCCTTTTCTTCTCTCTTTTCTCTCTCTCTTTCCCCCCTCTCCTTTCTCTCTTTTTTATTACCACACACATACCCACACGTAAAAACACGAAACACACAGAAAAAACACACACACACACAACCCCAAAACACACACACAAAAACACACACACAACACACCCCACACACACACACACACGAAAACACAGAAAAAACACACACGAACAACAGAAAAAACCACAAAAACACACAAAACCCACAAAACACACACAACAACACACACAACCCACGAAAAACACACACCAAACACACAAACCCCACACAACCCACACCCACACACACACCCACACACAAACGACACCACACCAAACACCACACACACACCCCACACAACAACACAAGAAAAACACCAAAAACACACACACACACACCCACACACAAACACACACGAACACAAAAACACACACACCGAACCACACACACACACACGAACAAAAAACACACACCACACCACCCCAAACACACACACACTCAAACAACACAACACACACACAACCACAAACACACACCAAAATACACACACAGACATGGGAAAAGGGGAAAATTTGGGGGGAGAAGGAAAAATGCACGCTTTCCCCGCACCCCTGTTTAATTTACAAGGAGGTTAAAAAACAGGCGTTTTTAGTGTATGCAGTTTTCCCCCCTGCCTCCCCGCCCGCCTCCCTGCCTCCCCGCCTGCCGCAAAATTTCCTCCCCGCCTTGCCTGTCTGACAAGAGGGGTAGAGGGGGGGGAGGGGGGTAAAAGGGTGAAAGGGGGCGGGGTGCCCGGGTATGTTTCCCGGGTGGGTAGCCCTGTCACCCCCACAGGCGCTGACAGGGGGAGACAGGCGGGCAGAGGAAATTAGCCAGAAAACCCCTGCTCCCCAACCACACACATACACACACACACACATTTCGCACACCAACATACACACCATGCACCATAACCCACATATACACACACATTTCACATTTTAAACATTTCACAACGCACGCAAAGCACGCACCCCATACCGCACATGATGGAAAGGAAGACAAGGGGGACCAAAACAGACACAGGGTTTTATGATGTTGTGTGTGTGGTGTGTGTGTGTGTGTGTGTTTTTGTGTGTGTGTGTGTGTGTGTGTGTGTGGGATGTGTGGGTGTGTTTGTGTGTTTTTGTGTTTGTGTGGTGTGTGTATGATGCTTGTATGTGTGGGATGTATGGGTTTTTATTTTGTGTATGGAAAGTATGTGTGTATGGAGGTTTAAATATAAAATTTAATATATATTTATATTTTATATAATATATTTTATACATATATATATATATATATATTATATAAAATATTTGAGAAAATAATTTTTGTGGGGGAAAAAAAAAGTGCAGAAACCCGTTTAAAAATTCATTTCATTTAGGAAAAAGAATTTTTTTGTTAAAAATTTTGGGAAAAAAAATCCCTACAAGATTTAAAAAACCCCAACACACACACCACACACACACACCCCACAAACCCCACACACACACAAAAAAAACACCCCACCCCAAATCCCCACAACACCACACACAAAACACCAAAACACACCAAAACACACCAATTTAATTTCACATACCACACACACATTATTTATTTTATTATAATTTTTAAAATTTTATATATATATTTTATTTATATATAAATATAAAACATATTACATCAACAAAAACCCTAAACACATAAAATCATTTCATGCATCACCCTTTTTTAAAATACATATATACATAAAACACCCCACATTTTTTAACAATTTCATGCCACGGGGGGTTATATGCACGTGTATATATTTTTATATATATATATATTTTATATTTAATTATATATATATATAATTTAAACATCGGTGGAGCCCCCATTTAAATGTACTAGAAATTCGTCTTTTCCTTTTTGGTTGCCCACGTTTTAACCCATCTCCTGTAGCCTCCCCCCAGGGCCCCTTTATCTCAGTGAGGTTGGGAATTTTAGGTTTTTGGGGGGTCTGCCTCTTTTTCCTTCAGCCCCCAACCTTACCTTGGAGAACTGTTTTGTCATCAGATTTGCCCTTTTGGGTTTCTGTTTTCATGCCAAAGATCTCAGTCTGCGTTTTAAAAATTTCAGCTAACATTGTCGTTGCCCCTGAGAAGGGGCATCAAAAATGTTTCCCTTTGTTCTCCCCGTTTACCGACCATTTGCTCTTGGAAACACCCCGGAGAGCCACTTTTCCCAAAAACTTTCATTTTTTTTTGTTCCCTTTTCCCGTTTTCTTTGTGTCCGGGTTCTGACCATTTTTGCAATACAGGCCCCGATTAGTGTTGTGACAAATTTAATTTTTTAGTATTTAGGTATGGCCCCGTCTTTCCAATGTTTAACGGGGAATTTTTCGTTAATTTTGGGAAAAACCGATTCTACCCTTACATCTTGTAGACGGGAGCAAATTTTTCTCTTTAACAAAACCTAGATATTTGAAAAATTTTTAAAAGTTTTTCCAGAAATGTTCCATAGATTTGATATTTGAAAGGGGTGACTTTTACCATTAAGTGGATCACCCTTTTGGGCTTTGGGGGATTTAATGAACGCCAAGGGAGTGTTTGCCTCCTTTTTTTATTATTAATGCCTATGTCATAAAATTTTTTGTCCGCCTTTGTCATGATTTTCGTATGAATGATATTCAAAAAGGTAAGTAAAAACAGAAAGAGGAAGAGGAGACAAAGAACCCAAATTTTTTTATTTTGAGGATAATGAATAAAACCTCATTTTGCCCTTTTTTTTTCATCCGTCCCCGCCCCCGTACAGAAAAATTTAAAGAGGGGGGGGGGAGAGAGAGTTTTTTGAAAAAATTTTGAGGAAGACAGAGGGAGACAGACAGGAGATAAGAGCAAGACAAAAAAAAAAAAAACAAGACAATTTACCCAGAAAAAGAGACAAAAAAACTTTTTTGGGAGACGAACATAAAACACCACACACACACACCCCACACACCAACACACAAAACAAAACACACAAACACACAAACACACACCCCGGGAGAGAGACTAGAGAAAGAGACAGAGGAGAGGAGAGAAAAAGAAAAAGACGATAGGGTAGATAGATAGATAGATAGATAGATAGATAGATAGATAGATAGATAGTTTGATAGATAGTTGGGTGGGATGGATGGATGGATGGATGGAGGGGTGGAAAGGGTGGATGGATGGATGGTGGATGGATGGATGGATGGAAAGGGGTGGGTGGGTGGGGTGGATGGATGGAAAAAGATAGACAAATGACAAATGACAAAATTTCGAGGATAATGAAAAAAGCACCCCTGTGCTTTTTTTCTCTTTGGGCCCCGTGAAAGATAGATAGTAAGGTTTGGGGGGGATGGAAAGGTGGTTTTGGTAGGTTTTTTTTTTTTTGGAAGATGAGAGGAAAAGAGGGAGAGAGGAGAGGAGAAAGGGGAGAGTGGGGAGAGAGAGGGGAGAGGGTGAGACAGACACAGGGACAGAAAAAGAGAGAGAGAAAGGGAAAAAGACTAAGCCCGGCCCGAAACCTAGACAGGCAGAGAACTGAAGCGGAAAGAGAAAGGGAGTGTCTCGCCATTTTTATCGTCAAATTTTATGCCTGCTTCAGTAGCCTAGCCTAGCCTAGCCTACAAACCCCCGCAGCCCGGGGGGCTGGTTATTAAAAACAGGTGAAGGGGGGGAGGCAGGGGGGGAGAAAGCAAGTAGGCTACAGTCAAAATAATTTGGGGAAAATTGTCAGCAGTTGTTGCCCCCTTTATCATTAGCCCCCTCTGGGCGCCTGTCTGTCTTGTTTCTGTCTCTGTTTCCCGTCTGTGTTGGGCTGTCGTTGTGTGTGGGGGTCTGTCTCTCTGTCTCTGTCCCCTGCCTCTCTCTCTCTCTCTCTCTCCCCTCTCTCTCTTCTCCTCTCCCCTCCTCTTCTCCTCCTTCTCTCTCTCTCCTTTTCTCTCTTTTCTGCCCCCCTGCCTCCAAACTTTTATTCCCCTTTCTCTTCCCCCCTCCTCTTGTCCTGTCTGTGCCTCCTCCCTCCCTTTCCTCCCTTTCTCTTTCTCCCCCCCCCCCCCTCTCTCGCTTTGTTGTCTGTGGGCCCCCCTTTCCCCCCTCCCCAAATCCTCTCCCCCCTCTCTTGGGGTATGTGTTTTGGTTTTGTCTGTTTTTGTCTCTCTATGAATATATATAGTATATTTTAAATTTTCTTTTTTGTTTGTTTTTATACACACCACACATCTTTTTTTTTTTCTTTGTTGTTTGTTGGGGGGGGGGGGGGGGGGGGGGCGGTTATAAACGAAACACGTCTTTTTTTGTTTTTTTTTTTGTTTTTTGTTTGGGTTTCCCGAGCTAGAATTCCGGGTTCACCAAAAATTTTTCCCATTTTTTAGCATTTGTGCCCGGGCCCCATGGGTAGCCGCCTTCCGACTTCGGGGATATTTGCTGGGTATATTCGTGTTTTAAACTTAAATGGTATGGGCATGTCACAAGATCCAAAGGACTTGCAAAGACAATTTTACAAGGCACTGTCCAAGGAGGAAGAAGAAGAGGCAGACCAAGGAAGAGCTGGGAGGATAACATCAGCGAGTGGACAGGCCTAGAACTCGACAAAACCCTGAGAAAGGCAGAACAGAGAGAGGAATGGAGGGAACTGGTTGTTGAGTCTTTGAGGGTGCCCCCACGGTCGTCAGACTACGGGACAGATAGATAGATCAGATAGATAGATTTTCGTGTTTCCGTAACCCACCGATAGCTGACATGTGAATGACGGGATCTTTAACGTGCATATTTGATCTTCTGCATGTGTATAATTATATACACGAAGGGAATAAAGGCACTGGCAGGTGTGCACTTAAA
>CM054149.1:6718424-6720924 GCA_028751875.1 Rapana venosa
TTCAACCTATTCAAACAGTCATGCAACAATAACAATTAATTACAATACAATGCAATGCAAAACAATGCAACGCAACGCAGCACAATGCAATGCAATACAATACAGTACAATACAATACAATGCAATGCAATACAATACAGTACAATACAGTACAATGCAATACAATACAACGCAATGCAATACGATACAGTACAATACAATACAGTACAATGCAATACAGTACAATGCAATGCAGTACGGTACAGTACAATGCAATGCAATATGATACAATACAGTACAATGCAATGCAATACGATACAGTACAGTACAATACAATACAGTACAATGCAATGCAATATGATACAATACAGTACAATGCAATACAATACAGTACAAGGCAATGCAATACAATACAGTACAATACAGTACAGTACAATGCAATGCAATACGATACAGTACAATACAATACAGTACAATGCAATACAATACAACACAATACAATGCAGTACAATGCAATACAATACAATGCAGTACAATGCATTACAATACAGTACAATGCAATACAATACAGTACAATACAATACAAGACAATACACTACAATACACTACAATGCAGTACAATGCACTACAATGCAGTACAATGCAATACGCTACAGTACAACACATTACAATACACTACAATACAATACAAGACAATACACTACAATACACTACAATGCAGTACAATGCAATACGCTACAGTACAACACATTACAATACACTACAATTCAACACAAAAACGCCACCACCACAAGAGCCTCCTCAGAGAGGCAGACCAGCAGACAAGACACACCGCACACACACACACACCCCAACAACAGCGGATCATAGCCCAGCCCTGTCCTGCCTTTGCCCAAGCCGCCTGACAGAACTGTCCCCAGTGAGTAGCGGCCAGGTCTGGATCTAATGCAGTGCCCGCACCACACACACGTGCCTTTCCGTGTCCTTAAGCGGTGTTCTTGTCCCTAAATGGTTCAACTGCGTGTGCCCGCTCCCCAAAAGTGACCAGTTTTTTTTGTTGTTTTCAAACTTGCTTTGCTCATTGCGTGTGTGTGTGTGTGTGTGTGTGTGTGTGTGTGTGTGTGTGTGTGTGTGTGTGTGTGTGTGTGAGTGTGTGTGTGTGTGTGTGAACACAGATGGAAAAATACGATCCAAAATAAGAGCAATAACAATTTTAAATTGACTAATAAAAATAAACTCATTTGAGAGACTGTGACACAAAAAGAGAACTCTCAAACTTTGCCTTAAAATCCGCTGATTCTGACCGCATTGGAAGATACGATTATAGGCCCATTGATATTGAGGTCGAAAGTGACGCATTTTAATTTGAACCCATACATTTTTAATACAAAATTATGGTAGGCAGCACTCCACACAAAATTTCCAGATCCGGGGGAAGCAATTCTTATCTCTGTCAAGCTTGACCACTTGACCACAACAACCACCTAACGACACCACACATTTTTGTGGTGTCGTAAAATGGTTATTGTAAAGTGGACAGGCTCAACAGATACATTTTCTCCCCAGGCCTGGAAACGTCTTGTTGAAAGAAAAAAAACCCACCAACTTCTCCTTTCCTTCACTTCACCTTGTCCTTACGAATACCTAGATTCAACCAATCCACAGTCGGCGTCGCTCTTTCTCTATTTCTGGTTCATCGATCTGGAATGACCTCCCTTTTTCTCTTCGCCAAAAGCCTTCTTATGACACTTTTAAATCCAGTCTCAAGACTTTTTTTTTTCAAACCAAAGATTTTTCCTCTTCTACTTCATCTCATAGTTTTTCCCTGCCTTCAACAGCCATGATTCTGTTGCCCTGCCAGGGTGTGTGACCTGTGTATGTGTGAGTGTGCGTGCGTGCGTGCGTGCGTGTGTGCGTGCGTGCGTGCACATTTGGACTTGTTGGAACTATTAATTGTTACTGGTTGTATGACTGTAAGAATGAGTTGAGTGCGAGCGCTTTGATTTGTCTCTGCAAGATATAGCGCTATGTAAATTCCATTTATTATTATTATTATTATTATTATTATTATTATTATTATTAATACTATGTGGGCTGCCAGTGCACAGACTGAAAATCGCAAGACAAAGGATTCCAAATCTTACAATTCCTATTGTCTTTGTTGTGAGCGTGCGAGTCGGGTAAAAACAACATTTTTCTGAGAAAGTTAGCGAGTACTCGTTTTACGTTCGCAAGTCTCGAATGAGTTTTTAATCTTCGTATCTTTTTTTATTGCCATTATTTTTGGGTGGCGTCGTGTTTTCACGGGTTTTGATAGAAAGCGATATGCCAAGTACTTTATAAAACAATGTCAAGCCACTTTTTTTGACCGGGTTCGCGCAGTTGAACGTCTTAATCCAGTTAGCGACAAGGAATCCATTTAAGGACATGACACCACACACATCCACCCCATCCTAACTCCTTCACACACTCCTCCCCTTCCGAAAGCCCAAAGAAAATGAATGTGGGTGTTGTGTTACTG
>CM054149.1:6723424-6728424 GCA_028751875.1 Rapana venosa
ACCCAAATCATAGCGCTTTCGTTCATTCCACTCATTCACATGCAGCCAGTTACAATCAATAGATTTTTACAAATTATACACTCTCACGCACGCACACACACACACACACATAAAGGTTATACACTCCAGCAGGGTGATGGGGTTTTGTCTGCTGAGGGCCGGCAGGGACAAAAACGAGATGGAACAAGAGAGGAAAATCTTACGTTTAAAATAAACGAGTCTTGGGGCCGGATTTAAAAGCTTTCATAAGAAGGCATTTTGGCGGAGGAGGGAGGGAGAGAGGGAGGTCAAGAAAAAAGACAAAAATATCACTGAAATCCATACTCTAGTCTATCAAAATATCGCGGCAGCAACGTGGTGCCCATTTTAACCCGTCATCACCCACCTGACTGACAAGCCTTGCTTGCTCCCTCTTGCAGGAACCTTCCAGTGCTCTGCCCAGGGCTCGAACCCTAGGGACGTGGTGATACACGCAGAGAAGGGGGACTTCGGCCACATCGCCTCCCCCTCCCTCCCCACCCCACCCACCAACCTCACCCTGAACCTGACCGACGAAGGAGGAGGAGGAGGAGGGGGAGGAGGGGGAGGGGGTGAAGGGAGGGGGTGGTGCGAGGTGACCATCAAAGCCTGCTCCACTTGCAAAATACGGTTAACGTTCGTGGCCGTGGCCTTCCCGGCGTGCAACGGGACGGAGCGGCGTCCCTCGGCCACCTCTGAAGCCTACAGATATACCTGCATTCCTGGGTAAGTTCTGTGAGGTTTGGGGGTTTTGGGTTGGGTTTTTTTTTTGTTTGATTGGTTTGGGTTTTTTTGTTGTTGAGGTTGTTGAGGTTTGTTGTGCTTTTGTTGTTGTTCTTGTTCTTGTTTTGTTGTGGTTTTGGTTGTTTGGGGTTTGTTTTTTGGGGGGTTGTTGGGTTGTTGTTGTGTTTGTTGTTTTTTGTGTTGCTGTTGTTTTTTGGGGGTCGGGGGGGGGGGGGGGGATTTGTTTTTGTTTTGGATGACTTTGTTTTCTTGTGGGTCACTCCTGGTCCGTGTTTTCTCATGTATTGTATAGTAGCAGCACACCCCCTTCCCCCACCACAACCCTTTTCCTCTTTCTCTCTGTGTCTGTGTCTGTATTATTGTCTTGTTTTATTATCTGTCTATCTCTCTCTCTCTGTCTCTCTCTCTGTATGTGTGTGTGTGTGTGTGTGTAAGCGCGTGCATGTGTGTGCTTATTTCAAATCCACGATGCAACCAGTTTACTGTACGATGAACCTCTTCATAACCCAACACGGGATAGTCTGGTTGGTTAGAGCGTTGTGCATTGCTCTCGTGATCTGCTGACCCGAGTTCCAATCTCGTTCAAGAGGATAATTATATTCCCCTGGAGTTAACTGCGCCGATTCCACTCCCCCCAAAAGTCCTTGGGATAAGACTATAAACCGATGTCCCGTGTGCAAATGCACGCAGAACATCTTGTACACACGTTAAAACATGTTCCGCTTTTCGGAAGAGTAGGCCATTGTGTACCAGTGGGAACGATGACAAAATTTACAAAACTGCATTCACACAGGGACTGGATGTGAAAAAAGCGCATGCGTGCTGCTTATTCCATTATCCTCGAAATAACAGAAGAACGCAGAAAGCTCGTTCTCTTCCTCTGCACAGGTCTTTTTGTCTATGCAGAATAACAATAAAATGTATCTTCCTTGATTATTTCATTTACTCACATACATAGAGGGGACGGGATAGCTCAGTGGTCGGAGCACTCGCTTTCCCTCAGCGTGGTTAGGACAGTCATCCAGTTCACCCAGCTGTAAATGGGCATCTGCCTCTTTAGGGTCAGGAAAGGTAATAAAGCAGCGAGGGAGAGGAGATGGGCGTCGTCCTCAATATGCTGGCCCCTAGAGAAGCTGATGTCTCTGATGCCTCGCTCCCCTACGGCCTTATAGGTTATGGGACACCTTTACCTTTACCACATACATAGGCAGGGTGGACAGTTCCAACATTAAACAGACAGCAGTGGCAAAACAAAAAGGTGGTAGGGATCTGTAAGAAAAAGCTGACAGGGGTTTTACTTTGGCGCCACAACCAGTAATAAAATAAAACCGGTGGGAACGGATGACAAAATTTACAAAACTGCATTCACACAGGAACTGGATGTGAAAAAAAGCACATGAGTGCTGCTTATTCCATTATGCTCGAAATAACAGAAGAACGCAGAAAGCTTTCTCAGGGGGCCAGCATATTGAGGGCGGCGCCCATCTCCTCTCCCTCGCTGCTTTACCTTCCCTGACCCTAAAAAGGGCAGGTGCCCATTTATAGCTGGGTGAAGTTGGGGACTGTACTGAAGCGAATGTGTGCAATCCTTTCCACAAGTGAACTGTACCTGCCTGGTTACTGTTAACCCCTTTCACCCCCATCCCCCCTTCCCCAACTCATCCCGCCCTCTGGCCTTAACCCCTTCACTGCCTCCCCTAATCCTTCTGCTCCCAGTCCTACTTTGACGTCAGCAGCCAGACGTCATTTTCAGGCTCTGGGAAGAAAGAGAGAGTGAAATGTGTCTCTTTTCTGCACTTACCCGCTCGTAAATCTGTGGGTGCTTTTGTTGTGTGTTGTTGTGTTTTCTTGTTAAGGGCGGCTGTGCTCATGGTATGTGTGTGTGTGTGTTTTGTGTGTGTGTGGTTGGGGGGGGGGGGGGGGGGGGGTGGTGTATGTGCGTGTGTACGTGCGTGTGTGTGTGTGTGTGTGTGTGTGTGTGTGTGTACGTGCGTGTGTGTGTGTACGTGCGTGTGTGTGTGTGTGCGTGCGTGCGTGTGTGTGTGTGTGTGCGTGTGTGGCGCGCGCGCGCGCGTGTGTGTCTGTGTTGTGTGTGTGATGTGTGTGTCGCTCTGTGTGTGTGTATGTGCGTGTGTGTCTGTTTTGTGCGTGCGTGCGTGTGTGTGTGTTATACGTTCAGGTGAGTTTTGAATGTGTTTATGGTCTGACTAAGAAAACCTCATGTTTATGTTTTCTTGCCCCCTATCTCCAGGGTGCTTTAGAATTTGCACTTGTATCCAGTTGTGTTTTCTTCCTTCTTTGTTTTCTTTTGTTTTGGTCGTGACGTGCTTTGTCGTTTTAAATTTTTTGTCTTTGTCTCTTTTGTCTCTGTCTGTCTGCCTGCCTGCTGTCTGTCTGTCTGTCTGCTGTCTGCCTGTCTGCCTGCCTGCCTGTCCTGTCTGTCTGTCTGTCTGCCCTCTCTTTTCTCTCTCTCTCTCTCTCCTCTCTCTCTCCTCTCTCTCTCCTTTCTCTCTCTCTCTGTGCATTTCTGTCGTCTTCTCCTCTCTCTCTGTGAATTTCTGTCTGTCTGTCTCTTTCCTTCTTCTTTTTTCCCTGTATGTCTGTCTTTCTTTGCTTATTTCATTTCGTCTTCTTCCTTACTGACTTCTTCTTCGTTACTATTGTTATGCACTTGTGTATTGTGTGAGTGTGCATATAGTATATAGTATATTAGTATATATATATATATATATATGGGTGGGTTTTTTTTACTGTGATTGTTACAGTTCACTTATATATTTGGCCAGTGCTTTCCCCCCTGATGGCTGCATGTAAAATATAAAAAAAAGTAAGGTCTTATACTTATTAGTCCACCGGTTAATTGCAAGGATGACAGGGTGACAGCCTACCTCTTTGTATATACCATACTATGGACCCTCCTCCACAATACTGGCGTGGGAAACGCCACTTTGGGGCCATCTGTTTCCCATTTGATTACATGCTTAAAGATATATGGCCCACTTATTACAGACCATGACTAATGTATCCTTCCCTGCACTTCCTTACCCCTTGCCATTCCTTCCGCTATTTTATCCCCTCCGATTAAAAAATACTACTGTTATCTCCTGAACTCCCCTTCCTTTGCACCTATTTTATCCCTACCCTCCCCACCCCTTCTATCCCGGCCCCACTATCCCCTCCACTACTCTATCCTCCCTTATCCCACCCCCCTACTCTATCCTCCTCCCCCCTCTCCTAACTCTCCCCCCCTCTCCTAACCTATCTGCTTCCCTCCCCTCCTTTTCCCCATCTCCCTATCCCCACAATCCCACTCCCTTCCCCACACCCTGTCACTCCCTTCCCTCCGCCCCAAAAAACTACCCATCCTTTTCTCTATCCCCTCCTCCCCCAAGCTCTAGATTTAAAACAAAACGATTAAAAAAAAAAAAACCAGCACGAACATGGTAAGATAGACCACACATCTCCCCCAAAAGCTGGGAGGATTAGAAGTTAAGGGGGTGATCCCCGCAGAGATCACAAAATTCCTAACTCGTTGCCTGCTAAGTTAAGGCTTTATGTCCACTTAGGTTACCCCATGTGGGACATTTTTTTTGGCTAATTCTCTGTTGCATGCATAGATTTACAACGTATTAGGAAACTAACATTTCCTAATTTTAAAGGTGTTTTTTCCTATACCTGTTCAGAAATCGAGAAGAAAGTTTATTTTAAATCATTCAGTTTCACTATGTCCTTCTTTCAGACAGGTAAACAGCGCAGTCTACTTTTTTTTTTTTTAATTTTAAATTGCTGCTTCGTTTCCATTAGATGCAAACTTCCATCTGGATTTCTGAATGATTCCAGACAATGAAAAGGAATATAACTGTTTATGATATCCCGTGAAGGGGAGATAATATTGCCATAAAATAGAATGAAAGGTTTGTCACGCACGTAAAATGTGTCAAAGACTCTAAAATACAGTTGAGCAACGTTCATGTGCAGCATAACTTAACACACATAAAATAACTTACAGCTTAAAGAGAGTTGTCACTGACAAATTTGTTATCTGGGGGTTATAAATCCAGGGCATCCTTGGCATGGCCTGGTTTTATAGGCTTTACAAGATTATAGATTTAATGTAACTGTTTTTCAAGTTGACCATGTTGGATGTTTGAGGGGATTAGGAGGTCTTGATCTTAAAGTTTAAGTGAAAGTTGTTATAGTTATTGAGGCTAAATGAGGTGACAGTTCTAATATAGCCT
>CM054149.1:6738424-6740924 GCA_028751875.1 Rapana venosa
ATAGCCAAAGAGTTACCTCCCCTTGTCCGTCAGGAAACGTGTAATCGTCTAAGGGTGCTTGAAACAACGTCAGTACCGCTTCAGCCTGAAGTTTGTTTTTATCTGCATGTATCCCCGAAGTCGGAATAAGGCTACCTTCGTGGTAGGCAATATTTAAAAAACCGGTCGCAAACGCAAAATCTCACTCTTGGTGAATCTTGAAGCTCTAGCCAAGGAACAAGACGAAAAATTAATACTGCGTAGATATCTATGATGAATCAGCATTCAGGTGTAACATTGATCATTAACCTGTGGACATCTTGTATGACTTTTTTTTTCGGGGGTGGGGGTGGTAGCATTTTGTCCTTGTCTGTCTTTATCTTGCTTGTATCTTTTTTTTTTCTTCTTTTTTTTTTGGGGGGGGGAGAGAAGTGGGGGGGGGGGTTGTTGTTTGTTCCTCGGTTAGAGAGCTCCGAGGTTCAACCAATGGTGAGATTTTGCGTATGCGACCGGTTTTGCTTAACATGAAGGTAGCCGCATTCCGACTTCGGGGATGTATTTTTATTTGTTATTCCTTGACTGTGGTGTCTGTTTGCGTGCCCTTGTGTCGTTAGTTCCGTGAGCACACGAGGAACTTTGAGTTGCACTTTTGTTGTTTAACACTTGAGTATGAATGAACGGAATCGTGTCACCACCACCACCACCACCACCACCACCACCACCACCGACAACAACAACAACAACAACAACAACATCATCAAAAGTCTCTCTCTCTCTCTTTGAGGGGGCGGGAGAGGGAGGGTGGAGGGGATGGAATAGCCTAGTGGTTAGAACATTGCGCTCGCATTCTGACGACCCGGGTTTGAATCCCGTTCAAGGGGATATTTTCCCTTGGAGTTAACATCAGTACAGACTCCACTCTCCCCAAAAGTCCTTCGGATGAGACTATAAACCGAGGTCCCGTGTGGGAACGCACGCAGAACATCTTACGCACACGTTAAAACCCGTTCCACTTTTTGGAAGAGTAGGCCGTTGTGTGCAAGTGGGAACGGATGACAGAATTTAAAAAACTGCATACACACGGGGACTAGGTGTAAAATGAAGCGCATGAGTGCTTATTCCTTTATCCTTGAAATAAAAGAATAAAAAAATAATAAATCTCTCTGTGTGAAAAAAATATATCTCTGTGTAAAAAAATCTCTGTGTGTAAAATAATAAATATCTCTGCGTGTTAAAAGAAATCTCTGTGTGTTTAAAAAAAATTATCTCTCTGTGTTAAAAAAATAAATCTGTGTGTAAAAAAAAAAATAAATCTCTCTGTGTAAAAAAAAAATCTCTCTGTGTGTAAAAAAAACCTCTGTGTTAAAAAAATAAATATCTCTGTGTGTAAAAAAACTCTGTGTGTGTAAAAAAAATCTCTCTGTGTAAAATAAATCTCTCTCTGTGTTAAAAAATAAATCTCTCTGTGTTTAAAAAAAAATCTCTCTGTGTTAAAAAAAAATCTCTCTGTGTAAAAAAAAATCTGTTTTAAAAAATAAATCTCTCTGTGTGTAAAAAAATAAATCTCTCTGTGTGTAAAAAAAATCTCTGTGTAAGAAAATTAATCTCTCTGTGTTAAAAAAAAAAATCTCTCTGTGTAAAAAAAAATCTGTGTTTAAAAAAATAAGTCTCTCGTGTTAAAAAAATCTCTCTGTGTTAAAAAAAATAAATCTCTCTCCTTGTTAAAAAAAATCTCTCTCTCTCTGTTAAAAAACATCTGTGTTAATCTCTCTGTGTTTTAAAAAATAAATGTCTCTGTTAAAAAAAAATCCCTCTCCTTGTTAAAAAAATCTCTCTGTGTTAAAAAATATGTGTTAAAATAATAAATCTCTCTATGTTAAACAAATTAAATCTCTGTGTTAAAAAAATAAATCTCTCTGTGTTAAAAAAAATCTCTCTCCTTGTTAAAAAAAATCTCTCTCTCTCTCTGTTAAAAATCATCTGTGTTGAAATAATAAATCTCTCTCTGTGTAAACAAGTAAATCTCTGTGTAAAAAAAAAATCTCTGTGTTTTAAAAAAAATCTCTGTGTAATAAAAAAAAAAAATCTCTCTGTGTTGTAAAAAAAAACCCAACTCTCCCTGTTAAAAAAAAACACACAGTGTGTGTGTGTGTGTGTGTGTGTGTGTGTGTGTGTGTGTGTGTGTGTGGTGCGTGTGTGTGTGTGTGCGTGTGTGTGTGTGTGTATGTGCGTGTGTCTGTGTGTGTGTGTGTGTGTGCGCGCGCGCGCGCGCGTGTGTGTGTGCGTGTGTCTGTCTGTCTGTCTGTGTGTCTGTCTGTGTTGCCTTGCAGACAAAAACGAGCTTCACCAAGGGATGGTGGCCCAGTACAAGCACAGCATGGGCGTGGTGCGTGCCCCCAACTTCCCCCACGGCTACGCCCTGAGCGGCGAGACCTTCACCTACATGATTCAGAACCTGGACCCTTACGGTCACGTTCGCTTTATCGCCAGTGACTGGGACGTCGCCGCGGAGAGCGAGGTC
>CM054149.1:6745924-6760924 GCA_028751875.1 Rapana venosa
CAGTTCAACGCAATGCAATGCAATGTTAGCTCTCTGTCTTGTTCACCCCCTTGGGGCTGTGGATGGCTGTCAGTTTGCCTGCATGTGGTATCATTTGAATTGTTTAGAGCAAAGTGACAATTATCTATGAGGTATCATGATGTGGAGGTTTTCTATTCTTCTCGTTTTAAGTGAAAGACTTCGGCTATTTGTTTTTTTTTAAGTCAAAGAAAGAGAAGACCCGCAATAACTGATTTGCAATCAAACGTGGAAAAAAAAGAATGGTAAGAGTAATTTCTGTAAAATAACACAAAGGCAGAAAGAAAGAAAAACAGTCGCCAAAGATTGATGCATGACTTACACGTATGCTCACATAGGCCGTAGTGCGTAAGTGGGGATGGATGGCAACTTCGCAAAACCGCACGCACTCGGGAACTGGATGAGAAAACAACAACAACATAGGAGTTGTTTTATTCGTTCTCCTCGAAATAAAAGGAGACGATTTTAACCATGACCCGCGATTGCATCTGCTCCATACCTTTCGTTTAATTGTATCAGAGAGTCCCAGCGGAGTGATCCCATTGAGGGGGAATGTATGTACCATTAACCCTGCTATCACCACCCGCACCTCTTTACCAGTCTTCGTGGGGGGGTGGGGGGTGGGGGGACACGTTGGTTTCATGGTGGTCTTTGTTCCCTGCTGAGTGAGTTAACTCGGCTGAGAAGGGAAAAGGCTCCAGTCTCTTTTCTCTCCATTTCCCCCAGAAGATAACCTCTGCAATAAACTGACGCCGTTTCACCCCGGACACTCGAGCATAAAGATGTCTTGAAGCGCTCCTTTATCTGTTCCCACTTGGTCCGGGGTTAGGGTTTTTTTTGTTGCTGTTGCTTCTGCTGCTGTTGTTGTTGCTGCTGCTACTGCTACTCCTCCTTCTTCTACTATTACTACTGCTGCTGCTGCTACTCCTACTACTGCTGCTGCTGCTGCTGCTACTACTGCTGCTGCTGCTGCTGCTGCTGCTGCTGCTCCTGCTACTACTGCTGCTGCTGCTGCTACTACTACTACTGCTACTACTACTCCTACTATTGCTGCTGCTACTACTACTGCTATTCCTGCTGCTACTACTACTACTGCTGCTGCTACTCCTACTACTGCTGCTGCTAGTCCTACTATTGCTACTGCTACTACTACTGCTACTCCTCCCACTACTACTACTGCTGCTGCTGCTACTACTACTGCTGCTGCTACTACTACTCCTACTATTGCTGCTGCTACTACTACTACTGCTACTCCTACTACTGCTGCTGCTGCTACTACTACTACTGCTGCTGCTACTCCTACTACTGCTGCTGCTACTCCTACTATTGCTGCTGCTACTACTACTGCTATTCCTCCTCCCACTACTACTACTGTTGCTGCTGCTACTACTGCTGCTACTACTACTCCTAGTATTGCTGCTGCTACTACTACTGCTACTCCTGCTGCTGCTGCTGCTACTACTACTACTACTGCTGCTGCTGCTGCTGCTACTACTACTGCTGCTGCTCCTACTATTGCTGCTGCTACTTACTACTACTGCTCTGCTGCTACTCACTCCTCCCTACATTGCTGCTGCTACTACTACTACTTGCTGCTGCTGCTACTCCTACTATTGCTGCTGCTACTACTTCTGCTACTCCTCCTGCTACTACTGCTACTGCTGTTGCTGCTGCTGCTGCTACTACGCGGTAAAGTAGTGGCAGGTGTCTGTGACTTCGACTGTACGTCCACGTGGGTCTTAGCTGAACTTCAGTTTTACGTCTGTTCACGTAAAAAAGTGATATTAGACCCAAAGGACTGCGGGTCTTCTTCTTCTTCTTCTTCTTCTTCTTCTTCTCCTTTTTCTTCTTCTTCTTTCTCTAGGTTCGTGTGCTGCTAGGCAGTCTGTCTTTGAGTCCTTTCTGCCCCTCCAGCCAAGGTAGCTAGGGGGATGCTGCTTGTCTCGGGACAGACTTGGAGGAGAGGAGGGTGAAGTGTTGAGGACATAAAAAAAAGACCAAGAAAGAATGGAGACACTTAGAATGGTTCTGTGTATCCATGTAAAATGGACCAAGAAGGCAGAAAATAGACAAGGAGGAGGTGCCAGGAAAAAAAAAGGAACCAGACAGAGACGAAGGAGAGGGATAGAAAAGAGGGAATTCCTAGCATAGAATTTCCAGAAGGTTGGCAGGCGCCAGCATCCCTAGTGGGGAGGGGGGCGGGTAATAATAATAATAATAATAATGTATGGAATTTATATAGCGCTGAATCTTGTAAAGCAACAAATCAAAGCGCTCAGATGACTTTTTTTTTTATATCGAGGAAAATGGAATAAGCACTCATGTGCTTTTTTTACATCCAGTCCCCGTGTGTATGCGGTTTTGTAAATTTTGTCATCTGTTCCCACCGGCACACAATGGCCTACTCTTTCGAAAAGCGGAACAGGATTTAACGTGTGCGCAAGGTGTTCTGCTTGCGTTCGCACACGGGGCCTCGGTTTATAGTCTCATCCGAAGGAATCATTCAATATAAGCTGATACATTTTCTCAGATGTTACTCAAGAGTGATTGTATGTAACAGATCCAAATGTTGACGAATGGCATCTTGGTAGGTTGCAACAACAACACCAAGTAACCAAAGAGTAATAATATGAATACATTGCTATAAAAAACACACACCTCCATACGTTATTGTTATTATCACTATCATAGCATAGTTATCATCATCATCATCATCATCATCATCATCTTTATTATTATCATCATTGTTAAAAGTAGTAGTAGTAGTAGTAGTAGTAGTAGTAGTAGTAGTAGTAGAAGTAGTAGTAGTAGTTATTTTCATGTTTCGGCCTGTCAGCATTCTGTTTGTCCTGCCTTATGTACTGTCCACTTGAAAGGCCGTGCGCAGTGCAGGAACGTACAGAGTCTAAAGCCACATCCTGTTAGTCATCATTTGTTGTTGCTGTTGTTTTGGGGGTTTTTTTTCTGGCGATACCATCAGCTTCTCTAAAAATCAATAATAACAACAACAGATGCTGTTGACTGTTTTAAACACTCATTATAGGATTGAAGAAACGGTCTATGAACTCGTGAAAATGTAAGTCACGCACGCGCGCGCGCCCACGCTCCCACCCCCCTCCCTCTCTCTCTCTCACTCACACATACATCCACACGTACGCACGCTGGCACACACACAGGGGGGACGGGATAGCCTGGTGGTTACAGCAATGTGTTCGTGATGAAGAGTGATCTGCTGACCCAGGTTTGATACTCGTTCGAGAGGATTTTTCCTCTGGAGTTAACTTCAGTGCCGACTCCACTACCCCCAAAAGTCTTTCGGATGAGACTATAAACCGAGGTCCCGTGTGCGAACGCACGCAGAACATCTTGCGCACACGTTAAAACCCGTTCCGCTTTTCGGAAGAGTAGGCCATTGTGTGCCGGTGGGAACGGATGACAAAATTTACAAAACGGCATACACACGGGGACGGGATGGAAAAAAAGCACGAGTGCTCATTCCATTTTTCTCGAAATAAAAGAATTTTTTAAAATACATACACACACGCACGCACGCATACACGCACAGAGTACTTGAGAGAGAGACAGATACACAGACAGACAGATACACACACAGACAGACAGAGAGATCGTCCCTACCTTACCCAGCAGACATGTGTAAATTAGAAATTTCAGAAGCGTTCCCCGGAGCGCCGTTGTAATTCGGGTTAAAAGAGAGGGCAGGCTAATTGTGCGCGCATGGCTAGCTATACTGGGGGCCCCCCGCTATGCAAATGCCCGCCATTCTCGGAAGGATTGCACAGAGAGCTGCAGATTGTATTGGCCCTGGCAGCAGCAAGCAGAACCCTTTAGCTTCACTACTAGTATGTATGTGGTGTCCTTAAACGTTTCTCCTGTCGTTGACTGGTCCGAGACGTTCAACTAGCTCTGCGAATCCCGGTCCAAAAAAAAAAAAAAAGATCACTTAAACTTGTGGTTTAAACTGCTTAAGCGCATCGTATGCCAGCAATACACTTGATACTACGACCCGATTCGATGGCAGTATATAGATCTTCTTCTTCTTCGTCGTCGTCGTTGAACGCTCAGACAGCAACTATTGTTGTCTGTTATATGAGCGAAAATGCGTCACCCTGCCGTTAAGCGCCTGACAAGTCAGGCCCAGCGCATACGTCTTCGGCATAAGAGAGAATTTTTGTCTTGTAAGTCTTTTTTTTTTTTATTTGGGGGGGGGGGGGGGGGGGGGGGGGCAGGAGAATGGACCAAAGAAGGCAGAAAATAGTCAAGTAGGAGGTGACAAGAAGAAAAGGAACAAGGCAGAAACAAAGAGAGTAAAAGAAAAGAGGAAATTTCTATCAAAGGATTTCCAGAAGGTGGGGGTGCTTTTTATACTGACAGGCCCCCGGCATTCCCACGGGGGAGGTATACAGATAGGACATCAACAAAACTTCAGTCCAGACCGCGAAGGTAAAACGAGTGCTCGCTAACTTTCCTGAGAAAACAATTGTTGTTGTAGTACCCAATTTTCACGCTCACAGTCACACTAGGAATTGTCAGATTTGGAATTGGAATCGTTTGTCTTGGTGATTTGCAGTCTGTGCCTTGGCAGTCCACCTGGTGAAGAGAAGAACATGTTGTTTTTATAACTTTCCGCAGACAGTTTCAGACCCAGGGGGAGGAGTTCTAATCTCCGTTGAGCCTGTCCACTTTGGGACGTAAGCCAGTTAACGACTTATCGAGGGCTGCAAATCATTGTGAAACTGAACAGAGCTGAGGAAGCACAAACATTATCCTGCCCCCTCCCATCCCCCTGCAGTATATACCGACACAGCCTTACACATCAGCGCCCGGGCTAGCGAGTTCGTATGTGTGCACATGCTGCATGTTCTATGTCAGGACACACACACACACACACATACACACACACACACACACGCACGCACACAAACACACAGACGCACGCACGAGGGCGCGCGCACACACACACACACCGCGCGCGCGCGCGCAGTTTTACAGTTCCATTGTTACATTACTTTCCTATAGTTCTCTCTCTCTCTCTCTCTCTCTCTCTCTCTCTCTCTCTCTCTCTCTCTCTCTCTCTCTCTCTCTCTCTCTCTTGTCTAATATCACTTTGTTGTGAATAGACATAAAATCGAGAAAAAAAAACACAAGCACGCATGCACAATCCATGCAGAGACGCGTACCTGCGATCGTATGCACATGCACACTCACATACGCATGTATGCACACACGCGCTCGTCTGTTTAGCTCAGTGATAACAAAAATATTAACAGCACACGCACGCACGCACACGCACACACACACTCACACCGGGAGAGACAGAGACAGAAAAAAGCAAAGAGACATGAGACAGAAAGAGAATGAATTAATAATCTTTCTTTATTTTTCAAGGGTTACAGATAAGCAATCACATACTTTTTCTTCCATCCGGCCCTTGCCCTGATTAGAGACTATTAAAACATAACGGAACAACGACAACAAAACCAGAGAGAGAGAGAGAGAGAGGCCTATCTCTCCATATGAAAATGAAAATACTAAAGGTGAACCATAAAAAAACCACGGGTATCTGACAAGGGAGAAAATCCAATTACAAATAATGGGCAGGTAATCGTCAGCCTACCAGAACACGCAGTACACCACTTGCTGTGCTCTCTCCCCTCTTATAGGTGGTACTGAAAGTTCATCAGACTCCCCCCCACCCCCCCCCCCCCCCCCCCCCCCCCCCCCCCCCGACTCCACCTACTCCATGGTAGGCAACTGTAAATCACGCCTTTTTTCTTTCTTTTTTTTCACAGCCCACCTACAACCCTCACCTGAATGTGAGGACTGTTAAAGACACCTTTTTACAGCTCCCTCCCCCCAACTCCGCCGATACCCCCCCCCCCCCCCCAACTTCCGCTAGCTTTTTTTACAGCCCCCCCCCCCCCCCCACCCTCCTTAACATGGCGTTGGTGACTCCAGAAACCACACCAGTTACAGCTCACCCAACCCTTCCCCTGCTGCTAAGCTAGGGGAACTGTCAAACTGTTTACAGCCCACATACCTCCACTGCATGCTGTCCCCCATCCCCGCTCGCTCTGATCTCCACACCCCACGACCCCCCCCCCCCCCCCCCCCCCCCCCCCCCCTTCCCAGGTTCCTCATTCTGTATCCTCAGGGCTTGGATGGAGTTCAGCGGGAGCTTATCAATGTCAGGCCGCTGTAAGGCCACCAGCCAGAAGGGCTCCTGGCCCGTTCTGATCTATCATCTTCAGAGCACCACCTACTTATGAAGACAAATGATATTTGGATAGTCAGGGGAGTAGGACTGAGTGAGACGGTCATCTGTCGTGATGCGGACCCCGAGGGCTCGGACACCAACTCACCACAGACACCCAAGTGTACTTGGAACCAAAACAAGATCACTTTGAGATCAGAACAGCAGAGGCCTCTGAATTAGAAGCAAGTTTTCTTGTAGGAGGTGGTTGTCGCCTCGGGTGGGCATCTCACTCAGTCTAGCCCTGCGACTGAGCTAATACTGTCGTTAGTAGAGGGCTTAGTAGGCGGTGTCCTGAGTATGTTAGCTCAGAACAGGCACCGCTGAACATCACCAAAGTGACCCAGCAGCAGTGCAGGGCCCTTCTGGCTGGTAGCACCAAAGCGGCCTGATATTGATGGGCTCCCAGTGGACTTCCGGCCCTGAGGATAAGACATAAAGAATCTGGGCATGGCTGTGGCGGGGAGATTTAAATGAGCGGCGTGGGAACAGCGGAGCGGGAACGTCACAGCAGATGAGTAGCCAAGGAAAAAAATCTTGTAGTGTATGATGGTCAGAGGTGATGAGGATGATGTCACGATGCTGCCACGATAGTGCATGTGCTTTGAGGCTACTTGACAGGGGGTGGTACTCTCCGCTTCCTGTCGTGATAGATTATATCCCGGCATCAACCGGGGCCAGAGAGATACAGACACCTGCAGTGTGGGTCAGGTGATTTGAGCAGCACTATCAGAATTGAGTCCTTAACGTGGATGAAGCTCGACTCATCTTGTGCACACGTTAAAAACCTGTTCCGCCTTTTGAATGTGTTTTGTTTCCACTTTGGAAGAGTATACCCTTAACTGTGCCGGTGGGAATGGATGACGAAATTGACAAAAGCTGCATGTACATGGGGACTAGATGTAAAAAAAATAAAACCGACATGAGTGCTTTTTTCATTCTTCTTGAAATAAAAGAGGAATTATTAGAGAAATAAAGTCTTTATAGTGTTGTAAGCGTTGCTCTATGAATGGCGGTGGAAATGGCTACAACATCATCAGGACATGACTGAGAATGATGGAAAGTGGCCCCTCACTTGTCCTGCCTATTGCCAAGACCGATTAGATGTAAAAATTATATATCATGTGCTGATACCTTCCCTCTGCCGGTTTGTCTGGCTGGCTGTCTGGCTATCCGTCTCTGTGTATGTCTCTCTCAACCTCTATCTCTCTCTCCCTCTCTCTGTCTCTCTCTCTCTCTCTGGCTGTCTTTCTGTCTGGCTGGCTGTCTCTCCCCCCTCACTCACACACACACACACATTTGTCTAATAGCACTTTAAGTGAACAGACGTAAAATTGAACACACACACACACACACACACACACACAACACACGGCGTGGTGGCAGACGGCATGAAACAGAAGGAAGGTGTAGGTTATCTCTGAACTGGCATCGGTCAGATCTGGCTGGTATGGAGAATAGGAGTGTTTGCACCGATCTGATGACGCCCTGAACCGCTCACCCCCTGTTCCCGTGCATGTTAAGCGGGGGTAAGGCGGTACAAGGGAGAACATATGTCTGAGTGTTTGAAGCCTTCCGCTGCTGTGTTGTGTTGTGTTGGCCCTTTGCATATAAAAAACAAAAAACCTCCAGAAAATTAAACAACCTCTTAAGGACGTCGGTGATACGAGGGCACTTTCCGGTAAGCCGAGACCAGTTCATTTTTCAGACACTCACTCACCTGCGATCAAATCTGTCTGCCGTCATCTCTTCCCCGTGGGGATGCTAGGGGACCTGTCAGTATAAACAGCATCTCCACTTTCCGGAAATTCTGTGCTACGATTTCCCTCTTTTCTATACCTCTCTTTGTTTCTGCCTCGTTCCTTTTCTTCTTGTCACCTCCTTCTCGTCTATTTTCTGCCTTCCTGGTCCATTCTTCTGCCTTTTATCCCAGAAAGACTTAAAAATTCTCTCCCATGCCAAAGTCGGATGTGCTGGGCCTAACTTGTCAGGCGCTTAACGGCAGTGCAACGCATTTTCGCTCATATGACAGACAACAATAGTTGCTGTCTGAGCGTTCCACAAAGAAAGAATGTCGTCTTTTCAAGGTATTCACACCCCCCCCCCCCCCCACCCCCACCCCCTCTCGCCACACACTTCTGCATTCGCTCAATCCCTTGTAGAAATGCCCATCTGTAGCCTGCCTCTCTCAGTCTGCCGGTTACTGGAAAACTGCTGTTCCCAAGACTGCTCGGCTCTTGAAACTCCTTCCTGCCAGGGACTTCTTCAGATGGGGAAAGACGTTTAAGTCATAAGGTGCAAGGTCTGGGAAGTATGGAGGGTGTGGCAAAGTTTCAATGGTCTCTGCCTGCTAGATAACTTTTACCAGCTTTGACCGGTGAGCGGGTGTGTTGTCGTGGAGGATCTTGATTCCCCTCATGCCAGTGTGCGGTCAGGCAGCTGAGAAAACTTCTTGAGGTCAGACACAAGTGAGTCTCTGTAGAACTTGTCCGTGGTCGTCTGTTCTTGCTTGCAAGTATTTTTTTTGCAGCACGATTCCCGTTGTGTTGAAAAGATACATCTTCTTTTGAGACCGCTGGCTGGATTCGAGTAAATTCCGGGTGGATTTTGATCTTTCCGAACCCTCGCTTTGTTTTGGGACTTTCTGGGAGGTTCATAAATATTAAATATACACCCAGGTCTCATCACTTGTCATGATTTCATCCAGCCTCTTGGCATCACCATTCTTGTGACTGTTAAGAATACGTTTGCAGAAACGCATCCCCCCCCCCCCCCCCCCCCCCATATTTTCAGACGTCAAAACATGCAGGACCCACCTGGATGATACCTTCCTGTTTTTATTTTATTCTTTTACATCGAGGATAATGGAATAAGCACTCATGTGCTTTTTTACATCCAGTCCCCGTTAGTTTGCGGTTTTGTAAATTGTCATCTGTTCCCACCTGGCACACAATGGCCTACTCTTACGAAAAGCGGAACAGGATTTTAACGTGTGCGCGAGATGTTCTGCGTGCGTTCGCACACGGGGTCTCGGTTTATAGTCTCATCCGAAGGACATTTGGGGAGAGTGGTGGAGTCTGCACTGATGTTAACTCCAGGGGAAAATATCCCCCTTGAACGGGAATCGAACCCGGGTTGTCAGATTGCGAGCGCAATGTTCTGACCACTAGGCTACCCCGTCCCCCCTGTACCAAAGGTTGTGTATTAGTATCTTAGACACGGTCGACGAATGAATGCAGCCACCATCAGCAATTTTTTCCTGGCCTAGCTAACTCTACAGTCTTCTTCCACAATCGCCGTCACAATGGCAACCAACTTTCCATTACGTTTCTCGAATGTTCGCATCTCCTCCCTGTTCATGTTATTTTTAGTGCTTGACTGACTGACCGCTTGTGAAATGTACGGTTGCTTTCGAAGGAGCAGAAGGTTGTCCAAGTGCTGTAAGTTCCGCAAGTATATCCGAAGCATTTCTTGCTAAGTGCCACACGTACGTACCTTGATGTAGCTGTGGTAATCTTCAGTCGAAAACGTCATTTTCTTTGCCATTTTTTCTCCTCAGTGTCTGACAGTGCCTTGACAAAATGTATCAGAACAGCAAGACAGATCAAAAGGAGATTGACGTGATTTGGAACAGAAATACGTCATACTCTGACGTAGATTTTTTTGTGTGTGACCTAACTTGCCATTTTCTGTTTAGGCGTTTCCATACCCCGTCTTCAGATTTTTTCGCAAAAAAATTATCATGGATAAAGAGCATTTTCACCATAGATTTTCGAAGTACACTTTTTTCAATGTAGGCTTTGGCAATTGCTTTAAAATTTTTTTGTTTCGTTTCTGGACTTAATCTCCGAGGTTCACCAATGGTGACATTTTTTGCGTATGAGACAGTTTTTTTCCCACCATGGGACTGGGGTTTTTTTAACCACCATTCAGGCAGCTGCATTCCGACTTCGGGCAACTTACATAAGTAACGGAAGAAGTTTTTGCCCTGTTCTGACTCAGTGATTTTTATTTTTTATTTTTTTTATTCATTCCTAGGCTAGGTTCACTAGTGGTGAGATCTTATGTATGCGACCGTCTTTGCCTACCATGAATGTAACTGTATTCCGATTTCGTGGATGTATTGCTGGGTATGTTCGTGTTTCCGTAACCCACCGAATGCTGACATGAATGACGGGATCTTCTAAACGTGCATAATCTGATCTTCTGCATGTGTACATACACGAAAGGAATTAAGGCACTGGCAAGGTCTGCACTTGAAGTTGACCTTGGAGATGGTTTAAAAAAAAAAATCCCCAACCCGTCATTCACCAGACTCCACTGCCGAGATTTGAACCCACGACTTCAATGGACCCATGGGATTCAAGACGAACTGTCTTAACCGCTCGGCTATAGCGACAAAGCCGATGATACTTCCACGGAAATAATTGTCCTGGCAGCTTATATACAATAAAATAGCTGAGATAACATTCCAACTGTTGTACTCTATCATTGATAACGGGGCGAGAGAGAGGTCTGCATCTCGTATCACCCCCGCCCTCCCCCTCCCCTTGCCCCCTCCACCCCTCTGCCCCCCTGCCCCCCCCCCCCCCCTCCTATGCCTATGCCCCCCCCCCCCCCCCCCCCCCCCCCCCCCCTTCGTTTAAGGATAGCCACTCTCTGCGGGTTGTGCCGCATATATACAAGCCTGTGAGAAATAAATATCTCTCTGTGGATAAGAAGCGTTGAAAGCAAACGAATGCAGCTGATCCGGGGGGGGGGGGGGGGGGGGGGGGGGGGGGTGGCAGGGAGAGAGAAGACAAAAGATTGAAGATAAGAAAAAAGAAACGAAAAGAGATTAGGGTCGTATTTCGTTGTCTACCTCTTTGCTTCGTTCTTCTCTGCTAATGCTTCGAGGTTCACCAGTGTTCAGATGCGCGCGCGCGCGTGTGTGTGTGTGTGTGTGTGTGTGTGTGTGTGTGTGTGTGTGTGGCGCGCGCTCGCAAGACCGTTTTTGCCCATCATTAAGGTAGCCACATTCCAAATTCGGGGACGATGTTTAAACACGACACTAATATGCGTGCGCATTTTTAATTTATTATTTTTGTTAAGTTATCCATTCTTACTGTCAGGACAAGGGCTGGATGGAGAAAAAAAAAGTTTGGAAATGTTTATCTGTTACCCTTGAAAAGAAACATCATTTATTCATTCAGTGTGTGTGTGTGTGTTTGTGTGTGTGTGTGTGTGTTTGTGTGTGTGTGTGTGTGTGTGTGTGAGAGAGAGAGAGAGAGAGAGAGAGAGAGAGAGAGGAGAGAGAGAGAGAGAGAGAGAGAGAGAAGAGAGAGAGAGAGAGAGAGAGAGAATTTGTATCGTTTAATGTTTGCTTGCTGTTTTGGGTTGGTTTTATTTTCGTTTGAGATTGACAGTCATGGATATTTGCAGGCATTGGGAGTTTTTAAATTTTTTAAATTTTAACTTGAAGTGAATGTAAGTGGAACCCATTGAAACTGGATGAGGTGACACCCCTGATAATTATGGCTTCCCTACCCCCCCCCCCCTACCCCCCCCCTACCCCCTCCTCCGTCCCCCGTGGGGATGCCGGGGGCCTGTTAGTATAAAATAATAGCACCCCCACTTTCTGGAAATTCTGGGCTAGAAATTCCCTCTTGTCTATCCCTCTATTTATTTCTGCCTTGTTCCTTTTTAATTCCTGTCACCTCTTTCTTGTCTATTTTCTGCCTTCTTGGTCCAGTCACCTGTCTCCCTCCCCCCTGCCCCTCCCCCCAAGAAAAGACTTTAAAAATAACAATTATCTCCCGCGCAGAAGTCGGATGGGCTGGGTCTGACTTGTCAGGTGTTTGATTAATTAACGGCAGCACAACGCTTCGCTCATATATTATCATAACAGACAACAGTAGTTACTATCTGAGCGTTCGACGACGACGAAGAAGAAGAAGAAAGAGGAGGAGGGGGAGGAGGAGGAGAAGAAGAAGAAGAAAGAGGAGGAAAAGGAGGAGGAGGAGGAGAAGAAGGAGGAGGAGGAGGAGAGAAGAAGAAGAAGAAGAAGAAGAAGAAGAAGAAGAAGAAGAAGAAGAAGAAAGAAGAAGAAGATGATGATGATGAGAAGAAGAAGATGAGGAAGAAGAAGAAGATGAAGAAGAAGAAGAAGAAGAAGAAGAAGAAGAAGAAGAAGAAGAAGAAGAAGAAGAAGAAGAAGAAAAAGAAAAAGAAAAGAAAAAGAGGAGAGAAGAAGGAGGAGGAGGAGCAGAAGAAGAAGAAGAAGAAGAAGATGATGATGATGATGATGATGATGATGATGATGATGATGATGATGGTACGGCTTTTTGTGGTGGGTAGGGCTGTGTATCATTGGCAAGCCGTCAGTGTCGGAAGACTATGGAGTTGCGCTCTAGGTGTTAATGCAGTGAAAAACCAGACACTGAGAATGACAGTCCCTGTTGTCGACGCTGCAAAGCGAAGCTGGAGTGACCTCTCCGGAGCGCAAAGCCTGGGGTAAGTAAGTATGGAGGGCAAGCTGTTACCCACGCAGCAGAACCCCCCTCTCCACGTTGCTGGTATGGTCCATCGGAAATCATCATCATCATCATCATTAACCATTACACCCAGTGGGGTGTAGGGCAGCAACAAAGCGCTTCCACTCCTGTCGATCCTGGGCCCAACCTAGTCACTGATCCCCAAGAGTGCTGCTGCATGGCCTTCATCTCACTTTCTACAGTCCTCCTCCACGTTGCTTTTGGTCTTCCTTTCTTTCTCCTTCCTTCTGGGGTCCAGTGCAATGTTGTTCTTGAGGTCCATCGGAAAGGCAGTCGCCGATACTTATGGTTCCAGTGCCGTCGCAGCAGGAGTTGCCAGAACGATGCTGTATTATAATAATAATAATAATAATAATAATAATAATAATAATAATAATAATGTATGGAATTTATATAGCGCTGAATCTTGTAAAGCAACAAATCAAAGCGGACTACCTCGGACTACCTTGGCCTAGGACTACCTTGAGGACTCTCCGACTCCGGATTTTTCCTCAGGGTTGACTCCCTACGAAGCCTTTCCTATGAGTAGGTATGGCCGGCTGCAAGGGCAGCGGAGATTTGAAATCAGAGTTTTCCTTTCTCCTAGATGAACGAACTGTCTTCCCAGACTGATGAGACCTCCATGACACAGGTAGTTAGTACTGGCTAAATAAAGCACCAGAAAAATGAAACGAGAGAGATGATTACAATGATTAAAGTCCTTTGGATGAGACTATAAACCGAGGCCCCGTGTGCGAGCGCATGCAGAACATCTTGCGCACACGTTAAATCCTGTTCCACTGTTCGAAAGAGTAGGCCACTGTGTGCCGGTGGGAACAGATGACAAAACTTTTTAAAAAACGCATACACACGCATTACAAAAAAGTCATCTGAGCGCATTGAGTTGTTGCTTTACGAGATTCAGCGCTATATAAATTCCATACATTATTATTATTATTTTTTTTTATTTTTTTTATATTATTATTATTAAATAATAATGAAGGGGGGGGCTGGCTGTGGGTTTGCAGATCTACGACGGCTTCGGGGAGGCGGCGCCCTCCATGGTTCTGGAGCGTTTCAAACGCCCGGTGCTGGTGTCCAAGTCCAACACTCTGGTGCTCATCTTCAGCACCGGCACCAGTAAGAGAGCCTGCTGCTACCACTCGGGCTTCAAGGCCGCCTATGAGTTCGTGTCAGGTCAGTTGGTTGCTTTGTAAGTGTGTGTGTGTTGTGTGTGGGGTGGTGTGGTGTGTTGTGTGTGTGTAGGGGGGGGGGGGGGATGGTGTGGTGGTGTGTGTTGTGTGGTGTGGTGTGATGTGGTGGGGTGGGGTGGGGTGTGTTGTGTGTGTGTGTTGTGTTATGTCTCTCTGTCTCTGTCTGTCTGTCTGTCTGTCCCCCCCCCCCCTCTCTCTCTTTTCTCTCTCTTTCTCTCTCTCTCTCTTTCTCTATCTCTATCTCTATCTATTCTATTTTATCTATCCATCTATCTCTATCTATTCTATCTCTATCTCTGTATCTATCTGTTCTATCTATCTATCTCTCAATGGGGCCATTACCTTTCTTTCTTGAATAAAGCTCTCTCTCTGCGTCTGTGTGTGTTTTATTTTTAATTTTTATTTATTTTATTCTTTTCTTTTATTCTTTTATATCGAGGATAATGGAATAAGCACTTGTGTGCTTTTTTACATCCAGTCCCCGTCTGTGTGCGGTTTTGTAAATTGTCATCTGTTCCCACTGGCGCACAATGGCCTACTCTTATGAAAAGCGGAACAGGATTTAACGTGTGCGCAAGATGGTGTGTGTGTGTGGTTTGTAGTGTGCTGTGCTGTGCTGTGCTGTGCTGTGATGTTCTGTGCTGTTTGTGTGTATGTGTGTTGTGGTGTGGTGTGGTGTGTGCGTGTGTGCGTGCGCGACAGAAAGAGAAAAGGAACAGGAACAGAGGGAATTCCTTAGCACAGAATATCCAGAAGGTGGGGATGCTGTTTTTACACTGACAGTCCTTACCCCCCCCCCCCCCCCAAACCCCTCCACAGCCTTCTCCCACGAGGGGGGAGGGGAGGGGGAAGCCATCAATACTGGCAATCCAGTCATTCTCATAACACAACACTACACTACACTACACCACACTACACTTCACAATCTACACTACACTACACTACGCTACGCTACATTACGCTACGCTACATTACGCTACACTAC
>CM054149.1:6768424-6770924 GCA_028751875.1 Rapana venosa
ATCCTAAAGAGGCAGGCACCCATTAGTGAAGCCCAAGCACACAAACGGTCACCCATCCAAGTGGTAAACACGCTCGATGCTGCTTAACCTTAGCTGGGGGAAAACAAATGATCTGACCACTGAGCTATCCCGTCCCCAACATTTTCTACATACAGATTTTCTCCAAAAACGCCAAGTGTGGTCTATTTTTATACTTAATTATTATTATTATTATTATTATTATTATTATTATTATTGTACTTTTCCAGCTAGAGCCTTCAAATTTTGCATGAAGATACTTTTACTAATCCCTGGGTCATGTACTAAAATGATATTGTGTTAAATTTTAAAGGAAAAATTGTGCTAATTTGTATGTGTTGCATGTGTACATCAGACACAGCATACACTTTTCCTTCCTACAAGTTCCAGAAAAAAAATTTTTTAATCTCTAATCCAAAGAAAATTGTCCAAACATTAAAAATATAAAAGATGTAGTGATAATCAGATCACAAGCTGCAATCTTCATCAGTGGGCTGTCAATGACTTAATGAAGACTGATGCTTTTTTTGTGTGTGTGTGGGGGGGGGGGGGGGGGGGGGGGGGGGGGGGGGGGGTTGCTTTTTTGGTTTGTTTGTGTTTTTTTGTGTGTGTGGTTTTTTTAGCGTGGTAGGGCTTTTGCCAAGGTTTGAGTTTGCGTTGGTAGTGTAGGGGAAAGAACTGCGGTATAAAATTCAATGGATAACATGTTTCTTTCCCTTTGCAGCTTTGTGGCGGTTGAGTTTCAAGTGGAGTATGCCATACGTAGGTAAGCTGGGGCGTTGTTGGTTGGGGTTTCTTTCACTTACTCTCTCTCACCCCCCCCCCCTCTCTCTCTCTCCCCTTCCCTCCCCCCTCTCTCTCTCCCCCCTCTCTCTCTCCCCTTCCCTCCCCCCTCTCTCTCTCCCTCACTCCCCCCTCTCTCTCCCCTTCCTCCCCCCTCTCTCTCTCCCCTTCCCTCCCCCCTCTCTCTCTCCCTCACTCCCCCCTCTCTCTCCATATAAAAAATTCTCTTATGCTAATTGCTGCATAATCATTGCAGTGTTATGATTGATAGTTATCCCTTTCTCCGTATATTTTGGTTGACTTTTTAATCTTTAGGTTTTCCCAGGTATTTGACCATGAAAGAACCCCCACCCCCACCCACCCCACTCCCGTTTTGGTTAAACAGAGGAGAAAATAACTACTGAAGAAATAAAAAAGAAGACCACTGAAGAAACAAACCTTCGGAATACTGTTATCTTCTTTTTTGTATTCCTTGGCTAGAGCTCCCAGGTTCACCAATGGTGAAATGTTGCATCTCTGCAACCGTATTTGCCCACCGTGAAGGTAGCCACATTCCGACTTCGGGGATGTTTGCTGGGTACGTTCGTGTTTTCATAATCCACCGAACGCTGACATGAAACGACAGGATCTTTAACGTGCATACTTGATCTTCTGCATGTATATGTATATTATAAAATAAAAGGTAAAGGAGTCCCATAACCTATAAGGTCGTAGGGGAGCGAGGCGTCAGAGACCTCACTTCTCTAGGGCCAGCATATTGAGGGCGGCGCCCATTTCCTCTCCCTCGCTGCTTTACCTTCCCTGACCCTAAAGAGGGCAGGTACCCATTTACAGCTGGGTGAACTGGGGGAACTGTACTGAAGCCAAGGCGCGCAAACGGTCACCCATCCAACTGGTAACCACGCTCGACGCTGCTTAACTTGGCTGGGGGAAAGCGAGTGCTCCGACCATCGGATTACTATCATGAAAACCTTCCTGTGCTCTCAGCTGTCAGTTTCCCCCTCTTTCAGCTGCTCTCCATTCCATCCCATCCCAGCCCAGCTGGTGTTAAGTATTTTATTTATCTTATTTTTCATTTTATTCTTTTATATCGCGGATAATGGAATAAGCACTTATGTTCTTTTTTTTTTACATCCAGTCCCCGTGTGTATGCGGTTTTTGTAAATTCTGTCATCTGTTCCCACCGGCACACAATGGCCTACTCTTACGAAAAGCGCAAACTGACCACGCTTGGGGACTAGGTAAACAGAAAGGGGCGCGCTAAATGTAGAGCTTTTGATTGAGCGATGTTCGATGTGCATGCTATGTTTATTTATTTATTTATTTATTCTTTTATATCGAGGATACTGATGACTAATAACACCAACGGCATTAGCACTGATATCAGGGTTAATGACCAGAAGCTGGAAACAGTTCAAAGCTTCAAGTACCTGGGAGCCATTGTATCAGACCAGGGATCCAAGCCAGAAGTAGTATGCAGGACTGCACAGACAATAACAGCTTTGTCAAAACTAAACATCATCTGGAGAGATAAAAATATCTCGCTTATCTCCAAGATCAGACTAATGCGCTCCCTTGTCATATCCATATTTCTCTATGCCTGTGAATCATGGACCCTGACTGCAGATTTGGAGAGAAGAGTACAGGCGGTGGAGATGAGATGCTTTCGGAGACTCCTTGGCATCTCCTACAAAGACCA
>CM054149.1:6775924-6835924 GCA_028751875.1 Rapana venosa
ATAATCTCACCATTAGTAAACCTCAGAGCTCTCACTGAAGAACAGAAGAAAAACAACCCTAAGAAACAAGCCCTGTCAAACATTGAAACTTTTACAGACTGAATTCCCCATACACGAAAGCTAACTGTGTGTTGAATTAGCTTGCTTTAAATATGTACGCACAAAGCGCGGAACTCTTAACAGAAAAATATGCGGACTATCTTCTGTGAATTCAGAGTGTCTGTACTCTTAACAGAAAAATATGCAGACTGTCTTCTGTGAATTCAGAGTGTCTGTGTGGCTTCAGGCCCAAGCCAAACTCCTCTATGTTACATGTGATGCAACTTCCACAGGAGCGCAGTAGGCTGGCTATGTTGAGGTCGGGCACAGAAATCAAACCCTCTTCGACTTTTTTCATGGAAACATTTTGTCGAAGGGAACGTTCTGGAAACATTTACAGTGGCTGCTGACAATGCAACAAAAACACTGGCCAGCTTTTGTCTGTGTGAGTCACCATTTTGGGGGGAGAGTTTTGATTTGATTTTATTTTATCTGGTGGGGGTTATGCTATGGGGAAGCGTTTATTTCAGGCCTGGACGGACGTGACTGCGGGGAAAGGCGCCAGCCATGCATTGCAGCCTGTGTGGTGAAGGACTGCCATGTTCTGCCAAAGCTTTTGCCACTGCCTGCCTGTTGCCCAGCAGTGGAGTGATAAAATCAGAATGACCATGTCGTGTGCATAATTATATATATATGTCTATCTATCTATACACCGCTGTGGTCTAAGTACATGTTGATCTTCGCCAGTGAATCTTTTTATTTTCTTTCCTTCCTTCCTGGTTTCGCTGGATCTCTTTCCTGTAGGTATTTAACATGTTCTGTTTGTGTTATCTCATCCAGCCCACTGTCCTTGATCTATCTATCTATCTATCTTTCAGATCTATCTATCTATCAGATTTATCTATCAATCAGATCTATCTATCTGTCTGTCTATCTATCAGATCTATCTCTCTATCTATCTGTCTAGATATCTATCTGTCAGATCGATCTGTCTAGATATCTATCTATCAGATCTATCTGTCTAGATATTTATCTATCAGATCGATCTATCTATATATCATGCTAAGTGAAATGTGGTTAACTCTCTCCACTCCTGTCCTCTCTGGAAGCCGGCTCTGTCTTTCATCCCAGTTCTTCTGCATCTTCTCCCACACCCCTTTCTCCCCAGTCCTTGGTCAACTGCCACATTACATACCCAGTCTTTCTATCAACCCCCCCCTTCCCTCTCTCTCTCTCTCTTTTGAACGCCATCCTTTTTTGTTGTCTTTAATGATTAATCCACACTTCTTTTTCTTTCTTCACTTGTCTTTATTCCTTTCTTTCTTTACTTTTTCTTTCTTATTTTGGTTTTTTTTCTTCTTCTGACCACCTCTGTTCTCACCAAAGTTTCTCTTGGTCATCATTCCACCCTTTTGTTTTACCAATGTCTTCTCCATTTTCAGTGTCCAGCCTGATCTACCCACTCCCTTTCTATTCTATTCGCCCTCTCTCTCTCTGAACTCGGGAGTTCAAAGTTCAGATTTTCCCTTCTCAGAGTTCAGGGTCTCTCTCTCTCTCAATTTTATGTTGAGATCATTTATTCTCTCATATTTGCTTTCAATCAAAGTTCAGCATTGAAGTGTGACTAAGTACAGATGAGACTGAAAGTGTGCATGTGTGTGTGAGAAAGATACACAGAGAGCATGCACACGAGAGAGAGAGAGAGAGAGAGAGAGAGAGAGAGAGAGAGAGAGAGAGACGTGTGTGCTAAAGTTGTTTCAAGATATTTGTTTGAATAATTTTGCTTTCACCCCCCAAGATTAACCGTTCCGCTTGATATATTTGCCTTTGCGAATGTTACGTGTGCAATGCGTTTTCAGTTTGAAAGTGATGTTGATTTTCACTGATGTTTAGCAGTGAACACAGAGATTGTCCATTTGTTTCAGGGCAAACCTTGGTGTACCGGTTGTAAATAATTGACTATGTGCTTGTGATCGAATTATTTAACCTGCCATTTGGTCAAAACAAAACAAAACACTTGCCTGTATCATGTGTGCATACACTTATTATTTGGGTGCATATGTACTCTAAGAAATAATCTGTACCAGACTCATTAGGTCCAAAGATTAAAGCCATAATATCCTAAATCTTGAGGAGGACAGGATAGCTCGTAATCAAAGTACTTGCCATTGACTGTAGTCGCCTTGCAAATGGTGACTGTTTGTGCACCTTGGCTTCAGTACAGTCCCCCAGTTCACCCAGCTGTCACTGGGTACCTGCCCTCTTTAGGGTCAGGGAAGGTAAAGCAGCGAGGGAGAGGAGATGGGCGCCGCCCTCGAGTTGCTGGCCCCTAGAGAACCTGAGGTCTCTGATGCCTCACTCCCCCATCAACTACACAGGTGATGTAAAAGAAAACCATTATGCTGGCACAGTCTGGATTAGTCTTTCAAACCAAGATTTATGAAATATTGTTGCAGCACACAATAATTGAACCCGCACAGATAAGGGAAAATCATCAAAACCTACTCAAAGACAACTCTGATCAGCTGCTTCAAGGCAAAATGGCCAGTTAGCCACAACTGAATGTCTGCAACAAGGATGGGGCTTGGCTCAGTCTATGCTATTTCTGTGGTGGAGGTAGATTGTGATGCAAATGTTGACTAGGGAGAGGGGCGCAGAATTTCCAGGTGTGTCTACTGTCAGATCCTAATTGATTCTATGTGTCTAATTGATTCACTGTCCCCTCTGATTGTTTGAATTTTGCTGCGGTCCTATGCAAGACAATGGTGGCTTCATAGATATGCTTTTCTTTTTTTTCATACTTTACTGCAGTTAAGTAATACAAATCATGATCGTACATGGTATTTGAGGCATTTTTAAAACTCATTTTGTTGCCAATGTCTGCAGATAAAGTAACAGGCTTTTTGCATAATCACGTGTCTGCACCAGTCCCATAAGATGTAGCATATGCCTGGTAAATAGACCAATGCAAAAGCTTTTTTATTTTTATTTCATGGGGAATTAAAGAGATTAAGTAACAGAGATTTTGATTTTTTATGCAGCCCTTAGCGTGTTAACCCAAACTCCCAACTGCACATTTTTGCTTGCATTCTTGCCTAGAATTCTTGTAGCAGGCGGCACTTTGCAATAATTTTCATGTCTGTGGGACTTGTCCAATGGTTTTTCACCAATTCTGAGGTTAGAGTTCACACACACCATTATACAGAGGTCTCACCTGTCTGGGTGTAGCAAAATCAGCGATTGAGTAATGTCAGCTTCAACCAGGCTTAGGGTGTAAGGGAGGTAACAACCTTTCCATGGATATATGCAGCATGACTAGGGCTCACAAGTGTAAACGACTGTATTTTGGACCGAATTTTTTTTTGTTGTTTACAGAGAAGGAAAAAATCAAACATACAAGGTATTTATCAAGGCTTTTATTGCAAAATAAAACCCCTCAAAAACAAAAAAACCCAATGTTTTTAAGCAAAATGTGTGAAGAATCCATAAACGCGCAACATGTTTTACTGACAAATTCTGGCGAACTCACAAAAATGGTTTGATAGTCAAATTTTCCCCATTTTCACTGCAGTGCATTGCTATACCATATTTATGCATGGTAAAGCTTAGGGCCTATTCCCCACAATGGATAGCAAACATGTAGGGCTGTGCACAGCATATGTATGATGGCTTACTGCTTAGAGCAACAACAAAAAATCATATCTTTTCATGCCTCTTTCCATGACAGGCATGAATCAGGAGCTATATGTGATGTGCATATTCCAACTATGTATGCTGTATATAAATGTCATATTGAATTGTGCTTTCGAAATGTGTCTACATTTTCTCTTTTAATTTATTGAGTCCCGGGTGTACATGGTTTTCACATAGCACCAGTTTTTGGTTTTTTTAATTTTTTTTCTCTGGAACATTAAAAAACTATTCATTTCATCAACTGGATGATTTGGGAATATGTGCACTACATAACGACATCTTTCACAAACATGGATTTTCTAAATGTACCATTTCTATACTGTGCTCGAAACCAGTTCTTTTCTTTTTTTTTTTGGTCTTCTCTACATGCTTCTTCTCTACCTTGTGTTTCTGTATCACAGATATTCAAGGTGGATTTTTACGATGTGATTGATATCTGCCATGTTGGACTGTTTTCTTTGTTACAATAACAAATTCAAAATCAACCTGTGAAGACAGACAGACCACATTATCAGTTTACTGTGAGTGTGTGACATGTGTGAGTCTTTGTATGAGAGCATGCAAGCATGCAGTGGTGGTGGTGGTGGTGGTGGTGATTTCGATGGTGATGATGATGATTGCAAGGCATTTTGCCCACAGCAAAGGGAGATGGGGGAATGGTATGTTTAGTGACAAAATCCCACGCATGTTCAAACTAACAGCAAAGGAAGTTGCAGCCTGTGACATGAAACCTTTGTCTGTTACTCAGTTTTTCATCAACACAGAGTATTTTCCAAAATTTCAGCTTAACATGTAATCTTACACAATCTCTCTATCTTGTGCACATGTATGTGCGTGCGTGCACACATGCCGCACACACAGAGTTAAAAGCAGTCAACTATAATCATAGTTATCACATGGAAAACCTGAGTTAATTCTGACCAATAATCGATCACAGACAGCCTGCTAAAAACATCACACAGCTCTTGTCAGTCATCATCATCATTTTTGTCTGTAATATTTATCGACATTTGCTTCAGAAAGACAGTCATGTAACTAAACTGATACACTGACACGTTTGCAGCAATCATAGAGCTGTCAGCAGCCAAATTCTGCCAAAACACTCATGTTCAGAGACAGTGGCCCACATTTCATGTAGAAAAAGCAGATCTAACCATAAACACTGTAAAGAATGAACCCTCTCTTACCTCTTAACCAGATTTTCTGCTTTAAATTGAAAGTTTCAAATATCTTGTGTAAAACTTTGAGGATTTTCATACCCACTTATAGAGAGGATTTTTGATACCCTCTGTCATCAGGACTGGCATGGGTCAATCTAAGATATCAACATAAACTAACATTTTATTCTATGTAACTAGCATTTTAACTCATGTACCAATGGCGGCTAATGCCAAACTCGCTGATGTCAACAGGTGAGAGACCAATGGCTATTTGTCGGACACCAGCTGAAGAGGAAGAAACGAACCTTTCAATGTTGCACACCCTTCACCACCACCACCACCAACCATGACAGTCTATTTATATACAGAGGAGCCTGCAACACCTCTGAAGGCACACAATGGGTAAAGCTTTAGTCAACAACACATACAGTATACACACGATTCACGTATGAGGAGATCTCCATGCCACTGCTAACCATGTTTTGGTGTATTTTTAGTAACAACATGTACATGTTATAACACAGAAAACTTTTTTTTGTATGTAACGTTATACCTGAGTACCTATCTGACACACTGTTGTGCAAAGTAAAACCATAGGTGAAAGAAAAAAAAATGATAAAACTGAAATTGTTGCATATTAATCTAGGAAAACTTTAACTCCTTTTCAGGTACCAAGCTATGGCTTGCAGCCAGCAATTCTGCCAATGGCTCCTGCAGTACTGCCCTTATACAACATCAAGGATGGGAAGAGACTGATGATATCAAACACCAACATAACTCGTACATCAGTTTCAAACGCTCATCACAAACTTTCCAGCCGTTTACAATGCCTCCTAGATTAGAGGGGCTACGCAATGGAATCCATCACCTTTTTCTTTTGTTCCTCAGCTAGAGTTTCAAGGTTCACCCACAGTCAGATTTCTGCACTTGTGACAGTTGGCGCATACCATCACGCTGGCTGCATACAGACTTCTGAGATATCTTTCGCCTGCTTCAGTTGGTTTTTTCCCCCCTCATGACCAGGAACAGGCGGACGGACGGGTCAAGAAGGATGCTTTTTCATGATGTGAATCATCAAGTTATGCTTCTGGGTGTAGGCGGAGCCACACGTCCTACAGCTGAAGGGCTTCTCCCCCGTGTGGCGGCGCCGGTGAACCTTCAAGGCACTGGCGCTGCTGAACCCTCGCTGGCACTCCGAGCACCAGAACGCCTTCTCCCCCGCGTGGCTGCGCATGTGCACGGTGAAATGGCCCGAGCGGGCAAAGCGCGCCGAGCACACGCCGCACCGGTACGGCCTCTCCCCCGTGTGCGCGCGGCGGTGTCGGGCGAGGAGGGAGGCGCGGGCGAAGGCCGCCCCGCAGGTCTGGCACTGGTAGGGCGCCTCCCGCGCGTGGAGGTGCTGGTGGTGGCGCAGGAGGTGCGGGAGCTCGGCAAAGGTTTGCCCGCACACGCTACAGCCCCGGGAGCCGGCGAGGCCATGGCCGGTGTGGAGGTGGTGGGCCAGCACGGCGAGGCTGCAGAAGGCCTTGCCGCACCGCTGGCACAGGAAGGGCCTCTCCCCGGAGTGGGTTCTGCGATGCTCCAGCAGGTACTGGCGCCGGGCGAAGGTTTTTCCGCACTGCCCGCAGGCGTGGGGCTTCTCCCCGCTGTGGCCCAGCTGGTGCAGCCTCAGGGCCCCCGCCCGGGTGAACCTGGCCCCGCACTGCTGGCACAGGAAGGCCTTGACCCCGGCGGCGTGCGTCTGCAGGTGGCTGGCCAGGTGCCCGGCCTGCGCGAAGTGCCCGCCGCACGTGCCGCACAGGTACGGCTTGGGCCCCGCGTGCGTCTGCAGGTGAGCGCCGAGGTCCGAGGACCCGGGGAAGGTGGCCTGGCAAAACCGACACCACCACTGCTGGTTCTTCTTGTGGGACTTTTCCCTGTGGACGTTGAGGCTGGCCAGCCTGGCGAAGGTCAGGCCGCACACGGGACAGGCCAGGCTGGTCTGGGGTCTGCCGTCTTCCCCCAGCCCGGGCTTGCTGACGGCAGCGGCGCTGGGAGAGCGGGAGAGGGGAGGTTGTGTCCCTTTTGAAACTGGTGGCTCGGCCTGTACGCTGCAGCCGTCACTGGAGTGTCCCCCTTCGCTGGTGATATCCTGTGACACGTCAGTGAAGTAACATGTGTACGTTTCCACACTTTGGTCCCCAAGAGATTTAGCGCTACCTGATGCTCCAAGGATGAGAAAGTAACAGGCTTAACTGTAATGAAGCAGCAAAATCACAGGTGCTCTCTCTCTCTGTCTGTCTATCTATCTATCTATCTATCTATCTATCTACCTACCTATCTATCTATCTATCTATCTATCTATCCTATTTTCATTTGTCAAAAAAGTCCTTCAGATGAGACTATCTACTGAAGCGCCGTGTGTGAATGCACACAGAACATCTTGCACACATGGTAAAAACCTTTCGAAAGTGTAGGCCATTTCATGCCGGTAGGAAATAATGTGACAAAATTTACAAAACCACTCACACGGGAACTGGATGTAAAACAAAAACAAAAGCACATGAGTGCTTATTCCGTTATCTTTGAAATAAAATTTAAAAAAATTAAAATAAACTACATTTGAATGATCTACTCTTGCTCATAAAACTACAATATGAAACATTCATATAACTACCAGGTTGGAGGCTAGGGACAGGGAGGGGGGGGGGGGGGGAATTAGGATTGTACATTTGAGATTTTTGTTGTTGTTTGTTGTGTTTGTTCAACAAATCTTCTTCTGAGTTTCAATTAATGGGTATAATATGTACAGCCTGGTCTTCTCCTGTGAGTAACTCTGCAGGAGGTCTGCCCGCTGGCCTTAGCTGACATGTTCTGACTTCAGGGCAGATTATTAAAAAGTTCATCAGAAAAGATTTTCATACACTTAAAAAAAAGGCAGGAGAATGGGCTTGGTGGGCAGAAAATAATAAGCATGAGAGAAAGACAGAGACAGACGAACAGAGAGACAGAGACACACACACACACTCACACAGGTAAGAAAAAAGACAGAAACAAAAGAAGTGATAGAAAAGGGGAAAATTTCCAGCACAGAATTTACAAAAGGTGGGGATGCTATTTATACCGAAAGAGCCCCACCCCCGCCCCCACCCAGCATCCCCACAGGGGCACTTCACCAAATTAATTTTAATTCAGATCCAGAAACTATTCTCTCTAGATGTTGAACGCAGTTTCCTTGTGAAAAAAGAAAGTATAAATATAGCTGCTTCAGCTCTGGTAAGAACTGCTGAGGAAGGGTCATTCATTCAGTGTCTCATCACAAGCTTTCACACTGAGCAACTTTCTTTCCTTCTTCTTCTGCCCGTTCTCAGTCCAAGCTATGGGTTATCTCCCTTCCTCTGTCCAGTTCTTGTTTCGGAAGCATGTTCTGAGCTTCTACACAAACGCAAAGCAGATCATCCAAATTTTGGGTGCCGAACCCCCTCTCAAACAACTGCGATGTGAACTTTTGAAGTACACAAAGCAATTTGTGTCATTTTTTATGAATGTTGATGAAAGGTAGTCTTTGTCAAACTGCGCTGTTCATCTTGGGGATGGGTGCACGCTCATCTGGCTTCATATTTTGAGTGTGTGTGTATCAATGTGTGTGTGTGGATTTGTGTGTGTGTGTTATTATTGGGTTTTTTTTATTATGATTCTTTTATTTCGAGGATAATGTAATAAGCACACATGTGCTTTTTTACATCCAATCCCCTTGTGTATGCAGTTTTGTCAATTTTGTCATCCGTTCCCACTGGCACACAGTGGCCTACTCTTCTGAAAAGCGGAACAGGTTTTAACGTGAGCGCAAGATGTTTTGTGTACATTTGCATACGGGACCTCAGTTTATAGACTTATCTGAAGGACTTTTAGGGGGGAGTGGAGTCGGCGCTGATGTTAAAATCCAGAGGAAAATCCTCTTGAACGAGACTCGAACCCAAGTCAGCAGATCACAAGAGCAATGCGCATCACTCAAACCACCAGGCTATCCCGTATTTTGTGTGTGTGTGTGTGTGTGTGTGAATGGAATTTCTCTCTGCAAAGGGGAGCATTACCAAACTGTGGAGTTGCTCCTTCCTTGTGTTGGAGAGCATTCTCTATAACTGACACGACTGAATGAAAAACGAATATGCTCTCAGGGGAGGAAGGGGGGTGGGGGGTATAATCATTGCTTTTCATCATGTCATGGACTTGTTAGAACTATTACTTGCTATTGGTTGCATGACTGTGTAAGAATGAGTTGAGTGCAAGCGCTTTGATTTGTATGTGCAAGATACAGCGCTATATAAATTCCACTTATTATTATTATTATGTCAGGATAACTACCTCACTTATTGTGTACCTACACAGAAAGTAGAACAGTGTTTAATTATTAAGTTTTATTTAGAACGTGGATACCTTAATGGTGGGCAAAAACAGTGTCATATATATATGCTAAAATTTCACCCTTGGTGAATCTACGAGCTCTAGCAGATGAACGAAAATACAAAATACCCAAACCAACCAACCAAACAACAAAAACAACAACCCAGAAGCCTGATAGTCAAAGCTTTTGACCTCTTCTTTCAACCTGACTAAAAAGAACACAAAAGAGTTCTGGGTTCATAAAAGTAATCATAACGCACTTTGAAAAAAAAAAGTAACACAATCCTTTCATTCTCCTTAAGTTTCAATAAATTCGAAATAAGGAAGGAAGGTGGCAGGACGGTTAAGACGTTCACCTACCTAACAAGTAAACTGTGAAGTTCTGGGTTCAATTCCCAGCCTCACCCTTTCTTCCCAGTTTGATGAGAAAATCAAACTGAATGTCCAAGTTCTTTGGATGAGACTACAAACTGAGGCCTCATGCGTGAATGCATGCAGAACATCTTGCGCACACGTTAAAAACACATTCCGGCTTTCGGAAGAGTAGGCCAGATAACATTAAAAAAAACACCAAAAAACGCATGGACTCATGTGTCATGTTTAGACATTGTCCAAAAAGTCGGTATGTGGCTACCTACATTGGAAAGGGAGGGGGGGAGGAGGGATGGTCACCTTGCAAAAATCTTACCACTGGTAGACCTCACAGCTCTAGCTGAGAAATGAAATCTTGAACGAAAAAAGAAAAACATCAACATGATGACACAGACAGTGCGACAGCTAATCTTTAAAGACCAACTGGGACTTTGACAGCTAATGATCCTTCCCATGAGACTATACATCAAGGTCCCATGTGTGAACACACGCAGAACATCTTGGGCACACATCAAAACCTTTTCCGCCTTTCAGAAGAGTAGGTTATTGTGTGCTTAGAGGGAACAGATGACAAAATAAATAAATCTGCCCACACTTGGGGACCGTAAGAGGAAAAAAAAAGCGCACACAAGTGCTTATTCATTATCCTTGAAATCAAAGACTTTTCCCGCCCTTGGTTTGAGCTCCAAGGTTGACCAATCGTGAGATTTTGCGTGTGCGACCATTTTTACCAACCATTCCCACTTGGGGGGGTACTTTTTTTTTTTTTTTTTAAATAACTATCTCATTCAGATTTACAAAACAGCTTGAGTAAACACTTTCAGCCAACTTATAATCATGAAAAAAATTTTTTTTTTAAAGTATATAAAGCAATAAAACAGAAAATAACCCCCCAAAAAAATTCCTACAGTACAAAAGCCGACTTCCTTCCTCTCAGTCAAAGCTTAAAGTTCACTCGAGCATTCACCTGTTCCTCAGGGAGCCAGTTGTTCTCAGTGACTGTGTCCAGGTCAGCGACCTCTCCCTCAGACCCTGCCCCAGTCTCCATCTCCTTGCTGCCAGCATCACCGTCACCCCACACCCCTAGCCTGACATCACTCAAGTCCTCCTCCTCCTCCTTCTCCTTCTGCCTCCCTCCCTCTCTCCAGTCTTCACTGCACTGCAGGGACGTTGGCAGAGGCGGTGATGTCGTGTCACCCACAGGGTCGGTGGATGGAGGTTGCTGAGGGGAGCTGAAGGCAGCTGACTGCTCTGTTGCTGGGCCTTGATGCAGTGTTGCCGTGTTGAAGGGTTGGGGGGGTGACGGTGGCGTGGATGTCTGCGATGTCCTCGGGGGAGAGGTGACCTTCTTACAGGTGGAGCAGTACGGCAGAAGGGTGTGGCCACAGTGCTGACACTGTTCTTCTGGGCTCGTCCGTCTGCTGTTTGCTTCATAGCTGAAAGCAAAATAATGATTTATTGTGGAATCTTTAAAGCGCTGAATCTTGTAAAGCAAACAAATCTAGGCACCTGCATTTAAATCACTCACGTGCAAGATTAACAGATTTTAAATTTAGACTCTTGAGCACACACACACACACACACACACCATTTTACATGTATCAGTACTAGGAGTCAGAGGAGTCAAATCATGCTCAATAGATCTCTGAAATTACAGACACTAAGAGAGAGAGAGAGAGAAGGATGGGGGGGGGGGGGGGGGGGGGGGAGGCTGTGAGAGTGAGAGTCACAGAGAGACAGAGAACAACACTTAGTTTTAATCAGAGAAAGACTAAAGCAAAAATGTTGCTGACCTTCTTATCCCATAAAGAAAACAGGTCCAGATAGTCATGTGAGAAATGGCAACCAACAGCACTTATACTGTTATACTAGTTATAGCCGCTAAAAATTAATCAACTTGGCTAAAAAGTGTTTTTTTTCACTATTTAAAAAAAAGAGAAAGTGAGAGAGAGAGAGTCTGGGGAGGAGGGGGGGGGGAGGACAGACAGAATCCAGTGTATGTATCTTATCTTGACTAATAAAAATATGATGAACCTACAGCAAACTGTGCCTGACATATATATATATATATATATATATATATATATATATATATATATATATATATATATATATATATATATAAACTGTTCCTCAGCAACAGCTTCAAGGTTTACCAACGGTGGGATTTTAGCAAACAGTGTGACTGATTTTGCTCACCATAAAGGCAGCTGCATTCTGACTGCGAGGCTGTATGCTGGGTGTGTTTCCCTAAACCACGGAACACTGACATGATTAACCAATCTTTAACATGCATATATCTGATCTTCTGCGTGTACACAAAGGGAATTAAAGTACAAGCAGGTCTGCACTTACAATTGACCTAGGAGATCGTAAAAATCCCCACCCTGGCGTAATTCACCAAACACCAAGGAGATTTGAACCCACGACTTCATGGACTCATGGGATTGAAGTCAAACAATCTTAACCACTGCTGAGGAAGATCATTTTGGCAGTACGGCTCAATGTATGGTAAAAGAATTAAAATGTTTTAACGTGAAACTCAATTCTTAGACCTACAGATCTATTATATGGTTTTTGTACAAGCACATAATATCACAATGTTCACTAATCCTGTTCTAGGCCAGACAAAACCGCAGATCGTATGGAATGTATACATGTATGCCCTGGCACTGACTCACTGGGTCAGAAGAAAGACAGCGATACTTGTTGATGTGCGCAGGCCATGTGTCTGTCCCACCGACTGCCAGTGATGAAGATGCTCTCTGTTCAACTCCAACGTTATCTTTTTCCTTGATGCCTCCTCTGTCCTAGTCTTTGGCCTGCGAAGCCTGCCCATGGTGCCTGACCTGCTGCAAAAGAAAAAACAAACATGCATGCATGTGTGAATGTATACACACACACACATATTGACACATGTATGCATATATATATAATTATTACATGCCTCATTTGCACACGCACACACACACATGCATGGATGTATAATTGCAAACACATATACAAACTGAAACATGCATGCATGCCTCACTTGTATGCACACACACACACACACATCCCGTTTAAGGGGACTTTTTCCCCCTGGAGTTGACATCAGTGCCAACTCCACTTCCCTCAAAAGTCCTTCGGATAAGACTATAAACTGAGGTCCTGTATGTGAACGCAAGCAGAACATCTTGTGCAAACAATAAAACCTGTTCCACTTTTTGAAAAAGTAGGCCATTGTGTGCCAGTGGGAACGGATAACAACACAAAGCTGCGTACACAGGGACTGGATCAGATTAAAAAAGCACATGAGTGCTTAGTCCATTACTCTCGAAATAAAAGAATAAAATAAACACGCATGCACATTCTCAAAATTATATGACAAGAGCAGTGCGTATAATATGTGCGCATGCATACATGTGGTGGTGGTGGTGTGTGTTTGTGTGGTGGGGTGTGTGTGTTTGGTGGTGTGTGTGTGGTGGTCTGATGGTGGTGGTGGTGTGTGTGTGAGAGAGAGAGAGAGAGAGAGAGAGAGAGAGAGAGAGAGAGAGAAGAGAGAGAGAGAGAGAGAGAGAGTGTGTGTGTGTGTGTGTGTGTGTGTTGTGTGTGTGTGTTGTGTGATGGGATTGATACTGCATCATCTAATTTTGTTCACAGTGTATTTTTCTTCAGCAAGAATCCAATGAGCTTAGCTGAAATGTAATGGAAGAATAGGCAGGCCTACAGGCTACATGTACATTTTCTAGTCCAGGGTTTCTATGTTATCACTTAATTAGTTAATGTTAATAATTATTAGTTATTTATTTACTATGTAACTGATCTTGATAATATAATGAAGGAAAAATAAACGATCTTGACCTATGCACACAAACACTCAACAATAATACAATAATGCAATCTCTCTCTGGGAAGCATGGCATGCAAGCCTCACTAGCTACAAGCGCGCACATCGCATCTCACGTCGCCTAAGTGTGAATAACATAGGCTAGACGATGAATAACTGAGATGAGAAACAAGTCACCTCTACGTATTCCAAAACTGGCTGATGTTTCGCAAGTTGACGAACTTTTCCTCGTCATTCCAAGCGGTATTTGCGCTACTAGGGCCTAAGAGTTAATTCCCTTGCTTTGTTTGGCTGGATTCCGACGACAGAAATAACGTGTGTTCGTCCGTTGGCTTAGGCTACTCCGAAATGTAAAAAATCCACTGTGCGGACGTGGCTAAAAATTATCAACTAAGACTTTCTTCACCTTTATAAAAAAAAATTATAAAATGTAATCGCACGTACGCGCGCGTGTGCCCACACACACACACACACACACACACACACTTGGAGTGCAACCGTACTAGAGCGAGATGTAAACAACGATTTTGTTTACTGGTTAGGCCTAGGCCTAGCTTATAAGCGTAAAACGAACGGATGTTTTTGTGTCTAAATTGGAGGAAGATGAGGGTGGAGAAGGGTTGGGGAAGGAAGTAGATGCTGACATCGGGAGACAGAAGGAAGGAAACTGCTGAGAGTGAGAAGAAGAAAAAAACATGCTCAGTTGTACTGTTATCTTTCTATGACGCAACAGAGTAGAAAAATAGATGTGTGCGCGCGGGCAAGCGTGATGTAACTGACCCAGACGAGAACTTGCAAACACTCTTCAAACGAAGGATCCTGAACCAAGCCCCACCAATCACACTGTTGTTCCACAGACCCTGCCATATCAAATGTATACAAACATCCTCATCAGGCCTATTTCTTCCTCTCTGCCATCTCGACCAGCATCACAACAAACCATCACGAGTACATGCGCACTGCTTGAGGTCAGTCAACAAAGCCATGTGTGTCACTAACCTCTTTCTAGGTCAAGTTGAAGAGCACTGTCTGTGTGACCTAGTATCATGACCTATTTGTAGAGGTTAGATGTGGGGGAGACCGTGACAGGTCGGGTCCCCTTGTATAGGGAGGGCCCTAGGCCCTAGCCTACCATGTTAATTTTTTCGCCGTTTTCTTTCCATTCCTCATTTTTTATCAACGGGAACTAAGCGCCATTTTCGAAGCCGTCTGGCAAAAGTCCCCTTGGTTTTCCACTGTAAGTAAGTAACTCTTTTCATGCCATCCTCCTGCCTGAATAAATGCTCTAGTAATTAACTGATTAATGTTTTATTTGATGCAATTCATCACTTGGCAGTTTGTGTATGTTTGAAACTGCAGCTGAATTTTATTGGTATGTGAACGGATGACATTAATTTGTTTCGTTTTGAAAAATAAATAAATAGGCCTACATGTACTGTAGGGCCTACCATCCCCGAAGTCAAAATGCGACGAGGCCTACCACAGTGGTGATAAAACGGTTGTATAAATGCATAATCTCTCCATTGGTTAGGCCAAGGTCTAGCCTAGTTACCTCGAAAAGAGATCAGATCTTACGTCTATGCATGCACATGGCTCTTGTCCCCTCCCCCCCCCACTATGAGTTATAGCCCTTTGGGACTGTAGCGTTTACTTTTTGTTTAGGTATATTAGAAGAAGAAGAGGCAGACCAAGGAAGAGCTGGGAGGATAACATCAGCGAATGGACAGGCCTAGAACTCAACAAAACCCTGAGAAAGGCAGAACAGAGAGAGGAATGGAGGGAACTGGTTGTTGAGTCTTTGAGGGTGCCCCCACAGTCGTCAGACTACGGACAGATAGATAGATATTATGTACTAGGCCTAGTAAGCTGGGAAGCAAACGGGCTCAGGGTATGCAATACCCTTGGAAGGTCAGCTTCCCAGCTTTTCCCTTCTAGTCCTACTGGAAGTATTGTTCAAGATGGCAAATGCCCCTCACCCCATATACAGATAATATTTTCAAGATTCAGAGGTACATATTTATTATTGTTCTTTAGAATGGGAGATGAATGTGTGTGTTATGTGAACAAATGCTACACAATACCACACCAAGTGATAAGCAAAGAATGACTCTAACATGATATTGGAATCATCACATGAAGGTCATTTGCAAAATGATTTACTGACAAAAATATGATTATGAAAAAGTATGGGCACGTAACATGCTCAGAAGGACTTGCAAAGACCATCCTGCAAGGAACAGTCCAGGAGAAGAGAAGACGGGGCAGACAGAGGAGAAAGTGGGCCGACGACATCCGTGATTGGACAGGGGAGGACTTCAGTGTCACCCAGGCACTCGCCCACGACCACGCTAAGTGGAGCCAGCTGGTCCACCGTTTGTCCACCATGCAGCGCCCCTACGACCCTGGCGGGTTACGGGACCAGTGAACAGTGAACTGACAAAATATGATTTACTGACATAGTGACAGGTACATGAATTAGTATGAATCATATGGTTGTTGAGAGAAGCTATTGTTGGTATATGTGAGCATGATGGTATAGACTATAGACAGTGTCCTGTTCAGTGTTACTGTTTGAACAGACGACACTCTTAGTCCAGCATTTCTTCCTTTTTTGTCATGTTTCTCCCAGGGGAGGTTTGACATTGATGAGCCTTCTCCATCTCTCTCTGTTTTGAGCTTCCTCCTTATTTAGGCCCCATTCTCTAAGATCATCTGCAATACAGGTAGCCCAGGTTTTGCTAGGTCTTCCCTTTGGTCTCTTTCCATCCACTATGAAGTTCATTGCTCTTTTTATGATGTGGTGAAAACTGCAAAAAACTGTTGGATGTCGCACTTCACTGATTACCACACAAACAGCTTCCCATGACCCATCAATTATTTGAAGGAAAAAATTTTCTGGTCATACACATTGATATGAACATACTCTTCTCAAATGTATTCATTTTTGTTATACAAACATATAAAAAAAACTAGACTTAATTAGGTAGTTGGTGGTAATCACTGAGGTGCGACAAACCAGTGCAATAAAATTCTAAATGCTATTTTCTCTAAAACTAAATGTCAAACTATCTTTTCCTCTCACATGTTAATTCCACATTAGTGGCCCTTTTGAGAAATGCACTTGGTTCAAGTTTTCCAGTTACTTTGTTTTCAACCCCCCTTGTCCTGGAGAGAACGAAAGACCAATGAATTTGTCAAGAGTCAAATAACACGGCTGGCAGGTCCACAGGAACCCCTTCTCACCATCGTCAAGAAGAAAAAGCTGACATGGTTCGGCCACGTCACCCGCCACAACACTCTGCCAAAAACAGTACTGCAGGGAACACTCGAAGGTGGCAGAAAGAGGGGAAGACGGAACAAGTCATGGATGGACAACATCAGAGAATGGACCAGGATGAATGACTCGGCACTACTGCGCAGAGCCGAGGACCGAGATGGATGGAGGAGGCTTACCACGGCATCATCTTTCGTGTCTCCTCCACGACCGCCAAGGTCATGGGACTGATGATGATGATGATGTCCTATGTTCATGACGACCTTTTGGCAAGAAGTCATATATATGTCACTTAGTGTCAGCTGTCCACAGTGTTGTGGGTAGGTTATGTCTCCGGGGCATTGCTCACCATAAATTCATGCACATTATTTGACCTTCCACTTTGGACAGTGCTGCATTAACTTTGAGTTTGACCATAATTACGTAAATGTTGAATCTAGACTTGTAGAATTATATACCAGAGTGATATAACTTTAAAATTTCCTGTCTGTCTGTCTGTCTGTCATTACTTGATCTTCTCATATATATAAATTTAATAATTATTATATTATATACAATATATATAATTAAATTTTTTTTATTTATATATAATATATAATACAAACTCCAGCTCTTCAGGTAAAAAAGCAGACTGAAAAGGTTTTCAGGGGAAGCAACCCTTGATAGACTAAATGTATTACTGGAGTGACACAGTTGTCTCCAGTGATGATTTTCCCCAGTGATTTGGCAATAACTAATAGAAAAACTACTGTTCATTTTCCGCGCTAAGATGCAATAATATAGATGGACCTAGTGAAAGAATAAACAAGGATGATGTGACAGGAAAAAAATTATGGTTCTGAAATCGGAAACTTTACAAACTTCATAGAAATTTTTTTTTACAAGAATAGAACTATCAGTCAAAATGACAATAAAATGTACAAGCAATCATTGAATCTATGACTCACACATGAATGCATTCACTCAGGATCACATAGCTTATCATGCATGAAGCAAGGCACACACATATGCACACATGTGCACACATGCTCCCACACACACACATACTTTCTATCACATACATACATGCACACACACATTCACACTCTCACTCACATATAAATTGTATAATATGTAATTGTTTCTGTTTTCCTATTATTTTCAGTCTTTCTGATTTTTGTGGTATAAAGTGAATTATAAAGCTGTTGTAAAAAAAAAAGTAGAAAACAGAAAGGAACACCTGCAAATTATCAAATAGTGACAACAAACTTATTCTATGATTTATAATATGTGTCACATAATAAACTGTGTAGTGAGTTACCTCTCTCTCTCTCTCTCACACACACACATAACATATCTATATATGTTTATTTATTCTTTTATATTGAGGATAATGGAAGAAGCACTCGTGTGCTTTTTTACATCCAGTCCCGGTGTGTATGCGGTTTTGTAAATTTTGTCATCTGTTTCCACCGGCACACAATGGCCTACTCTTCCGAAAAGCGGAACAGGATTTAACGTATGCTCAAGATGTTCTGCATGTGTTCGAACATGGGGCCTCAGTTTATAGTCTCATTCGAAGGATGTGTGTGTGTATGTATATGTATATATATATATATATATATATTATGTATGTATTTATGTGTGTGTGTGTTTGACTGTTCCCATCCCCCTCCACCATTCAGGTAGCCACATTCTGACTTCAGGGATGGTGTCTAAACATGACACCTGTGTGCATGCGATTTGTTTTTTGTTTTTTTTAAATTGTCATCCATTCCTACTGGCATGAAATGACCTTCTCTTCCATAAGGCAGATGGGTTTTTAACATGAGTGCAAGATGTTCTATTATTTCCTATTTAAGATCTACCCCCACTCATAGTCTATCCATACTCTTTTAACAGTCACCCCCGTCTCCATCACTCAGTCCAGACGTGTGCACGTGTGTGTGTGTGTGTAGCTTTGATGTATGTTTATCTTATCTATGAGTGATCGCATGCATGTATATAAATTGAATCAAAGTGCTTTGATTTGTTGCTTTACAAGATTCAGCGCTGTATAAATTCCATACATTATTATTATCATTATTATGATGTTCTGCATGCATTCTTCGTACACAGGGTCTCGGGGGTTTATCATCTCATCTAAAAGACTTTGACACGCAGTTTGATTTTCTCGTCAAACTGGGAAGAAAGGGGCGAGGCTGGGAATGGAACCCAGAACCGCCTCATGGTTTACTGGTTAGGCAGGTGAACTGACGTGGGGGGTTTTTGGTGCCGACTGTTGAAGCAGATGACACGGGAGGAGCATACAAGCTGGGGGAGGTGGTGGTGGACCAGCGACTAGAGCAACATGTCACACTCACACAGGGGGTTTGAAGTAACACTGTGGCCAGTGTAGGGTCAGCGTTACACAACACACAGGTCCGGCCAGTCTTTGAGGTGAGTGAGGGCAGTACAGTATGGTACAGTACAGTGCAGTAAGCAGAGGTAGCTGTGTGTGTGCTAGGGAAGGAAGGTGTCCATTGTTGTACTAAGCTGTAAAAGAGTTGAGTGTGCGGGTGTTAGTGTTCTTTGATGAAAAGTAAAACTCAGAGGTTTACTAATGGAGAGATATTGTACATGCGATCAGTTGTTTTTTTCCACACACACCATTTAGGTACCCGCATTCTGACTTCGGGGATGGTGTCTGAACATGTCACCTTTGTCCATGCAGGGGTTTTTTGTGTGTTTTTTTAAAATAAGATTTTGTCTCTGCTCTTCCGGGCAGACAATGGATTACTTTTCTGAGGAACAGATTTTTAACAAGTAGGTGTCAGTTTTTCTGTGGGGCCTTGGCTTATAGTCTGTTCTGAAGGATTGTTGGTGGAGTGGAGTCAGCACTGATGTTGACTCCAGGGGAAAATTCCCCAACACAAATGCCTCTGTGGATGGCTCCGTCCCTGTCATTCAGATCAGGAGTGCAAGGCTTTGACCACTGGGCTATCCTGCCCCCAACCCCCACCCCTCCTCTTTGTCGCTTTTAACTTGGACATAAAACATCACCGAACTAACAGATGAAGCTGAATTTTGAAAATTTGACCAAATAATTATGGTGTGTGTTTTTTTAAAAAAAATCACAGATGAGTACTAATGAAAAGACAAAGCTTTGCTTGAATTATGACACCACCCACTCCCTTCCCCCCCCCCCCCACCCCCAAACCCCCCAAAAATAAGAAAGAAAAGGGGGATGAGGTAGGATGGATAACCTTGTGGTCAGAGTGTTGTGCTCATGATTTGATGGCCCAGGTTCAAGCCACCACCCAGATGCCCGTGGGATTTTTCTCCTGGAGTTAACATCAGCACTGGCTCCACTCTCCCGAAAGTTTTTGGGATAAAATTTTAAACTGAGGCCCCATTTGCATATGCATGCTGAACATCTTGTGCACATGTTAAAACCTGTTCTGCCTTTTGGAAGAGCAGGCCACTTGCACCAGTAAGAACGGATGACAAAAAAATATATCTAAAATATGCATGCGGCTAACTTAAAGAAAATGGTGGGTGCTTATAGCCAAGTGGTTAAGACTGTTCAACTTCAATCCCACAAGTCCATGAGTTTGTGGATTCAAATCTTGGTGGCGTTTTGTGAATTGAGGGTGGGGATTGTTACGATCTTCCAGGTCAGCTTCCAGTTCAGACCTGCCAGTGTTATTCCATTTGTGAAGATATATATATGTGTGTGTGTTAAAGATCAAATATGCACATTAAAGATCCAGTGCTTCATGTCAGCAGATCAGTAGGATACAGAATCACAAACATACCCAGCATACACCCCTCGAAGTTGGAATGCGGCTACCTTCATGGTGGACATAAACAATTGCATACACAAAATCTCACCATTGATGAACCTCGGAGCTCTAACTAAGGAACAGGAACAAACATTTTGAATAAAGAGGTACTGTGTGGTGTGGTGTACAGGAAGAAAACATGGACCTGGAGGAACTGGAGCAGTTTGCCAAAACCTTCACACGCCGAAGGACTGAGCAGGGTAAGTGTGTGACACGGAATTGTATTGTCATCAATAAGTAGTGTAAAGGGGGGGCAAGATGGTCTAGTGGTTAGAGCTTTGCACTTGTGATCTGACGGTCTTGGATCAAGCCACCATGGAGGCGCCCATTTTAGGGAGTTTTACCCTGGAGTTATTAACATCGGTACTGACTCCACTGTCCTGTGTGTGTGTGTGTGTGTGTGAAGTCAGGGTTCACCCAAGGTGAGGTGGGTATCGCCATGGGCAAGCTGTGTGGCAACCACTTCAGCCAGACTACATCTGTCACTAGAAACACTGTCACCTACATCACTTACCGTCACTTCAGCCAGACCTCATCTGTCACTAGAAACACTGTCATTGTCACCTACATCACTTACTGTCACTTCAGCCAGACCTCATCTGTCACTAGAAACACTGTCATTGTCACCTACATCACTTACTGTCACTTCAGCCAGACCACATCTGTCACTAGAAACATTGTCACTGTCACCTACATCACTTACCGTCACTTCAGCCAGACCACATCTGTCACTAGAAACAGTCATTGTCACTTCAGCCAGACCACCTCTGTCACTAGAAACACTGTCATTGTCACCTACATCACTTACCGTCACTTCAGCCAGACCACATCTGTCACTAGAAACACTGTCACCTACATCACTTACTGTCACTTCAGCCAGACCACATGTCAGCAGAAACACTGTCAGTGTCACCTACATCACTTACCGTCACTTCAGCCAGACCTCATCATGTCACTAGAACACTGTCAGTGTCACCTACAATCACATTACTGTCACTTCAGCCAGACCACATGTCACCAGAAACACTGTCAGTGTCACCTACATCACTTACCGTCACTTCAGCCAGACCACATCTGTCACTAGAAACACTGTCAGTGTCACCTACATCACTTACCGTCACTTCAGCCAGACCTACATCTGTCACTAGAAACACTGTCAGTGTCACCTACATCACTTACCGTCACTTCAGCCAGACCACATCTGTCACTAGAAACATTGTCACCTACATCACTTACCGTCACTTCAGCCAGACCACATCTGTCACTAGAAACACTGTCACCTACATCACTTACCGTCACTTCAGCCAGACCACATCTGTCACTAGAAACACTGTCATTGTCACCTACATCACTTACCATCACTTCAGCCAGACCACATATGTCACTAGAAACACTGTCAGTGTCACCTACATCACTTACCGTCACTTCAGCCAGACCACATCTGTCACTAGAAACACTGTCACTGTCACCTACATCACTTACTGTCACTTCAGCCAGACCATCTCTGTCACTAGAAACATTGTCACCTACATTACTTACCGTCACTTCAGCCAGACCACATATGTCACTAGAAACACTGTCAGTGTCACCTACATCACTTACCGTCACTTCAGCCAGACCACATCTGTCACTAGAAACACTGTCAGTGTCACCTACATCACTTACCATCACTTCAGTGTTGGTTTCAGTTTGTTTGAAGCCTTCAATATTATCACTTTCTCAGAATCGATGAACTTTTCCTGATAATTTTGCCAGAAATTGACAGCCACCAGTTTGGTGTTTAAAAAAATCCTGAAAGCTGATGTTTGTTTTTCAGAAATTTGCACTTGCTTGTTGTTTTGAAGAAAATGGAAATGGCAGATAGCAGGGGAATCTTAAGCCTTGTTTTGAATTGAAAGAAGCTGTGTAGCCATAATTAGTAACAGAAATTGTGCTAACAGGCCACAAAATTTTAACACCCTATGTTCAGTGACAGTGCGCCTGTACATGCAAGGGAAATAACCCATTTAGCAACACAATACACCTACAGACTGTTAAAGGTTACAGGAACCCATTAATCATCTCATCTGAAAGACTTATCACCTAGTCCACCTCTCAAGGTCTAGTGAATAGGTGTAGGGGTGGGGTGAAGTTTGGGTTCAAAAAGGGATGGAACTTGCGACTTGTCACTGTGTAAACTTGTGTCTGACCTCTAGACCTCCTTCATCCCTAGTGAACTGAAAGACATGTGACCTACCTTCCTGAACTTTGCTCTGTGTGTATGTGTGTGTGTATGTGTGCGTGCATGTGTGTGTGTGTGTGGTCAGGGTTCACCCCAGGGGACGGGGGCACGGCCATGGGCAAGCTGTACGGCAATGCCTTCAGCCAGACCTCCCTCTGGCACTTGGAGGAGGCCCTCCCCCTCAGCTGGAAGACCGTGAGCCAGCTGAAGAAGCCCCTGCTGCACACACGGCGGCAAGACGCCGACGCCAAGGCCCGCAACCCGGCCCTCATCTGGGGATTGCGGGGGGGGGACCCTGTCCGCCGTCGCCACGGGCCGGCGCCGCCAGAAGCGCTCCAGCATGGACACCTCCATCCGCGTGACGCTGGAGAAGGAAGAGTGTTCTGCAGAACTGCAGGCCGTCCTGGGAGGAGGGGACCTCCATGCTGGCGGAGGAGCGAGACCTTGACGCTGGAGAAGGAAGAGTGTTGTGCAGAACTGCAGGCCGTCCTGGGAGGAGGGGACTCCATGCTGGCGGAGGAGCGAGACCTTGACGCTGGAGAAGGAAGAGTGTTGTGCAGAACTGCAGGCCGTCCTGGGAGGAGGGGACCTCCATGCTGGCGGAGGAGCGAGACCTTGACGCTGGAGAAGGAAGCGGGGTGGGTGTGGGTCTGTGAAAGAAAATAAAATTCCAGAACATTGACATAAAAGCAAATAAAAGACAGTATTAATCTATGTTAAAAAGAACAAAAAAGAAAATGAGTAAAAACTTCTTTTTTTTTTAAAAATCCAGACCTCATGATATAAGAAAGAAACAAACTGAAGACAGTACAACCTGGTTCGATTCAGACAGACAAGAAGTGATGAAAACAAGGGTAAGAATAACAATGTACAAAGCAAGCCAGGCGTGAAATAATTTTGAGCATAAAGAAAAGTGGTCTTTAAATTTGACCATCAGGTGTTTCTTCATGAAAGTTTCTTGAATGTTTGTTTTGAAGAAGCTAATTTTTTTGTGTAAAGGGAGGTAAATTATTCCATAATTATTTCTTGTGAGTGTGTGTGTATGTTTTCAGTTTTCTTTACATTTTCACAGGACATTTTGTCCATTTCCACCATTCCTTAGTAATTTTCAGACGTGGTTATTCCACAGTTTTCAGGAACAAAATAAATGCAAGGCAGGCAGGTATTTAGTTAATGCTGATATGTCCTTGAAACATTTATATATCCTTGTGGGATCAGAAAAATCCCCCTTGGGGATGCCAGGGGCCTGTCAGTATAAACAGCATCCCCACCTTCTGGAATTTCTCTGCTAGAAATTCCATCTTTTTTATCCCTCTCTTTCTTTCTGCCTTATTCCTTTTCTTCCAGTCACCTCCTTCTTGTCTGTTTACTGCCTCCTTGGTCCATTTTCCTTCCTGTTTTCCCAGAAAGACTTAACAGATAATAATTCTCTCTGCACCAAAGCCGGATATGCTGGGCCCGACTTGTCAGGTGCAACACATTTTTGCTCATATGACACAACAGTAGTTTCTGTCTGAGCGTTCCACAAAGAAAAAAGGAGAATCAGAAAAATATGAGACAGTGCACAGGAAAAACTTAAGCATGTCGCATTCAGAACTACAGTAAAATCAAAAATAAAATCACTAATCCTAAAGATGTGAAATTTCTTTTTATATAATTTTTTAGCGTTTATAACGCCTTTTTTTTTATATATACATATGCAAAGTATTAGCATAACATTCAAACACTTTCAGCCTCAAGACATATTTATTCCAAATCTGATTTTTCCCCCTCTTGTTTCATCTCAAATCTATCCCTGCCTAAAACAGCCAAAATCCCATCACCCTGCCAAAGTGTATTACCTTTTTGTGTGTGCGTGTATGTACATTTGAATTTGTTAACTCTTGTTAATTGTTATTGGTTGTATGTGCAGGGGTGTGTTGAATGCAAGCATTTTGATTTCTTTTTGCAAGATATAACACTATATAAATTCCATTTGTTATTATTATTATTTATGTTTAGATCTACTTGATCAAAAATCTTAAGAAATGATTATTTAAAAACTTTAAATTTGGTTTTCTGCAAAGGGGCCTAGGGTGAATAACAGCGTTCAAATAACAAGAAAAAACAACTGAAAAAGACATTCAAAATCTGTTTGCATCTTTTTCAGTGATTTTTTTGTGTATAATTTGGCTCCAACATCTCAAAATGTGTAAAAAGAACAAAATTCTATCATGTGTGTTTTTTCTCATGCACTGTTACAAATGCAGAATCAAACTGATGGGTGACATTGCAGACAACCCTGACTGGTCGTGTGTCACACCTTCTCTTGTTCATCACCCCACTCCACTTTGGCAAGTCTCATTCTCTGTGAAAAGTCAGTGGTAGGTGGAGGATTCACTGCCCACCCCCACCCCCCACCCCCAACCTCCTCCCACCCACCCAGCTTTTCTTTCCTTTGGTTCAAATACCCAAAGCCCTTTCATCATGAAAAGAACAGAAAAGTCTGTTTGAGTAGTTTAAAAAAAAAAGAATCGATCAAATATTGTTTTTTAAAAAAAACAGAAAAACAAAGCAAACGAAATTCCCCTTCTTATAAACAGGAAGAAGAAAAAAGAATGAGTAGACAAAAGAGAGAGAGTTCCTTTCCTGGACTATGTTGGTTACCACGGCTTTTGTTGTGCTTCAATGTGTATGTGTGTGTGGTTTTGGTGTGATGGCCCAGGGGTAGTGCATCCATGTAAAATGCAGGATTTTCAAGTTCATGGTTCAAATTCCATCCAAAACCGTGTCCTCAGACCACGAGTTGTGGTCTTGGTGCCAGTCTTTCGGGTAAAGTCATAATGTAAATGCTGAGTGCAAGACACAGGAAAAAGACGACAGTTGATGAATCATCTTCTTCATTGTCGTTGAACGCTCAGACAGCAACTATTATTGTCTGTCATTTGAGTGAAAGTGCATTATGCTGCCATTAAGCTCCTGACAAGTCAAGCCCAGCACATCCAACTTTGGCAGGAGTAAGTGAATGAGCGTTCAGTTCACAGCTAGCAGCAATAGTCTGGAATTCCTTACCATCCTGTCTTTGAAACGCTCCAACTCTGTTTTTAAAGCCAATCTCCAGGCACATAATTTTCACAGGTGTTTCCTTAGTTTGTTTGTTTTTCTTTTAGGTTTGTGTGCAAGTATGAAGGGTCTTTGTAAGTGTGTTCATTTGTGTGTGTTGGGGGATGAGGGTGTTTTTTGTTGGTTTTTGTTTGGCATTTTTTCATTCCTCGGCATGTGTGTGGCGTTTTGTGTGTGTGTTTTTGATAGTTTTCAGCAAGAAAAAAGGAGCATGCAGAAAAATCTCACCATTGGTGAACCTCAGAGCTCTTGCCAAGGAACAAGAAGAAAAAAAATTTATACCAAAAACACTCGCTCATCACAGCATCATGTAATTTGACTTCAAAACAAAAGATGAATGAATACCCGTATAAGCAAATAACAAGAAATGAATAATGAAAAGAAAAGAAAAAGAACTCTCTGGGCAGTTTTATTTACCGACATTTTAAACAATGCATATCACTTTAAGTGAACAGACATAAAATCGAAGGCACGCACATAGATGAACATACAAGTAAGTCATTAAATGACTTTTTTCTTCGTTTCTGCTTTTTTGTTTATTCCTCAGCCAGAGCTCCGAGGTTCACCAATGGTGAGATTTTGCATTATGCAACCCACCATTAAGGTAGCTGCATTCCGGCTGTGGGGATTTGAATAACTGAATAAAGAAATCTGGCAGTTTTCTTCTTCTTCTTCATCAAACACTCAGACAGCTACTATTGGTGTCTGCTATATGAGCAAAAATGTATTGTGCTGCCATTAAGCACCTGACAAGTCGGGCCCAGCGCATCTGACTTTGGCACGAGAGAAAGTTATCTTTTAAGTCTTTCTGGGAAAAAAGACAGGAGAATGGACCAAGAATGCAGTTTTTGTTTGTTGTTTTTTTAAAGAAAATATCTAACAAAACAACATCAAACTAAAGAATGCATTGCCAAGACAAATATGACTTATGTATAGTTTCTTTGCAGCTAAATGGCAATATTACAAGCAACTGATTGATGATGGCTAGGTACTTTTTGAAGAAACTGTTTTTGACAGCATTTATTTGTTGATGTAAGAAGTGGCATGGCTACACTGTGTCTTTAGGAAAGCAATTGAATTTTCACTTTTCAGATGTGATCCGTGTACTCTCTCATTTCCATGTTCTTTTTTCTTTTTCCAGTTTGTTTGGTTGTATTTATCTTGATTGGAATTGTCATATCCAAACTCTAAATATATCGCAAAATGTTATGCATACCTGTTTGTGATATATGTAAATTTGCTCTATGTTATGTAAAAAGTCATTTTAAAATATTTTTTTAAGAATAAGAGAGAGAGAGAGAGAGAGAGAGAGAGAGAATATTTGGAATCATTTTGAATGTAGTATGTATTTGGTTTATTACCTTCTGGAAATTCTGTGCAAGAGATTTCCACTTTTCTACTTTTCTCTCTTTGTTTCTGTCTTTCTCCTTTCCTTTTCTGTCATCTCTCTTGCTTATTTTCTGCATGCCTTCCTGGTCCACTGTCCTGCCTTTTTTCAAGCAAATCTTTCAAAAAATATTCTGTTTTCATTGTATGACATTTTGCCAGCGTTCTTTTGTTCTGGCAGCCAGGTAGTGATACTTAAACACTGGGATGGGCACAGGATGTCCGTTCTGCCGTGTTATTTGCCCATGTGCACTTTTTAATGTATATTTTTTGTACTTTACAATGTTTATTATATATTTTTTTGCGCTTTTTGATAATCTGGGGATGATGAATTAAACGGAATGGCTGGCGTCCTCAGCACAGCCTGGTTTATCAGCCTTGAGGAATGAAATGATTTAGGTATTGTGTCATTTAATGGTTTTTTGTTTTATTTTTTCAGAAAGACAGTGTTAGATATTTGAAGGTATTAGGATAAGTTGGTTTTGATCTTGAAGTGAAAGTTACTGGAGCGACTGAAACTGATTGAGGTGACAGCCCTGATATGGCTTTGGTGGTCGGTAAGGCTGTAAACAATGAAAATTATGGAATGAATGAAATGAATGTTTGAATAATTTTAAATGCAGTAAGCATTTGGTTTATCACAAATGTTGGCAGCATTTAAAATGTTAAATTTTGGTTTATTAGGACTGTCTGAATCATTTCCAATGTAGTATATGTTTAAGTTTGTTATGAATGTCTGATTCATTTGAAGTGTATATATTTGCTTTATTAAAATAAATAAATAATTACCCCCCCCAAAAAAAAAAAACAACCAACACACACACACACAAAACAAAAAAGAAGGCAGAAAATAGACAAGAAAGGACAGGAAGAAAAGGAGAAGAGGGAATTTCTAGCACAGGATTTCCAGAAGGTGGGGGATGCTATTTATACTGACTACCTCCCCCCTCCCCCATCTTCACAAGGAGGGGGTGGGGGAGGGGGCAGTTTGATTAAAACAAGATTGTGTGAGGGGGTGGGTCTATTCCTTGTTAGAGCACCCAGGTTCACCAAGAGTGAGATTTTGCGTAATCAACCGTTCTTACCTACCATTAAGGTAGCCGCATTCCGACTTTGGGATTTTTTAATACCTAATAACTATACATTATACAGTCGGGGGAAAATCGTGTGATGCTGTACTGTGATGACAGACTCTCTCTCTCTCTCTCTCTCTCTCTCTCTCTCTCTCTCTCTCTCTCCTCTCTCTCTCCATCTCTCTCCATCTCTCTCTCTCTCTCTCCATCTCTCTCTCTCTTTCCCTCTCTCTTCTCTCTCTCTTCTTCTCTCTCTCTCTCTCTCTCTCTCTCTTCTCTCTCTCCATCTCTCTCTCTCTCTCGCTCTCTCTCTCTCTCTCTCTGTCTCTCTCTCTCTCTCTCCTCTCTCTCTCTCTCTCTCTCTCTCTCTCTCTCTCTCTCTTTTGAGATCTGCCGTGGTTACACACGCTGTCCTAACACACACATACACATTTCTTTTTTTCGTTCCTCGGCTAGAGCTCCGAGGTTCACCAATGGTGAGATTTTGCGTATGCGACCGTTTTTGCCCACCATGAAGGTAGCCGCATTCCGACTTCGGGGAACATTATAGCTGCCCAGTTTTAATCTGAGATTTAAAAGTTGGCGAAGTCAAAGCCCTGATATGGCCTCTGTGGTCGGTGGGGCTACAAACAAGAAGAAGATATAGGGGAACATACAGTATGAAACGGGTGTTTGTGTGTTTACGCACTTTCGACATGGATGTAAGTTTCTCTATCAGACAGCTCTGTACAGCTCGCTTTTATGCTTGCCATGAACATTCGTCTTTTTTCTGACAATTTTTGATGAAATGACTCGTGAATAAATTCTTGTGTTGAGCTGGTTCGTATGGAACCGTTATGGTTTATCTATACTACTTAATACGTGTGTCTGCTGATATCATCAAATTACGTCCTTTGCTGAATATGTACCAGCCTCTGAGGCACAATAATAATGATGATAATGCATTCATAGCTTTTGCAGCGTGTATTTTGAGAAAAGGTGTTCTTATTCCAGAGGTGGAAAGATAGGAAATATGTACTGTTGTAAATAGTTCCATAACATTACTGGTTAATTTATTTATCTATTTATTTATTTATTTATACCACTTTAAGTTACGGCAGACTTCTCTGCGTGAAACTCGGGCTGCTCTCCCCGGGAAGAGTGCATCACTACAAGAGCTGTGCCACCCTTTTTTTTTCTTCTTTTTTTTTTTTTTTTTTTTTTTTTTGGGGGGGGGGGTCTGCAATGTATTTGTTTCCCTATCAGAGTAGCTTTTTTCTGCAGAATTTTGCCAGGGACAACTCTCTTGTTGCCGTGGTTCGTTTACGTACGCTAAATAATTATGTGTAACACAGGGGATTTCGGTTTATCGTCTCATCTGAAAGACTCGCACCCAGACCACCACTCATGGTCTGATGGATGGGAGAAAACTTTCGGGTTCAATTACTGTTCAATGCAAGTGTGACTCAGTTTCATGATTGATTTTTGTAAACTTGTGTATGGGTACATACCATTGTTGCATAACTATTATATCAGGCTGGTTCTGTGCAGCCTATCTAAATGATGCTAGTATGAAACTTTTTTTGTATCACGGTGTTGTTTTTTTAAATAGTGTAGTGTGTAATGTGGTGTGGTGTGTTCTGATGTAGTGTTATGTGGGTGGTATGGGTGATGTGGTGTGGTATGGGGTGGTTTGGTGTGGGTGGGGTGGTATGGTGTGGGGTGGGGTGGTGTGGTGTGTGGTGGTGTGTTTTGTGGTATGGGGTGTGTGGTTGTGGGGTGGTGTGTTATGGGGTGGTGTGGTGTTGGGGTTGGTGTTGTTTGGGGTGGGTGTGTTGTGTTCTGATGTAGTGTAGTGTAGGTAAGGGAAGTGTGTGTAATGTAGTGTAGTGTAGTGTAATGTAGTGTGGTGTGGTGTGGGTGGGAAGGTATGGGTGTGGGGTGTTGGTGTGGTGCGTTCACATTCACTTTGCAGAAGTAGTGACTGGTATTTTTTTATTGTTTCAATTCTTCAAAATCATAATTCATTTCTTGTTTTTTATTGAGAAGATTATTGTGTTCCTAACCGAGGCACATCGGGACACTTTGGATCGTCTCTTTAACCATAAATTACAAATAAACACGGACTAATTTGAATGAGTGGCTGGTTCTCTATCATTTCTGAATATGTAAACGTTTGTTTCAAACGATTTTATGTATCGTTTGTGTACTCCTACTCGAGTGAGAGTGAAAAATGAGAAAGAAAAGGGTGCCAACCTATCCGGGTCTCCCTTAAACAAGGAGCAAGACCAGTCGCGGAATACATAGTGTTAATGGCTTACCCCGTGGGGATGCGAGAGGGGGGTGGGGGTGGGCTGTCAGTATATCATCCCCACCTTCTGCAAAATCCTATGCTAGGAATTCCCTCTTTTTTTATCCCTCTCTTGAATATTGCCGTGTTCCTTTTCTTCCTATCACCTCCTCTTGTCTGTTTTTCTGCCTTTGTGGTCCATTCTCCTCCATTGTTTTCTAGAAAGATTTAAAACATAATAAATCTTTCCCACGCGCGCAGCAGAAGTCGGATGTGCTGGGCCTGAGTTTGTCAGGCGCTCACCGGCAGCGCAACATTATTATTTTTCGTTTATAGGACAGACAACAAGCAATACGGCTGTCTGAGCGTTCGACGAAGTGCGTGAGTGCGTGCGTGGGTGCACACGTAAGTATTAAGTTTATATTTTATGTCTCTTCAAGTCGATGGTTGTTTTTTTTAAAAATATAACATTGTATTGGGTTGTTAGGATTTTAACATTAAACTAATTGCACACGCCTGTGGGTTTTCAGCGATGTGTGCGTGTGTCGTGGGCGGAGGAAGGAGGAGGGGAACAGGAGGGAGGGGAGCGTGCGTGTTGTCCCAGGTGCGCGATTCCGCGCGCTCTGGTGTGTGTGTGTGAGGGGGGGGGGGGGGGGGGGGGGGGGGGCGTTTTGTGTGGTGTGTGTGTGTTGCATGCTGAAGGGAAAGAAGCGAACATTGAATACGTTTCTAAGAATAATGAGCATATCCAATATCACAATGACTAAAATGTCTTTTTATGAACCCCTAGCAACATCAGATAACGTACAGCTATCATCAAGCAAAGGTAATTCACCAACCCAACTATTAACACCAATTGAAGAAAGAAAAAAAGAGATAAAAGGACTGTACTGTGGGATTCCTGAAAAATAGCAAACAAACAAGAAGAACCCTAACAGCCAAGCTTCTGTACTGTCAAGCTAACCCCTGCTAATGAACGAATGAATGATTCACAGGAATTTGTTTACCAAGCAAGCACCGGAATTGTGTTGTTTGGTTTATGTTTTGTTTTTCTTCCCCGTGGGGATGCCGAGGTTGTGACTGGTCGGTATAAACAGCTTCCCCACCTTCTGCAAATTCTGTGCTAGGAATTCCCTCTTTTCTATCCCTCTCTCTTTTCTGTTTCTGCCTTGTTCCTACCTTTTCTTCCTGTCACCTCCTTCTTGTCTGTTTTCTGCCTTCTTTGTCCGTTCTCCTGCCTTTGTGTTTTCAGAAAGATTTACAAGATAACATTCCCCTTCCATGAGGAAGTCGAATGCGCTGGGCCTGACTTGTCAGGCGCTTATACGGCAGCGCAACGCATTTTTTGCTCATGTGACAGACAAACATGCTTGTCTATCGCGTTCGAAGAAGGAAAGGTGGGCAGGTATGGTTAGACGTTCGTCCTGCCAACAAGTAAATCGTTGTGGTTTGTGGGTTCGATTCCCAGCCTCGCACCTTTCTTTGCCCAGTTTGACAATAAATCGAAACTAGAATGTCAAAGTCCCTTCGGATGAGACTATAGCCGTGGCCCGGTGGTGCGAACGCACGCAGAAAATCTTGCGCACTCGTGAAATCCTGTTCCGCTTTTCGTAAGAGTAGCCATTGCGTGCCGGTGGAACGGTTGACAAATTTACAAAACCGTCTGCATGTAAAAAAGACATGAGTGCTTTTATTCCATTACCTCGATATACATAGAAATATATAAATAATAATAAAAATTAAAATAATAAAAAGGAGAAGAAGATGAAGCTTTATTTTACATAATTCAGCCGGGACAGCCAAGCTTTTATAAAAACTGCCCGCCCTGTTAATAAGCACAATAATCCCCAGTTGTTTGTTTACCAGGCAAGCATTGTTGAACTTTTGTTGCTGCTGTTAAGTTTGTTTGTGCTTTGTTTTGCTTGACAAACTTCAGTCTGTCCAGTGTTTTTTTTATCGAACATGATAGATGGAATCGATGATCAGGCCTGTGTCTAAAAGTCAGTAAAAACACAAAATCAGTGAACAAGAGGTGGTATGTATTGCTGGCATTCCTCCTAATCGTTACTTGTACGTAGTTATGATGATAATGATTATTAACAATCTGTGAATTCTATACTTTGTGGAATCGATCATAAAGTTTTGTTCTTGCGCCTGGATGTGCATATCTTGTTGGTATGTGATATATATTTACTTATATATATTTATATATATATAGTTTATATATATAATATAGAGAGAGAGAGAGAGAGAGAGAGAGAGAGTGAGAGAGTGACAGGAACAGACAGACAGACAGACGACAGAGATAGAGGCAGAGACATTATATAGTGTGTGTGTGTGTGGGTGTGTGTGTGTGGCGCCGCGCAGCGCTCGTGAGGTTGTGCACGCATGCTGTTTCGTGTTTGTAGTTACCATCGCGCACACGCGCGTGCGAGGGTGGCCTAATGATACACAAATGTGACAGCGTCTTGGGCGACGTAGTCTCTCTCTGTGCAGCTGTCCTAAGCACACAACAAAAAACAATACAAAACCAACCCTCCACTAATCGCAACAGTATACTATACTCCACGGTAATACAATTAAACAACCTGATGTGGCGGGCACAAAACTACCAAACAACAAAGAAACCTCGACCCCGTAATGAGACCAAACCTCTTCACGCCTCCAAACCGTGGCCCCGACCATTTTCTTTTAAGCTGCGGCTATTTTTGGGAGAGAGAGAGAGAGGGGGGGACGGTTTGTTGACAGTATTAGACAATTGTTTCGCCTTGCAGCTAGCTATTTCTGGCGGTCTGTTGTTTATTATTATTCTTGTTGTAGTGTAGAGGGTACACGACCTCTGTTCGAGGGGTCGTGGACGTTCAAATCAAGCCGGGAGTTCAGTTGTCTGTCCTTGGAAGAAGGGTCACTGGTTAGGTCGTGGGTGGGAATCCGCTTTGTGCGAGATAAGTGGATTGGTCCAGTTTGCAATTTAGGGTTGCGTGGTTGCAGGGTTCATTGTTTGCCAAAAAACAAAAACAAAAACAAAAAAAGAAATGGTGGTAGCGCAGTTGGAGCATGAAAAGCAGTAGAATGCAATATCTATAAAGGAAATTAATTTTTAAAAAATAAAAAAGATTAACATTAATGATGGCGGTAATATGCATGTCATTCGAATTCGAGACAACACTAGTTGTATGACTGGTGCTTAACCGGACAACGCACCACATTATGGTCACGGTGACATCACATCGCCGTGACACCACATTAAGGTGACACAACACCACCATGACACCACAACAAGGTGACACAATATCACTGTGACATCACAAGGTGACACCACATCGCCGTGACACACATTAAGGTGACACCACATCACCGTGACACAACATCACCATGACACCACATCAAGGCGACACAATATCACTGTGACATCACAAGGTGACACCACATCGCTGTGAAACCCATACCTCGCCAGACAATGTGACAAACAGTATCTGATCAGAAATAATTTATCAACATGTGTTGATGGTATAAGGCATTCCATTCACGCCATTTTTGGGAGGTACCTTCTCAGCGACACAGTCATCACCACACATCAATGTGTGGCTGTGAAGATACAGAGTATGTGTTGTTCTAGTAGGGGGCGGAAAAAGTCTGCATCACTTTCATGGCAATGAAGTATTCTTCTTCTAATTCTTCTTCTTCTTCTTCTTTTACATTCTTCTTCTTCTTTCTCATTCTTTTCTTCTTCTACTCTTCTATTCATGTTCTTCCTTTTTCTTATTCTTCTTCTTCTTTTTCTTCTTCTTTCTACTTCTATTCATTTACTCCTTCTTTTCCTTCTTTATTCTTCTTGTTCTTCTTCTTTTTCTGCTTGTTCTTGTTTCTTGTTCTTGTTTGTTCTTCTTCTTCTTTCAACGCTCAGACAACAACTATTGATGTTGTCATAGGGAGCGAAAAAATGCTGTTGCGCTGCCGTTTTAAGCGCCTGACAAGTCAGGCCCAGCGGATCCAACTTCGGCATAGGAGAAACTTGTTTATCTTTGAAGTATTTCTGGGGGCGAAATAAAAGGGGGTAGGAGAAAATGGACTAGAAAGCGAAGAAATATATGCGAGTAAGGGCGTGAATGGAAAAAAAGAGGTACTTTAGCAGAAAATACAGGAGGGTTAGCAGAAATGAGGGAGAACCCCTAGCACAGAATTCCAGAATGGTGACGACGATGCTATTTATACTGACCCCCCCCCCCCCCCCTCCCCCCCCCCCACCCCCCCCCCCCCCCCCCCCCCCCCCCCCCCCCCCACCCACCCCCCTCCCCCCCCCCCCCCCCCCCCCCCCCCCCCCCCCCCCCCCCCCCCCTCCCCCCCCCCCCCCCCCCCCCCCCCCCCCCCCCCCCCCCCCCTCCCCCCCCCCCCCCCCCCCCCACCCCCCCCCCCCGCCCCCCCCCCCCCCCCCCCCCCTCCCCCCACCCCCCCCCCCCCCCCACCCCCCCCCCCCCCCCCCCCCCCCCCCCCCCCCCCCCCCCCCCCCCCCCCCCCCCCCCCTCCCCCCCCCCCCCCCCCCCCCCCCCCCCCCCCCCCCCCCCCCCACGCCCCCCCCCCGCCCCCCCCCCCCCCCACACCACCTTCACCCCCCCCAACCCCCAGGTGAACTCTGATAGCAGAATGGGAACCAAATCTCCTTCGTACCCCACCAAACAAACTTTCCTCGCACACGACTACACTATCAATAATCTCACACAGCACGCAACATACGCACTATAAATGTATCTATAACAACAAGACGACACACCACGGCACCAAACCCAACACAGTCCCCCCCCCCCCTAAAAAAAAAAAACAACAATAAACATCCCAAACCAACAACACAAAAAACCCAACACACACCACCCAACAAAAGACAACCCAACGTAACGCAAACCAAACACAGTAACAACAACAAGGAGCAAAACTCAGCCCCTACCCCCCTCCCACTCCCACCCCCCTTACAGGACCACAACATACTTATTAAAAATTACATAGCGGCAAAGTCCCCAGTTCACTTGAGATTGTCGATGTCACTCTATAATTATTATTAGTATTATGTGACTTTTTTTTTCTTTTGGACTTTTGTTTTATCACTTTAAGTCACGGAGATTTCTCTGCGTGAAAATCGGGCTGCTCTCACACACCCCTCCCCCCCCCCCCCTGGGGAGAGCGCGTCGCCACAGAGCAGCGTCACGAGGACAGCTCTGAAACAAGCAAGCAAGCAGCACTCGGGCAAGGATCGGGCGCGGAAGGCATGCCTAAAAAAAGGAGATCCCTTCCCAGAAATAATGTAATTATCATGACTAGATCTATAGCAAAAAAGCCGTCATGTTTTGAAGGAGAGGTTGTAAAGGGAAAACAGGTTTTATTACTGGTCCGTTTTCTTGTGTTGCGTTTTGTTTTGTTGTTGCTTTGTTGTAGTTTTCTTTGAATTCGTCGTTCTTCAGAAAGACACCACACCACACAGACAGACACTCGCGCGCGGGTGCGGTTGTTTGCAGCGCGCGCGCTACACACACAAATACCAATTCATAGCACATTGGCCTGAACATACACACACATACAGAGAGAGAGAGAGAGAAGAGAGAGAGATGAAGAGAGGATGATGAGAGAGAGAGACTCTGAGGAGAGAGAGAGAGAGAAAGATGTTCTTTGAATCCACTGTTCTTCAAACACCACACACACACACACCACAACAACACACACACACACACACACAACTCACACACACCATTCACATAATTTTTTTTTATAATGTAAGTGTCTTCTAAAATCATTCTTACCTTCTTTTTATGAGGAAATCCTTGGATAAGATTCTTTTTTTTTAAATTGGAGTTTCGTTATAACAAAATCGGTAATGTAACAGTCCTATCAGACATTTGTTTATTATTTTATAAGTCATATTGATTTCTTATGTTATTTATTGTTGTTGTTCATTGTTCAGCCCTTTTATGTGTACTGATTAAGTTTATTTTAGATGAGATACATTTATTTCACTGACACGTCCATCAACTTAAGTGCCCCCTCCTCCTTCCCATCGTTCTAATATCACTTTGATTGTTGAACAGACGTAAAAATCGAAGCTACAAGAAACAGCTACTAACAACAACATCACACATACAACACAGAGAGAGAGAGAGAGAGAGATGAGAAGATTGAGAGAGAGAGATAGAGAGATTTGACGAGTGAGAGTGAGGGAGAGAGAGAGACTGGTCAGACAGGACTGACAGACGACAGAAGACAGACGGAGGCAGACAGACAGACAGACAGACAGAGACACTTTGAATACCACTGAACTTCAGAAACACACACACACACAACACCAACACACACACCACACACACACACACAACAACACACACAGAGGGAGAGAGGAGGGTGTTTGTTTGATACAGACTGGAGTTGTAATTGCGCGGGCTAAGTTGTTGACAGACATCTTAGTCTCTCGCTGTTTCGTAACTTGAGAACTTGCCTGTTGTTGTTGTCTGCCACTTTGCTTTGTAGTGTCTGAGTGCTGTTGTTGTTGTTGTCATTGTTGTTGTTGTATTTCGTCTTCGTCATTCTGAAGTCTTGTCACCAAATTCGTGTTATTAGATACAAACCAAACACACACTCACACACACACACACACACACACACACCACACACACACCCACACACACGCACCACACACACACACACACACACACACACACTCACACACATACAAACACACTCACAACACACACACACCACTCTCACAAACACAACAGCACTCTTCCACACACACACACACACAACACTCACATTCTAACACTCTTCACTCACACACATCCACACACACAACACACAACACTCAATCAAACACACACACACACAAACCAAAACTAAGAGACAAAACAAACTGGAATAGGCTGGGTGTGTGTGTGTGTGTGTGTGTGTGGTGTGTGTGTGTGTGGTGTGTGTGATGAGAGAGCGAGAGAGATGAGAGATGAGAGAATGAGAGAAGAGAGTAGACGCTGCGAGTGTGAGAGAGAGAGTGTGTGTGTGTGTGTGGTGTGTGTGTTGTGTGTGTGTGTGTGTGTGTGTGTGTGGTGTGTGTTACTGCTTTTGTTCTTGTTGTGTCGTTTGATGACTTGTTGAGTTGCTATACATGTATGTAGGTGTGTATGTGTTTGTGTGTGTGTGTGTGTGTCTTTTTGGGTGTGTGTGTGTGTGTGTGTGTGTGTACATTGCTACTTTTGTTTTGTTGTTGTTGTCGTGGCTCATGCCCTTGTATGTTTGTTGTTACTTGTTGTTAAGCTTCACGGAAGGGTTTGACGTGAGCAGTTTTGAAATCTCCACTGTGTATTACTAACCAGGAATGTACACGAGGGGGAGAGGAGAGAGAGGGGGGGGAGGGGAGAGTAGCGGGGGAGAGAGAGTAGAGAGAGGGGGGGGGGAGTAGAGAAGAGAGAGAGGGGGGAGGGGGGTGTATAGGTAGAGAGAGAGTTGTATTAACTTACCAGACATCTAGAGAAAGAAAGAGGGGGCTGTATTACAGAGAGAGGAGGAGAGAGAGAGAGAAGGAGAGTGGGAGGAAGAGAGAGAAGAGAGACGAGAAGAGTAGAGAAGGAGAGAGATGATGAGAGAGAGAGAGAGAGAGTGAGAGGAGAGAGAGAGAGATATAGAAGATTAGATGGGGGAAGAGAGAGGAGGGATGTGGAGGGGGGGGGGGGGAAGACGGCTGTTTTAACATACAGAGAGAGAGGACTGTTATTCACAGAGAGGAGAGGGGGGGGGGGTGAAAGATAGAGATGGGAGGAAGAGAGAGAGAGAGGGGGGGGGGGGAGGCTGTATTAACTACAGACAGACACAGATGAGAGAGAGGGAGAATAGATATATAAATAAATAGCGAGAGACTGGGGGGAAGTGAGAGGGAGGGAGAAGGAAAGAAAGAGAGGACTCGAGAGAGAGAGAGAGAGATGCGAGGGAGATAGAGAGTGGGGCGAGAGGGAGGTGAGAGAGGGACTGGAGAGAGGAACGAGAGATGAGAGTAGGAGAGAGGCGATCGATGGAGTGAGAGAGAGAAAGAGAGAGAGGCTTAGAAGGAGAGAGAGTATGGGGGGGGGAGAGAGTGAGAGCACAGACGGACAGACAGGACGAAGAGAGACAGAGCTAGAGAGAAGTCAGAGACAGAAAGGTGACTGTATAAAACAGGGTGATTACTCACTTCAGTGTTTATAATACACATTAGATATGGAACATGACTATCGATCAGTCTCTCTATCTCCACTCTCTCTCTCTCCCTTCACCCCTCTCTCTTCCCTCTCTCTCTCTCCCTCTTCAGGTGGTGGTTAGTCAGCTATTAATGCCTTCGGGTGGAACCTCTTGTGCAGTGTTGTCTTCTCTGGTTTCTGGGGCATTTGAATAAGTCTAAGTCATTGTCACACTGCAAGGGGTAGTGCAGGGGCAGGGGTCTAGGTGAGAGAGAGAGAGGGAGAGAGAGGGGGAGAGAGACGAGCGAGAGGAGGAGAAGAGAGAGAGGAGAGAGAAGAGGAGGGGGGAGAGAGAGTGAGAGAGAGATAGAGAGAGAGTGAGGGGGGGAGAGAGGAGAAGTGAGTGAGGGACAGGTGAGAGAGAGAGAGAGAGGAGAGGATAGTGTGTGAGGAGGGGGGGGGGAAGAGAAAGAGAGAGTGTTTGGGGCGGGAGCAGGGGGGGAGAGGAGAGAGATAGAGGAGGGGGGGGAGGAGAGAGAAAGAGAGAGAGGGAGAAAGCGAGAGACAGAGAACAGAGGAAGAGAGATAGAGAGATGAGAGACAATGAGTATATCAATTTCTTTTATTTTGAGGATAACTGTATGTGCTTTTTTAATCCAATTCCGCCCTGGCCTTAGGGTTTTTTAATAGTATTAATATATGAGTGAGAGAAGGGGGTGAGAGGAGAGTGGATGAGAGAGAGAGAGAGGGAGGAGGAGGGAGAGAGAGAGAGAGAGAGAGAGAGAGAGAGAGGACAGACAGACAGACAGACAGTCAAACAGACAGTGAGACAGAAGACAGAGAACGAGAAAGAGAGTTGTGTTGTAATTTGTTATAGCACATGTAAAATAGGTCATTTATTGATTTGAAGCAAGGTATTCTTCACCATGCTATGTTTTCGAATGTACCTTTTTTTCCCAGTGTTTCTTTAGGGCGTGGAGTACGTGACGTGTATTTTTGATCGGTCGTAATTTAATTAGTTATACATTTTATTTACAAGGTAAATTCGTTTTCTTTCCATTGTATTATGGATTACAGTATGGTTCGAAGTTCCTTTATACCGTTTTTTCTGAATTGTTTGGCTTTTTGAGTCGTATATCACTTAATGTGAACAGACGTTAAATTGAAGAACAACAGACAGAGAGAGATGCAGCACCATCAAGTATCACATACACTATTTTAATGAACAGCCACGTTTTATCTGTCACCTAGAAAAAAAATCACTGCTTTCTAGCATTAAATATGGTCATTTGTACCCCAATTGCTCTTGTTTGTGTTTTTGTAGTTCTTTTTTTCTTCTTCTTCTTCTAGATGACAAAACAACAAAGTTTCGGGCTGCTTTTTTGAAGGTGTAAATCCCAAGTCGTGATTGTCAAGAGCGGAAATAAACAAGCAGATGTCGATTGAAGAACACAGTCCTTCCCATAATTATCATCACTGCTAGCTAGCCCTGTCGGCTAGAATTTCATGTTCATAATTAACTACAGATCAAAAGTTTTTCTTCTTTTGAAAATCAAAGGCTCCCCCCCCCCCTCGTGTGTGTGTGGGGGGAGGGGGGGGAGGGGGGGGGGGGAGGATACAGGCAATGAGATGAGATGGTTTTCGCAGTTTTCTTGTAATCTCATACACAATCACATAACTAACGAGGAAGTTGAAAACCAGAATTAAAAAACGCCATCGGAACATATTGAAGAGCTCTGACTTCCAGTGAAGAAGTCGCAAACAAAGTGTTAAGGCACGTACACCAACATTGGACTGGCCATGACTGTCCTACCTAAAGGAACAGTACTACAAGAGAGAGGGAAGAATCAGACCGAGGAGAAAACACGATGAAAAGACAACATGAGACTTGGCCTTGAATGGAACGCCTTGCTTAGGGTATTTTTTTTTATAAGGGTTAAAGGTAAAGGAGTCCCATAACCTATAAAGGTCGTAGGGTGAGCGAGGACGTCAGAGGACCTCACTTCTATAGGGCCAGCATATTGATGGCGGGCGCCATCTCCTCTCCTCGCTGCTTTACCTTCCCTGACCCTAAGAGGGCACTAAAGGGTTACCATTTACAGTCTGGTGAACTGGGGAACTGTACTGAATGAAGCCCAAGGGAGCGGCAAACGGCCACCCATCCAACTCGGTAACCCGCTCGACGCTGCTTAACTTGGTCTGGGGGAAAGCGAGTTTTGAGTGCTACCGACACTGAGCTATCCCGTCCCCTTGCTTAGGGAAAGCTGAAAAACCGGTGAAGTGTGCAGAAAGCTTGGTTGAACATGAATCTCTCTGATGTGAGATAATAAAAGTATTTTCGAAATTGGAAAAAATCTTCAGAGGTGCCTCAAACAGGTCTTCAAGACAACAGGATATAGGCAAAGGGGAAGAAACGTTCAATGTAAAGAATCCTGGTAGGCTTAGGCCTAGGATCTTAAACACAAGCCTTTCTTTGTGCAGGCAGACAGGCAGGCAGGATAGGGAGGGATGATGCAAAGAGGGTAAGGAGGCATCATCTGTTGGTCGTTAGCTGTCACGTGTGTGGTCAATCGCGCGTGCGGACTGTCTACCTTTTACTGGCTGTTATGTACAACCTATTACAATAATTTATATTGTATATCCTGTTCTTGTGTTATCTGTCTCTCTAATATATATATATTTATATATTATATTTATATATATATTTATATTATATATTATTTATATATATTATATCAAAATCTCTGTCTGTCTGCTGTCTCCCTCTCTGTCTCTCTCCCTATAGCCAGATCTCTCTCTGTCAGGTTTGGGTGTCTCTCTCTATTTCTATCTTCTCTATAATTATATCCTTAGGATGAGACTAAAAACCGAGGCCCCGTGTAGCGAACGCATGCAGAAACATCTTGTGCACACATTATATCTGTTCGCTGATTCCAAAGAGTAGGCCTTTGTGTGCCGGTGTGGGGTACAGATGACAAATTTAAAAACCGTATACACCGTATACCATTTTTAAAAATCATCTGAGACGCTTTGATTTGTTTTCTTTACAAGATTCAGCGCTATATAAATTCATACATATTATTATTCTATATGTGCATCCAGATTTTTTTTTCTCTCTCTCTTCTCTCTCTCTCTCTCTCTCGCTCTATCTCTCTCTCTCTCTCTCTCTCTCTCTCTCTCTCTCTCTCTCTCTCTGCTCTGCTCTGCTTTCTGCTTGCTCTGCTCTTGCTCTTTCTTGTGGCCAACATTTTTGGGTACTCATCTTTTCCAAGGTTCCCCATTTCCGCTCTCTATCATTGCTCTATCTGCCTGTGTGTGACTGTAGATAATTAGTAATTCGTAGAATGTTGTGGTGTGTGTGTGGTGTCGTGGGGTGTGTGGGTGTGTCTGTGTGTGTGTTTTCGTGTGTGTGTGTTCAGTGCTGTTTTTTTCGTGTGTGTGTTGTGTGGTGTGTGTGTGGTGGGTGTGTGTGTGTTGTTTATTGTTGTTGTTGTTCGCGCGCGCGCGTGTTGTGTTGTGATAATATTAATAAATTACTAATTATTTCGGTGTTGTGTCGTGTAGGTAGATAATAATAATTACGTGTGTGAGTGTGGGTGGTGTGTGTGAGTGTGTGTGTGTGTTTGTGTGTGTGGTGGTGTGTAGTGAGAGAGAGAGAGAGAGAGAGAGAGAGAGAGAGAGAGAGAGAGAGTGGTGGTGTGTATGTGTGCGCGGCGCGCGCGCGTGCGTGTGTATCTATATGCTCTTTTTCCTCCAGTTTTTCGATCAAGTTATCTATACTGAACACAGCTGTGTGTAGATTTCATGCTGTAAACAACTGCCCCCCCCTCCCCCCCCCTCTCCCCCCCCGGCTCCGCCCCCCCCTTAATAAATCAAAATCGGTGACCTGAAACTTTTGACAAACATCTACACACAATAACGCTCATTAATTAATGATTGTTGTTTGTGACAGTTAAAGTGTCAGTTGTTGTTGGTATTGCTGCTGTTGTTATTGTGATGTCTTGTTGGTGACAGTGGCGGTGTCAGTTGTTGTTCCTGTTATTGTAATGTCTTGTTGGTGGCAGTGGCGGTGTCAGTTGTTGTTCCTGTTGTTGTAATGTCTTGTTGGTGAGCAGTTGCGGTGGTCAGTTGTTGTTCCTGTTATTGTAATGTATTGTTGGTGGCAGTGGCTTGGTCTCGCTGTCAAGTTGTCTTTGTCCTGTTTTTCTTCCAATCTTGTTGTAATGGACTTGTTGGCGACAGTGAATGAGTCAGTTTTAGATTCTGTTGTTGTTATTGTAATGTCTTGTTGGTGACACATGTCGTTGTCGTCGTCGTTGTTGTTGTTCCTGTTGTTGTAATAAATATTATCAAGCCTGCTCTGTTGTTGAATCTGTACACACACACATCTTGTGAGCGAGTTTTACCCACACAAAACAGTAGATCATCACGTCAGCCAAGTCACTAGGGGAGAGTGAGTCATACACAGCCGGGGGACGCCCGTATTCATCTTATGGTTGGTGTCGTTTTAGATTCTTGTGTCTAATTATGTTTCTCATTTTCCAGGTTGTTTGTTGTTTTGTTTTATTTTTTTTTTAACAAGTTTTCATGGTTTTGTGGATCCAAATGAAACGTATCTGACTGACTTACTTTGATCACGAAACGATTCTTTATTTTTTCATTATTTTAGTAGTGTAGAGGCGTAATTATAGCTATATTATGCCTTAATTTTTATTATATTAAATTGCATATAAATATATTTAAGGTGCTGTTTTGCTATTGATTCTAAGTTGTTTTGCAAGCATTATAAGCATTTAATATAAGGTAGGAGGGGAATTAATCATTGCATTGAAATTTAAAATTTTTGTCTACCTTATACATTTTCTTTCCTTACGAGTACTACCCTGCCTTTTGCTGAATTCCATCACATTGTGGAATCCATGGCAACGTGAAAGACTGACCAGTTAGCCATAGCTGCTGCCTTATGGACCACGGGACTTCTGAAGTTACAGCACTCCTGAACCTTCTCTCCTGTCTTCAGGGACGGGCTTATTCTACTGCAAAAAAGCTTCTCTTGGAACAGTGTCAACAGCAACGAAAAGTATTCTTTACGTGGACATTCATTTAAGTGTCAGAGTGTGTCATTTCCATAACAGACTGGTGGGAAGTATGTTTTACAGGTTCAGGATTGAATGCATTATTTAAGACTAAATTTTGTAAACAGATAACTTGTCCATGTGGTTCTTACTATTTCACCTAAGCTATGTCATTCTTCATTGTGAAGTACTTCGACCATTATTTTTCTGGTACAGTTGTAGATGGATTTCAAATATGTCATATTGAACATTTATTGGCACGATAATGTGTTATGTTGGAGTATAATTAGTTGTTTAGTTAAACAGCTGTTGGCAAACTTTTGTAATTATTCTGTGCTGCAGTTTAAGCTATTCAATGCTTGCCCCCCCCTCCCTCCCACCTCACCCCGCCCCTCCCATAATTTCTTTTGTAGTTGGTTTTTTTTCCCTTTTATCTCGTGCACAGGACACAATGGTAAACACACACACACACGCACGCGCGCGCGCGCGACGCACCACAAGATGCACACACACACCACACACACACACACACACACACACCACACACACACACGTTCTCTATATATTGTAACACTTTATCTTTGGTCTAATATCACCTTGAGTGAACAGACGTTAAATAAAAGAAAGAACACACCTGATACAGCAGCTGACTCGGGAAGGCAGTCAGACAGTGCAGTGCAGCACAGACAGGCAGGCAGGCAGGCAGGCAGGCAGGCAGGCAGACAGGCAGGCAGGCAGGCAGGCAGGGAGGGAGGCAGGCAGGCAGGGAGGGAGGCAGGGAGGGAGGGACGCCCATCTCCACGCCACCTTCTGCTCTGCCCCGTGTCCAGGTGGAACACTGGCCCTCCCTCCCCTGCACACTGTAGCCTGTGAATTTCCGCACCGGTCTGCAACCATACGTACAGGTGTACCATTTATACATACAGACATACATATATATAATTTTTATACATAACAGACCATATTTATAATTAAACATACAGACTTATATACTTACAGATATCCATACAAACAGGACATAACATACGACAGGGACAGACATTGCATACATACTGTTTACATACATATATACTAATTCATAGCTTATCATAGCATTATACTTATATATATTTCTACATACTTAATATATATACATAATATTTCATACATACCTTTACATACATACATTCATACTTAATACATACATACATACATACATACATACTGATCATATATACATTTATTTATTTATACCACTTTAAGGCACGGCAGATTTCTCGCGTGAAATTCGGGCTGCTCTCCCTGGGAGAGCGCGTCGCCACAAGAGCTAGCGCACCATTTTTTTTAAGTCATGCATACATTCATACAGACAGACTGGACATACATACTACATACACACATACTTATCTTACAGACTTACATACATACATACATAACTGGTTGTACATACATACATTCATACATACATACATGCATACATACATATCATACATACATATATAAACATACATATCATACTTACATGTACATACAGACAGACAGACAGAACCAGGACATTATTTTACATACTGATCATACTTTCATACAGACATACTTACAGACACTAAATACATACAGACTCCATACAGGACATACATACCTTGCCATAAATAGTTTACATATACATGAATACATGAATTTTATCATTCATACAGACAGACATAATATATACATTACTACATGCAATTACATACATATATACATACATAAATTACATTCTCATTAACATTCTTACATACATACATACTACATACATACATACATAATAATAACATACTGCATGCATGCATGCATACATACATACATACATACATATCATAAATACATACAACTTTCTTACATACATACAACTTGCATACATACATACAATATTACATACATACATACTAAATTCATTTTACATACATTCATATATGATTGCATTCATACATACATACATGCATACATTATACATACATACCCCATACATACATTCATTACATACATACTGCATACCATACATACAGCTTATAAATTCATACATACATCATATAACATAATACATACAACGTACATACATACATACATCATACATACATATCATACATACTTACATAATACACTACATAAATTCATTCATACATACATGATGCATACATACAAAATTATAATATTATAATATAATAATATAATGCTATTGAATTTATATAGCGCTGATGAAATCTTGTAAAGCAACAAATCAAAGCGCCTCATAACATACATCATCTTACATACATACATACATACATACAGACTAAACATACATACAGCCGCCTTTCCTTACACTAACTGCCTCTGTGGTGTGATGTGGTTGAGGTTGTGGTGGTGGTGTGTGTGTGGGGTGGTTTAGTGTGGTGTGTGGGTGGTGGGGTTGTGTTCTGATAGTAGTGTAGTGTGTAATGTGGTGTGGTGTGTTCTGATGTAGTGTTATGTGGGTGGTATGGGTGATGTGGTGTGGTATGGGGTGGTTTGGTGTGGGTGGGGTGGTATGGTGTGGGGTGGGGTGGTGTGGTGTGTGGTGGTGTGTTTTGTGGTATGGGGTGTGTGGTTGTGGGGTGGTGTGTTATGGGGTGGTGTGGTGTTGGGGTTGGTGTTGTTTGGGGTGGGTGTGTTGTGTTCTGATGTAGTGTAGTGTAGGTAAGGGAAGTGTGTGTAATGTAGTGTAGTGTAGTGTAATGTAGTGTGGTGTGGTGTGGGTGGGAAGGTATGGGTGTGGTGTGTTGGTGTGGTGCGTTCACATTCACTTTGCAGAAGTAGTGACTGGTATTTTTTTATTGTTTCAATTCTTCAAAATCATAATTCATTTCTTGTTTTTTATTGAGAAGATTATTGTGTTCCTAACCGAGGCACATCGGGACACTTTGGATCGTCTCTTTAACCATAAATTACAAATAAACACGGACTAATTTGAATGAGTGGCTGGTTCTCTATCATTTCTGAATATGTAAACGTTTGTTTCAAACGATTTTATGTATCGTTTGTGTACTCCTACTCGAGTGAGAGTGAAAAATGAGAAAGAAAAGGGTGCCAACCTATCCGGGTCTCCCTTAAACAAGGAGCAAGACCAGTCGCGGAATACATAGTGTTAATGGCTTACCCCGTGGGGATGCGAGAGGGGGGTGGGGGTGGCTGTCAGTATATCATCCCCACCTTCTGCAAATCCTAAGCTAGGAATTCCCTCTTTTTTATCCCTCTCTTCGTTTATGCCGTGTTCCTTTTCTTCCTATCACCTCCTCCTTGTCTGTTTTTCTGCCTTTGTGGTCCATTCTCCTCCATTGTTTTCTAGAAAGATTTAAAACATAATAAATCTTTCCCACGCGCGCAGCAGAAGTCGGATGTGCTGGGCCTGAGTTTGTCAGGCGCTCACCGGCAGCGCAACATTATTATTTTTCGTTTATAGGACAGACAACAAGCAATACGGCTGTCTGAGCGTTCGACGAAGTGCGTGAGTGCGTGCGTGGGTGCACACGTAAGTATTAAGTTTATATTTTATGTCTCTTCAAGTCGATGGTTGTTTTTTTTAAAAATATAACATTGTATTGGGTTGTTAGGATTTTAACATTAAACTAATTGCACACGCCTGTGGGTTTTCAGCGAGTGTGCGTGTGTGTGGGCGGAGGCAAGGAGGAGGGGGAACAGGAGGGAGGGAGTGCGTGTGTCCCAGGTGCGCGATTCCGCGCGCTCTGGTGTGTGTGTGTGAGGGGGGGGGGGGGGGGGGGGGGGGGGGCGTTTTGTGTGGTGTGTGTGTGTTGCATGCTGAAGGGAAAAAGAAGAGCGAACATTTAATCGTTTCTAAGAATAATGAGCATATCCAATATCACAATGACTAAAATGTCTTTTTATGAACCCCTAGCAACATCAGATAACGTACAGCTATCATCAAGCAAAGGTAATTCACCAACCCAACTATTAACACCAATTGAAGAAAGAAAAAAAGAGATAAAAGGACTGTACTGTGGGATTCCTGAAAAATAGCAAACAAACAAGAAGAACCCTAACAGCCAAGCTTCTGTACTGTCAAGCTAACCCCTGCTAATGAACGAATGAATGATTCACAGGAATTTGTTTACCAAGCAAGCACCGAATTGTGTTGTTTGGTTTTTGTTTTGTTTTTCTTCCCCGTGGGGATGCCGAGGTTGTGACTGGTCGTTATAACAGCTCCCACCTTCTGCAAATTCTGTGCTAGGAATTCCCTCTTTTCTATCCCTCTCTCTTTTCTGTTTCTGCCTTGTTCCTACCTTTTCTTCCTGTCACCTCCTTCTTGTCTGTTTTCTGCCTTCTTTGTCCGTTCTCCTGCCTTTGTGTTTTCAGAAAGATTTACAAGATAACATTCCCCTTCCATGAGGAAGTCGAATGCGCTGGGCCTGACTTGTCAGGCGCTTAACGGCAGCGCAACGCATTTTTTGCTCATGTGACAGACAAACATGCTTGTCTATCGCGTTCGAAGAAGGAAAGGTGGGCAGGTATGGTTAGACGTTCGTCCTGCCAACAAGTAAATCGTTGTGGTTTGTGGGTTCGATTCCCAGCCTCGCACCTTTCTTTGCCCAGTTTGACAATAAATCGAAACTAGAATGTCAAAGTCCCTTCGGATGAGACTATAGCCGTGGCCCGGTGGTGCGAACGCACGCAGAAAATCTTGCGCACTCGTGAAATCCTGTTCCGCTTTTCGTAAGAGTAGCCATTGCGTGCCGGTGGAACGGTTGACAAATTTACAAAACCGTCTGCATGTAAAAAAGACATGAGTGCTTTTATTCCATTACCTCGATATACATAGAAATATATAAATAATAATAAAAATTAAAATAATAAAAAGAGAAGAAGATGAAGCTTTATTTTACATAATTCAGCCGGGACAGCCAAGCTTTTATAAAAACTGCCCGCCCTGTTAATAAGCACAATAATCCCCAGTTGTTTGTTTACCAGGCAAGCATTGTTGAACTTTTGTTGCTGCTGTTAAGTTTGTTTGTGCTTTGTTTTGCTTGACAAACTTCAGTCTGTCCAGTGTTTTTTTTATCGAACATGATAGATGGAATCGATGATCAGGCCTGTGTCTAAAAGTCAGTAAAAACACAAAATCAGTGAACAAGAGGTGGTATGTATTGCTGGCATTCCTCCTAATCGTTACTTGTACGTAGTTATGATGATAATGATTATTAACAATCTGTGAATTCTATACTTTGTGGAATCGATCATAAAGTTTTGTTCTTGCGCCTGGATGTGCATATCTTGTTGGTATGTGATATATATTTACTTATATATATTTATATATATATAGTTTATATATATAATATAGAGAGAGAGAGAGAGAGAGAGAGAGAGAGTGAGAGAGTGACAGGAACAGACAGACAGACAGACGACAGAGATAGAGGCAGAGACATTATATAGTGTGTGTGTGTGTGGGTGTGTGTGTGTGGCGCCGCGCAGCGCTCGTGAGGTTGTGCACGCATGCTGTTTCGTGTTTGTAGTTACCATCGCGCACACGCGCGTGCGAGGGTGGCCTAATGATACACAAATGTGACAGCGTCTTGGGCGACGTAGTCTCTCTCTGTGCAGCTGTCCTAAGCACACAACAAAAAACAATACAAAACCAACCCTCCACTAATCGCAACAGTATACTATACTCCACGGTAATACAATTAAACAACCTGATGTGGCGGGCACAAAACTACCAAACAACAAAGAAACCTCGACCCCGTAATGAGACCAAACCTCTTCACGCCTCCAAACCGTGGCCCCGACCATTTTCTTTTAAGCTGCGGCTATTTTTGGGAGAGAGAGAGAGAGGGGGGGACGGTTTGTTGACAGTATTAGACAATTGTTTCGCCTTGCAGCTAGCTATTTCTGGCGGTCTGTTGTTTATTATTATTCTTGTTGTAGTGTAGAGGGTACACGACCTCTGTTCGAGGGGTCGTGGACGTTCAAATCAAGCCGGGAGTTCAGTTGTCTGTCCTTGGAAGAAGGGTCACTGGTTAGGTCGTGGGTGGGAATCCGCTTTGTGCGAGATAAGTGGATTGGTCCAGTTTGCAATTTAGGGTTGCGTGGTTGCAGGGTTCATTGTTTGCCAAAAAACAAAAACAAAAACAAAAAAAGAAATGGTGGTAGCGCAGTTGGAGCATGAAAAGCAGTAGAATGCAATATCTATAAAGGAAATTAATTTTTAAAAAATAAAAAAGATTAACATTAATGATGGCGGTAATATGCATGTCATTCGAATTCGAGACAACACTAGTTGTATGACTGGTGCTTAACCGGACAACGCACCACATTATGGTCACGGTGACATCACATCGCCGTGACACCACATTAAGGTGACACAACACCACCATGACACCACAACATGGTGACACAATATCACTGTGACATCACAAGGTGACACCACATCGCCGTGACACACATTAAGGTGACACCACATCACCGTGGACACATAATCACCATGACACCCCACATCAAGGCGACAACAGTATCACTGTGACTTCACAAGGTGACACCACAGCGCTGTGAAACCCATACCTCGCCAGACAATGTGACAAACAGTATCTGATCAGAAATAATTTATCAACATGTGTTGATGGTATAAGGCATTCCATTCACGCCATTTTTGGGAGGTACCTTCTCAGCGACACAGTCATCCACCACAATCAATGTGTGGCTGTGAAGATACAGGGAGTATGTGTTGTTCTAGTAGGGGGCGGAAAAAGTCTGCATCACTTTCATGCAATGAAGTATTCTTCTTTAATTCTTCTTCTTCTTCTTCTTTTACATTCTTCTTCTTCTTTCTCATTCTTTTCTTCTTCTACTCTTCTATTCATGTTCTTCCTTTTTCTTATTCTTCTTCTTCTTTTTCTTCTTCTTTCTACTTCTATTCATTTACTCCTTCTTTTCCTTCTTTATTCTTCTTGTTCTTCTTCTTTTTCTGCTTGTTCTTGTTTCTTGTTCTTGTTTGTTCTTCTTCTTCTTTCAACGCTCAGACAACAACTATTGATGTTGTCATAGGGAGCGAAAAAATGCTGTTGCGCTGCCGTTTTAAGCGCCTGACAAGTCAGGCCCAGCGGATCCAACTTCGGCATAGGAGAAACTTGTTTATCTTTGAAGTATTTCTGGGGGCGAAATAAAAGGGGGTAGGAGAAAATGGACTAGAAAGCGAAGAAATATATGCGAGTAAGGGCGTGAATGGAAAAAAAGAGGTACTTTAGCAGAAAATACAGGAGGGTTAGCAGAAATGAGGGAGAACCCCTAGCACAGAATTCCAGAATGGTGACGACGATGCTATTTATACTGACCCCCCCCCCCCCCCCTCCCCCCCCCCCACCCCCCCCCCCCCCCCCCCCCCCCCCCCCCCCCCCACCCACCCCCCTCCCCCCCCCCCCCCCCCCCCCCCCCCCCCCCCCCCCCCCCCCCCCTCCCCCCCCCCCCCCCCCCCCCCCCCCCCCCCCCCCCCCCCCCTCCCCCCCCCCCCCCCCCCCCCACCCCCCCCCCCCGCCCCCCCCCCCCCCCCCCCCCCTCCCCCCACCCCCCCCCCCCCCCCACCCCCCCCCCCCCCCCCCCCCCCCCCCCCCCCCCCCCCCCCCCCCCCCCCCCCCCCCCCTCCCCCCCCCCCCCCCCCCCCCCCCCCCCCCCCCCCCCCCCCCCACGCCCCCCCCCCGCCCCCCCCCCCCCCCACACCACCTTCACCCCCCCCAACCCCCAGGTGAACTCTGATAGCAGAATGGGAACCAAATCTCCTTCGTACCCCACCAAACAAACTTTCCTCGCACACGACTACACTATCAATAATCTCACACAGCACGCAACATACGCACTATAAATGTATCTATAACAACAAGACGACACACCACGGCACCAAACCCAACACAGTCCCCCCCCCCCCTAAAAAAAAAAAACAACAATAAACATCCCAAACCAACAACACAAAAAACCCAACACACACCACCCAACAAAAGACAACCCAACGTAACGCAAACCAAACACAGTAACAACAACAAGGAGCAAAACTCAGCCCCTACCCCCCTCCCACTCCCACCCCCCTTACAGGACCACAACATACTTATTAAAAATTACATAGCGGCAAAGTCCCCAGTTCACTTGAGATTGTCGATGTCACTCTATAATTATTATTAGTATTATGTGACTTTTTTTTTCTTTTGGACTTTTGTTTTATCACTTTAAGTCACGGAGATTTCTCTGCGTGAAAATCGGGCTGCTCTCACACACCCCTCCCCCCCCCCCCCTGGGGAGAGCGCGTCGCCACAGAGCAGCGTCACGAGGACAGCTCTGAAACAAGCAAGCAAGCAGCACTCGGGCAAGGATCGGGCGCGGAAGGCATGCCTAAAAAAAGGAGATCCCTTCCCAGAAATAATGTAATTATCATGACTAGATCTATAGCAAAAAAGCCGTCATGTTTTGAAGGAGAGGTTGTAAAGGGAAAACAGGTTTTATTACTGGTCCGTTTTCTTGTGTTGTGTTTTGTTTTGTTTTTGCTTTGTTGTTGTTTTCTTTGAATTCGTCGTTCTTCAGAAAGACACCACACCACACAGACAGACACTCGCGCGCGGGTGCGGTTGTTTGCAGCGCGCGCGCTACACACACAAATACCAATTCATAGCACATTGGCCTGAACATACACACACATACAGAGAGAGAGAGAGAGAAGAGAGAGAGATGAAGAGAGGATGATGAGAGAGAGAGACTCTGAGGAGAGAGAGAGAGAGAAAGATGTTCTTTGAATCCACTGTTCTTCAAACACCACACACACACACACCACAACAACACACACACACACACACACAACTCACACACACCATTCACATAATTTTTTTTTATAATGTAAGTGTCTTCTAAAATCATTCTTACCTTCTTTTTATGAGGAAATCCTTGGATAAGATTCTTTTTTTTTAAATTGGAGTTTCGTTATAACAAAATCGGTAATGTAACAGTCCTATCAGACATTTGTTTATTATTTTATAAGTCATATTGATTTCTTATGTTATTTATTGTTGTTGTTCATTGTTCAGCCCTTTTATGTGTACTGATTAAGTTTATTTTAGATGAGATACATTTATTTCACTGACACGTCCATCAACTTAAGTGCCCCCTCCTCCTTCCCATCGTTCTAATATCACTTTGATTGTTGAACAGACGTAAAAATCGAAGCTACAAGAAACAGCTACTAACAACAACATCACACATACAACACAGAGAGAGAGAGAGAGAGAGATGAGAAGATTGAGAGAGAGAGATAGAGAGATTTGACGAGTGAGAGTGAGGGAGAGAGAGAGACTGGTCAGACAGGACTGACAGACGACAGAAGACAGACGGAGGCAGACAGACAGACAGACAGACAGAGACACTTTGAATACCACTGAACTTCAGAAACACACACACACACAACACCAACACACACACCACACACACACACACAACAACACACACAGAGGGAGAGAGAGAGGGGTGTTTGTTTGATACAGACTGGAGTTGTAATTGCGCGGGCTAAGTTGTTGACAGACATCTTAGTCTCTCGCTGTTTCGTAACTTGAGAACTTGCCTGTTGTTGTTGTCTGCCACTTTGCTTTGTAGTGTCTGGTGCTGTTGTGTGTTGTCATTGTTGTTGTTGTATTTCGCCTCTTCTTATTCTGAAGTCTTGTACTCAAATTCGTGTTATTTGATACAAACTCAAACACACACTCACACACACACACACACACACACACACCACACACACACCCACACACACGCACCACACACACACACACACACACACACACACTCACACACATACAAACACACTCACAACACACACACACCACTCTCACAAACACAACAGCACTCTTCCACACACACACACACACAACACTCACATTCTAACACTCTTCACTCACACACATCCACACACACAACACACAACACTCAATCAAACACACACACACACAAACCAAAACTAAGAGACAAAACAAACTGGAATAGGCTGGGTGTGTGTGTGTGTGTGTGTGTGTGGTGTGTGTGTGTGTGGTGTGTGTGATGAGAGAGCGAGAGAGATGAGAGATGAGAGAATGAGAGAAGAGAGTAGACGCTGCGAGTGTGAGAGAGAGAGTGTGTGTGTGTGTGTGGTGTGTGTGTTGTGTGTGTGTGTGTGTGTGTGTGTGTGGTGTGTGTTACTGCTTTTGTTCTTGTTGTGTCGTTTGATGACTTGTTGAGTTGCTATACATGTATGTAGGTGTGTATGTGTTTGTGTGTGTGTGTGTGTGTCTTTTTGGGTGTGTGTGTGTGTGTGTGTGTGTGTACATTGCTACTTTTGTTTTGTTGTTGTTGTCGTGGCTCATGCCCTTGTATGTTTGTTGTTACTTGTTGTTAAGCTTCACGGAAGGGTTTGACGTGAGCAGTTTTGAAATCTCCACTGTGTATTACTAACCAGGAATGTACACGAGGGGGAGAGGAGAGAGAGGGGGGGGAGGGGAGAGTAGCGGGGGAGAGAGAGTAGAGAGAGGGGGGGGGGAGTAGAGAAGAGAGAGAGGGGGGAGGGGGGTGTATAGGTAGAGAGAGAGTTGTATTAACTTACCAGACATCTAGAGAAAGAAAGAGGGGGCTGTATTACAGAGAGAGGAGGAGAGAGAGAGAGAAGGAGAGTGGGAGGAAGAGAGAGAAGAGAGACGAGAAGAGTAGAGAAGGAGAGAGATGATGAGAGAGAGAGAGAGAGAGTGAGAGGAGAGAGAGAGAGATATAGAAGATTAGATGGGGGAAGAGAGAGGAGGGATGTGGAGGGGGGGGGGGGGAAGACGGCTGTTTTAACATACAGAGAGAGAGGACTGTTATTCACAGAGAGGAGAGGGGGGGGGGGTGAAAGATAGAGATGGGAGGAAGAGAGAGAGAGAGGGGGGGGGGGGAGGCTGTATTAACTACAGACAGACACAGATGAGAGAGAGGGAGAATAGATATATAAATAAATAGCGAGAGACTGGGGGGAAGTGAGAGGGAGGGAGAAGGAAAGAAAGAGAGGACTCGAGAGAGAGAGAGAGAGATGCGAGGGAGATAGAGAGTGGGGCGAGAGGGAGGTGAGAGAGGGACTGGAGAGAGGAACGAGAGATGAGAGTAGGAGAGAGGCGATCGATGGAGTGAGAGAGAGAAAGAGAGAGAGGCTTAGAAGGAGAGAGAGTATGGGGGGGGGAGAGAGTGAGAGCACAGACGGACAGACAGGACGAAGAGAGACAGAGCTAGAGAGAAGTCAGAGACAGAAAGGTGACTGTATAAAACAGGGTGATTACTCACTTCAGTGTTTATAATACACATTAGATATGGAACATGACTATCGATCAGTCTCTCTATCTCCACTCTCTCTCTCTCCCTTCACCCCTCTCTCTTCCCTCTCTCTCTCTCCCTCTTCAGGTGGTGGTTAGTCAGCTATTAATGCCTTCGGGTGGAACCTCTTGTGCAGTGTTGTCTTCTCTGGTTTCTGGGGCATTTGAATAAGTCTAAGTCATTGTCACACTGCAAGGGGTAGTGCAGGGGCAGGGGTCTAGGTGAGAGAGAGAGAGGGAGAGAGAGGGGGAGAGAGACGAGCGAGAGGAGGAGAAGAGAGAGAGGAGAGAGAAGAGGAGGGGGGAGAGAGAGTGAGAGAGAGATAGAGAGAGAGTGAGGGGGGGAGAGAGGAGAAGTGAGTGAGGGACAGGTGAGAGAGAGAGAGAGAGGAGAGGATAGTGTGTGAGGAGGGGGGGGGGAAGAGAAAGAGAGAGTGTTTGGGGCGGGAGCAGGGGGGGAGAGGAGAGAGATAGAGGAGGGGGGGGAGGAGAGAGAAAGAGAGAGAGGGAGAAAGCGAGAGACAGAGAACAGAGGAAGAGAGATAGAGAGATGAGAGACAATGAGTATATCAATTTCTTTTATTTTGAGGATAACTGTATGTGCTTTTTTAATCCAATTCCGCCCTGGCCTTAGGGTTTTTTAATAGTATTAATATATGAGTGAGAGAAGGGGGTGAGAGGAGAGTGGATGAGAGAGAGAGAGAGGGAGGAGGAGGGAGAGAGAGAGAGAGAGAGAGAGAGAGAGAGAGGACAGACAGACAGACAGACAGTCAAACAGACAGTGAGACAGAAGACAGAGAACGAGAAAGAGAGTTGTGTTGTAATTTGTTATAGCACATGTAAAATAGGTCATTTATTGATTTGAAGCAAGGTATTCTTCACCATGCTATGTTTTCGAATGTACCTTTTTTTCCCAGTGTTTCTTTAGGGCGTGGAGTACGTGACGTGTATTTTTGATCGGTCGTAATTTAATTAGTTATACATTTTATTTACAAGGTAAATTCGTTTTCTTTCCATTGTATTATGGATTACAGTATGGTTCGAAGTTCCTTTATACCGTTTTTTCTGAATTGTTTGGCTTTTTGAGTCGTATATCACTTAATGTGAAAACAGGACGTTAAATTGAAGAACAACAGACAGAGAGAGATGCAGCACCATCAAGTATCACATACACTATTTTAATGAACAGCCACGTTTTATCTGTCACCTAGAAAAAAAATCACTGCTTTCTAGCATTAAATATGGTCATTTGTACCCCAATTGCTCTTGTTTGTGTTTTTGTAGTTCTTTTTTTCTTCTTCTTCTTCTAGATGACAAAACAACAAAGTTTCGGGCTGCTTTTTTGAAGGTGTAAATCCCAAGTCGTGATTGTCAAGAGCGGAAATAAACAAGCAGATGTCGATTGAAGAACACAGTCCTTCCCATAATTATCATCACTGCTAGCTAGCCCTGTCGGCTAGAATTTCATGTTCAAAATTAACTACAGATCAAAAGTTTTTCTTCTTTTGAAAATCAAAGGCTCCCCCCCCCCCTCGTGTGTGTGTGGGGGGAGGGGGGGGAGGGGGGGGGGGGAGGATACAGGCAATGAGATGAGATGGTTTTCGCAGTTTTCTTGTAATCTCATACACAATCACATAACTAACGAGGAAGTTGAAAACCAGAATTAAAAAACGCCATCGGAACATATTGAAGAGCTCTGACTTCCAGTGAAGAAGTCGCAAACAAAGTGTTAAGGCACGTACACCAACATTGGACTGGCCATGACTGTCCTACCTAAAGGAACAGTACTACAAGAGAGAGGGAAGAATCAGACCGAGGAGAAAACACGATGAAAAGACAACATGAGACTTGGCCTTGAATGGAACGCCTTGCTTAGGGTATTTTTTTTTATAAGGGTTAAAGGTAAAGGAGTCCCATAACCTATAAAGGTCGTAGGGTGAGCGAGGACGTCAGAGGACCTCACTTCTATAGGGCCAGCATATTGATGGCGGGCGCCATCTCCTCTCCTCGCTGCTTTACCTTCCCTGACCCTAAGAGGGCACTAAAGGGTTACCATTTACAGTCTGGTGAACTGGGGAACTGTACTGAATGAAGCCCAAGGGAGCGGCAAACGGCCACCCATCCAACTCGGTAACCACGCTCGACGCTGCTTAACTTGGCTGGGGGAAAGCGAGTGCTCCGACCACTGAGCTATCCCGTCCCCTTGCTTAGGGAAAGCTGAAAAACCGCGTGAAGTGTGCAGAAAGCTGGTTGCAACCATGAATCTCTCTGATGTGAGATAATAAAAGTATTTTCGAAATTGGAAAAAATCTTCAGAGGTGCCTCAAACAGGTCTTCAAGACAACAGGATATAGGCAAAGGGGAAGAAACGTTCAATGTAAAGAATCCTGGTAGGCTTAGGCCTAGGATCCTTAAACACAAGCCTTTCTTTTGCAGGCAGACAGGCAGGCAGGTTAGGGAAGTGATGTGAAAGAGGGTAAGGAGGCATCATCTGTTGGTCGTTAGCTGTCACGTGTGTGGTCAATCGCGCGTGCGGACTGTCTACCTTTTACTGGCTGTTATGTACAACCTATTACAATAATTTATATTGTATATCCTGTTCTTGTGTTATCTGTCTCTCTAATATATATATATTTATATATTATATTTATATATATATTTATATTATATATTATTTATATATATTATATCAAAATCTCTGTCTGTCTGTCTGTCTCCCCTCTCTGTCTCTCTCCCTATAGCCAGATCTCTCTCTGTCAGTTTGTGTGTCTCTCTCTATATCTATCTATCTCTATAATTATATCCTTCGGATGAGACTATAAACCGAGGCCCCGTGTGCGAACGCATGCAGAACATCTTGTGCACACATTAAATCCTGTTCCGCTGTTCCAAAGAGTAGGCCATTGTGTGCCGGTGGGAACAGATGACAAAATTTTAAAAACCGTATACACCGTATACCATTTTTAAAAATCATCTGAGACGCTTTGATTTGTTTTCTTTACAAGATTCAGCGCTATATAAATTCATACATATTATTATTCTATATGTGCATCCAGATTTTTTTTTCTCTCTCTCTTCTCTCTCTCTCTCTCTCTCGCTCTATCTCTCTCTCTCTCTCTCTCTCTCTCTCTCTCTCTCTCTCTCTCTCTGCTCTGCTCTGCTTTCTGCTTGCTCTGCTCTTGCTCTTTCTTGTGGCCAACATTTTTGGGTACTCATCTTTTCCAAGGTTCCCCATTTCCGCTCTCTATCATTGCTCTATCTGCCTGTGTGTGACTGTAGATAATTAGTAATTCGTAGAATGTTGTGGTGTGTGTGTGGTGTCGTGGGGTGTGTGGGTGTGTCTGTGTGTGTGTTTTCGTGTGTGTGTGTTCAGTGCTGTTTTTTTCGTGTGTGTGTTGTGTGGTGTGTGTGTGGTGGGTGTGTGTGTGTTGTTTATTGTTGTTGTTGTTCGCGCGCGCGCGTGTTGTGTTGTGATAATATTAATAAATTACTAATTATTTCGGTGTTGTGTCGTGTAGGTAGATAATAATAATTACGTGTGTGAGTGTGGGTGGTGTGTGTGAGTGTGTGTGTGTGTTTGTGTGTGTGGTGGTGTGTAGTGAGAGAGAGAGAGAGAGAGAGAGAGAGAGAGAGAGAGAGAGAGAGTGGTGGTGTGTATGTGTGCGCGGCGCGCGCGCGTGCGTGTGTATCTATATGCTCTTTTTCCTCCAGTTTTTCGATCAAGTTATCTATACTGAACACAGCTGTGTGTAGATTTCATGCTGTAAACAACTGCCCCCCCCTCCCCCCCCCTCTCCCCCCCCGGCTCCGCCCCCCCCTTAAAAATCAAAATCGGTGACCTGAACTTTTGAAAAATTACACACAATAACGCTCATTAATTAATGATTGTTGTTTGTGACAGTTAAAGTGTCAGTTGTTGTTGGTATTGCTGCTGTTGTTATTGTGATGTCTTGTTGGTGACAGTGGCGGTGTCAGTTGTTGTTCCTGTTATTGTAATGTCTTGTTGGTGGCAGTGGCGGTGTCAGTTGTTGTTCCTGTTATTGTAATGTCTTGTTGGTGGCAGTGGCGGTGTCAGTTGTTGTTCCTGTTATTGTAATGTCTTGTTGGTGGCAGTGGCTTGGTCTCGCTGTCAAGTTGTCTTTGTCCTGTTTTTCTTCCAATGTTGTTGTAATGACTTGTTGGCGACAGTGGAAATGTCAGTTTTAGTTCCTGTTGTTGTTATTGTAATGTCTTGTTGGTGACACATGTCGTTGTCGTCGTCGTTGTTGTTGTTCCTGTTGTTGTAATAAATATTATCAAGCCTGCTCTGTTGTTGAATCTGTACACACACACATCTTGTGAGCGAGTTTTACCCACACAAAACAGTAGATCATCACGTCAGCCAAGTCACTAGGGGAGAGTGAGTCATACACAGCCGGGGGACGCCCGTATTCATCTTATGGTTGGTGTCGTTTTAGACTTCTTGTGTCTATTACTGTTTCTCAATTTTCCAGGTTGTTTTTTGTTTTGTTTTATTTTTTTTTTTAAACAAGTTTTCATGGTTTTGTGGATCCAAATGAAAACTTATCTGACTGCTACTTTGATCACGAAACGATTCTTTATTTTTTCATTATTTTAGTAGTGAAGAGGAGAAGGAGGAGATGGGGGGGGGGGAGGAGGAGGAGGAGAGAGAGAGAGAGGAGAGGAGAGAGAGAGAGAGAGAGAGAGAGAGAGAGAGAGAGAGAGACAGACAGACAGACAGACAGACAGACAGACAGACAGACAAACAGACAGACAGAGACAGACAGACAGTCAGACAGACAGACAAGACAGAC
>CM054149.1:6843424-6853424 GCA_028751875.1 Rapana venosa
TGGAGTCTGCACTGATGTTAACTCCTAGGGAAAAGATCCCCCTTAAACGGGAATCGAACCCGGGTCGTCAGATTGCGAGCGCGATGTTCTAACCACTAGGCTATCCGGCTATGTGTGTGTGTGTGTGTGTGTGGGTGGGGGGGGAGGGCAAAGTGAACATACGAAACTACAGTCAAATTTTTCTAGTCAAACGTTCACGGTTCACTGGACAAGATCGATGCCTTCGAAGCATAATTATCTTATACAGGACTGTAGTGTTTGAAGCGAAAAAAGTCCCGGTTCGAAGTGTGTTAGTTATGTGGTTGGTATGTGCATGCGCCCCAAACATTTCTCCCCATCACACTATTTCATTTATTTATTTATTTATTTATTCATACCACTTTAAGTCACGAGATTTCTCTGCGTGAAATTCGGGCTGCTCTCCCCGGGGAGAGCCTGTCGCCACAAGAGCAGCGCCACCCTTTTTTTTTTTTTTAGGCCTAGGCCTAGACCATGAGTGGTGTGGTTGGTTTGGATATTATACTAAGTCTTTCCGGATGAGACGATCAACCCAGGTCCGGTGTGTAGCACACGTAACGCGTTTAGCGCCACGTAAAGGAAGAACCCACGGCAACAAGAGAGTTGTCCTGGCAAAGACTTAACCACCACACCCACCAAACAACAACAACAACAACAAATCAACACCAGCGAAATACCAATACATGCATGATTTTTCATTAATATTTTTGGTGTTGTTTTTGTCTGGTTGTTGTTGTTTTGTTTGTGCGTTGTGGGTTGGGTTTTTTGTTGGGTTTTTTTGGGGGGGTTTTGTTGGGTTTTTTGGGGTTGTTTTTTTTTTTTTGTGGGGGGGGGCATGTAATACTACGAACTAAGATACTTGTGCATCATTGCTGCGTAGGACGCCATTTGTATTATAAATAAATCCGAAGCTTGTTGAACGTTGTGGGCCACTTGCCGTAGGTATAGGCAATGTCCAGATAATAGTACACGAGTTATCTGCGTTGTCTGTGTGAATACTGATGTTATCTGTTCTATTTGTATTATCAGAAAATTGTCTGTCTCTCTGTCTCTCTCTGTCTCTCGAGATCCGTGTGTGTGTGTGTGTGTGTGTGTGTGTGTGTGTGTGTGTGTGTGTGTGTGTGTTGTGTGTGTGTGTGTGTGTATGTGTTGTGTGTGTGTGTGTTCGTTTCATATGACATGTCGCATGACAAATGTAAAATTTCTTTAATATAAGTTTACTACTACTACTACTACTACAACTACTTCTACTACCACTGTTGTTACTTTTACTACTACTACTACTACTACTACTACTACTACTACTGCTGCTGCTGCTGCTGCTGCTGCTGCTACTACTGATGCAAACTACAACTACTACTTCTTCTTCTTCTGCTGCTACTACTACTACTACTCCTACCGCTACTTCTACTACTGCTACTTCTACTACTACTACTACTCCTACCGCTACTTCTACTACTGCTACTACTACTCCCTCTGCTACTGCTACTGCTGCTGCTGCTACTACTACTACTACTACTACTACTACTACTACTACTACTACTACTACTACTACTACTACTACACCACGACCACCATCACCACCACCACCACTACTACTACTACCACACACACACACACACACACACACACACACACACACACACACACACACACACACACACACACACACACACACGTACACACACACGACAGAGAGAACAACATACAATTATAATTTATCAAATTTGTCCTTCTACCGATTATTGTGTCGGCCTAAAAGTGCTGTATATCACTGCATTCCGTTCATGGACACAAGATAGGAAAATGCTCTGTGTGCGTGTGTGTGTGCTTGTGTGTGTGTTTGTGTGTGTGCGTGTTTGTGTGCGTGTGTGTGAGTGTGAAGTCAAAAGTAAGCAATAATTTGCTTTTTTCATCAAGAATTCTAAAAAACCCCACACCAAAACACCTCATCAATGACCACATTATCTACAATAACATTACAACACATGAGGGGGGGGGGGGGGGGGGGCTGATTCGAACAGAAAGGCGATACACACACTCACACACACACACACACACACACACACACACACACACACACACACACAGACAAATTGTATCAGGCTACATTTACATATCACCCATTTTTATTTCATATCAATTTTTAAAAAAAAATTAAAAGTGGATCAAACTTATCAACAAAATGCCCGCCATAAAATTATACTCCGCGCGTGTGTGTGTGTGTGTGTGTGTGGTTATCTGCTGCAGTAGCCTACACTGAGGTTGTTACCATAAGTATCATGGAGATGCGAGGCTGCCTTAGATTCTGCCCCTGAGACAAACAGCAGTGGACTACATTCCATTGGCGCGCTTCCAAAACACACACACACACGCACACACACACACTCTCTCTCTCTCTCTCATACACACACACTCTCTCTCTCACACACACACGCACACACACACACCTCTCTCTCTCTCTCTCCCTCTCTCTCCCTCTCTCTCACACACGCACACATTCTCTCTCTCTCTCTCTCTCTCTCTCTCTCTCTCTCTCTCTCTCTCTCTCTCTCTCTCTCTCTCACACACACACACACATACACACTCTCTCTCTCTCTCTCTCTCTCTCTCTCTCTCTCTCTCTCTCTCTCTCTCTCACCTCCACACACACACACACACACACTCGGCACACACACCACACACACACACACACTCTCTACGCACGAACACACACAACAGCACAGCACAACACAACACAACACACACAAGTCAGCCCCCATCCCGTGTGCGAACGCACACAGAACATCTAGCGAACACGTTAAAAGCCGTTCCGCTATTCGGAAGAGTAGGCCATTGTGTGCCGGTGGGAACGGATGGCAAAATTTATAAAACTGTATACACTCGTGGACTGGATGGAAAAAAAAGCACATGAGTGCTTATTCCATTATCCTCAAAATAAAAGAATAGATAAATAAATACCCCCCCCCCCCCAACCACAACAAACACATTAGTAATAGTATTAACCAACAAAAAAAAAACAAAAAAAACCCAACAACACACAAATACACATGCAGTAGGAACAGATGACAGAATTTACAAAACCGCATACACACGGGGACTAAATGTAAAAAAAAAGCACGCAAGTGCTTATTCCATTATCCTCGATAAAAAAGAATAAAATAATAATACTAATTATAATAAATGCATCGCCCCCCCCCCCCCCCCACCAACACAACACACACACACACACACTCTCTCTCTCTCTCTCTCTCTCTCTCTCTCTCTCTCTTCCTTTCTCTCTCTCTCTCTCGCTAATGATAATATCACCCAACCAAAAAAAAAGTTGTGTATGTTGTAACCTTGTGCACAAATCTGTTCCCCTAGTTTTCCTATCGTTGATCGACCTCAACAATGGATGTCAGATGATTAACATCACACAGAGATTAGGTGGTGTGTGCGCTAGTGTGTGTGGTGGTATGTGTGTGTGTGTGTGTGTGTGGAGAGAGAGAGGAGAGATGAGGGGAGGAGGCAGACAAAGGTAGGCAGAAGAGTGAGAGATAGATGACAGACAAGGGAAGAGAGAGAGAGAGGAGAGAGAGAGAGAGAGAGAGAGAGAGAGAGAGAGGAGAGAGACAGACAGACGACAGACAGACAGACACAGACACTGAGACAGTTATGAGACAGAGAGAAATAGGGAGAGAGGAGAGGAGGAAGGAGAGAGAGAGAGAGAGAGAAGAGAGAGAGAGAGAGAGAGAGAGAGAGAGAGAAGAGAGACGCAGACGCAGACACAGAACAGACACATGAGACAGTTATGAGACAGAGAGAAATAGGGAGAGAGAGGAGGAAGGAGAGAGAGAGAGAGAGAGAGAGAGAGAGAGAGAGAGAGAGAGAGAGAGAGAGAGAGAGAGTTTATACTTTGACATGCGTGTGTGTACATGTGTGTGTGTGGTGTGTGTGTGTGTGAGAGAGAGAGAGAGAGAGAGAGAGAGAGAGAGAGAGAGAGAGAGAGTGTGTGTGTTGTGAGAGAGAGAGAGAGGAGAGAGAGAGAGAGAGGAGGAGAGAGGGAAGAGGAGGAGAGGAGAAGAGAGGTGTGTGTGTAAGTGTAAGTGTGTGTGTGTGTGTGTGTGTGTGTTTGCGCGCGCACGCGTCGGCGCGCTGCACAAGAGTCGCGTAAGCACGCGCTGTTGCTATAATTATTTTGTTTAATCTCTGTAGGGCAGCGTCTCTCGCGCCATGTTTACTCTCGTCTTGCCTGAACGTGAGAACGAAAACCAGTTGGAAGTTGTGTAGTGGATAAGTTTCGGTACATAATACACACACTGCTGTTGGCTGTGTATTCGAGAGGGAGAGGGAGGGAGCGAAGTAGGGAGGGAGCGAGGGAGGGAGGATATTACGTGTGTGGTACTGGGGAAGAGAAGAATAGGAAGGGGTGGGGAGAGACAGAAGGTTTACATAGAAAGCTAAGTTATGCAGTGCAGTGCGAAACTGTGGCGTGGTAATTCGGGCAGTCGTCGTTTGCGATCCCTTGCGCCTGAGAATTCTCTCTGTCTGTCTGACTGTCTGTCTGTCTGTCTGTCTGTCTGTCTGTCTCTCTCTCTCTCTCTCTCTCTCTCTCTCTCTCTCCCTCTCTCTCTCTCTTCTCTCTCTCTCTCACACACTACACACATTCACACACACACACACACAACACACACACACACACACACACACACACACACACTCACACACATCCTTCGGATGAGACTATGTAAACCGAGGCCCAGTGTTCGAACGCATGCAGGGAACATCTTGCGCACACGTTAAATCCTGTTCCGCTTTTCGGAAGAGTAGGCCATTGTGTGCCGGTGGAAACAGATGACAAAACTGACAAAACTGCATGCACACGGGGACTAGATGTGAAAAAAAGCACAAGAGTGCTTATTCCAGTATCCTCGATATAAAAGAATAAATAAAACAGATAAATAAATAAACACACACACACACACACTTGCTCTGTTTGCTATGTTACACACACACACACACACACACACACACACACACACACACACACACACACACACACACACACACATGGTTCTGTTTGCAGTGTTGTTTCACGTACAGACGTGTCACACGACTGATAACACTGCGGTTACTTTTATATAAATAAGTATTATCTTATATCCAAATAGTGAACGACTCTTAACTTTGAAATGGCAATGGCCTCATGGTCGTACATATTGGTGCTTGTTGGTCTAATCTCTCGTTTAGGGTTTGTCTGTCTGCCTGCCTGCCTGTCTGCCTGCCTTGCCTGTCTGCCTGCCTGTCTGTCTGTCTACCTGCCTACCTGTCTGCCTGCCTGCCTGCCTGTCTGTCTATTCATCTGCTGTTATCTGGTTTGCTTGTTTGATTGTTCTTTTGGGTGGCGACTTGTTGAGATGTTTTGCTTAGATCTTTCTTTGTTGATGAGCATTGTTTTGTTGTTGTTGTTGCTTGTATGATTATCTGTTTGACTGCGTTCTTTATTCCTATATTTATTTATCATTATTTAATGCTTGCCTGTTTTTATTTGATGTTTTGCTCTTCTTTGTTTTCTCTCTCTCTCCTCTCTCTCTCTCTCTCTCTCTTTTTCTTTTTCTTTTCTTTTCTTCTTCTTTCTCTCTTCTTGTTCTCTCTCTTCTTCTTCTTCTTCTTTCCTTCTTCTTCATTCTGTTCTTCGCGTAAAACTGATCAGGACTGATAGTTGCACTGAGCATTATCATGAAGGAGATATGACATTGTATATTCTGTCCACCAGTCATGACTTACTTGACTTATGCATCTTGGTTCCTTGGGGAACATAGGGCTGCAACAACACCCCTCCAACGAACTCGGTTTTGGGAGATCCTCTTCAGCTCGGCCCATGTCATTCCGGCTGCCTTCGTTTCTTCGTCAACACTTCTGCACCAGGTCTGTTTTGGTCGACCAACTTTCCGCTTCCCTTGTGGATTCCAGTCAAGGGCCTGCCTGGTGACACTTGACGCAGGCTTGCAGAGTGTATCCACCAGTCATGGTCATGCTAAATTAATGATGTCTTTGGAGCACAAGGTTAAGTTTGAAGCTTGTTGTTCCTATGCAGCTGCTGATTGCTGTTCGTATATAATTAAATGATATGCTCTGTTTAATCAAATCTGTTTTTCTTAACCACACACACACGCGTGCACACACACACACACACACGCGCGCACACACTCACACACACACGCGCGCACACACACAACACACACACACACTCTCACACACACACTCACACACACATTCACACACACACACACAACACACTCTCACACACACAAACACTCTCTCACACACACACTCACACACAACACATTCACACACCACACTCACAAACACACACTCACACACACACCACACACCACTCACACACAACACACACACACACACACACACAACACACCACACACACACACACAATAAACAAAGCCGAATCCAGTACTACAACTGTTCGATGTTAACACCACACTTTTCGGGCGCAAACCGAGATTTTGTCTGCAAAGAGGGCGGCACCCATCTCCTCCTCTCCCTCGCTGCTTTACCTTCCCTGACCTGACCCTAAAGAGGGCAGGTACCCATTCACAGCTGGGGTGAACTGGGGGACTGTACTGATGACAGGTACCCATTCACAGCTGGGGTGAACTGGGGGACTAGACCATCTGTACTGATGAAGCCAAGGCGTACGTACAAACAACGGTCACCCATCCACGAGGCAACCCCACTCAACACACTGCTTAATGACCTTAGCTTGGGGGAAGAGCGAGTGCTCTGACCACTGAGCTATCCTGTCCCAGAGTTGGCCGACTTCGGCATGAATGACACCCCACAAAAATACCCAGCATGCGTCCTGATACACGAAACGGGATGGGCTCCACCAGCTCGTCTTGCCCGCGATACACTGCCTGAAAAATTCAGTGTAGCTCCCCCAAGGGAGAAGAGACGGGGAAAATTCAATGTAAGGGGAAAACGACAACCAACAAAGAAAGAAACAAACTACTTCTTCTTCGTCATCGTCGAACGCTCAGACAGCAACTAGGCTAATGCTGTCTGTCGTATATGAGCGAAACTGCCTTGCGCTGCCGTTAAGCGCCTGACAAGTCAGGCCCAGCACAGACAGAAAAAGAAAACAGGAAAGAAGGACATCTACCGAGATTGGCCGGGCCCCGAGTGTCGGTTTCAGTTTCTCCGTGATCAATCCGAAAAGACATACTAGGAAAGACTTGACAGAGGACGCTGCTTTTGGGTATAACACACAGGCCATAGAGCGCTACTGCCTTGTAGTAAGTAGTGAGATAAGAAATGTGAACTACTTTCTTGTCGTTGTTACTTCTGATTTTTTAGCTGGTTTATTATTATGATGAGATTTATCTCTTTTTTTTTCCACAGTGCTGTACTCCCCACCCTCCCCTACTAACTCTCCTCTTCCCCTCCTTCGTCTTCCCTTTTCTGTTCCTCCCTCATCCCCATCCTCCTCCACCATAATTATTGTATAACCTCCCCCCCCCCCCCCCCCACCCCCACCCCAACACAGACACACACACACGTAACTGGTATACCCCTTCGCCCTCCTTCCCTCCCACCATATTGCTGTTCATATGTTTCTCTACACTTCTTACTTCCCTATCACTACACTACTCCCTGCACCCCCTCCCCCCCCCCCCCCCCACCCACACACAACACTTTCCGTCCCTGTTTTCTTGCTGCCCCCTTCCCCCCCCCCCCCCACCCCCCCCCCACCCCACACACCACCACTTACTTCCCCACCCCCCCCCTTTCCCCCTCCATCCCCTTAGCTTCTGTGTATAATTAGATTTATCATTAGGAAGGGTATGAGGAAGGGGGGGGTGGGAGGAAGGTGGAAGGGTGGGGAACAAGGTGGGGGGGGGGGGGGGGGGGAAGAAGGCAGGGTGGGGTATGTGAAGGGGATGGTGGGGGGGGGGAGTGGGAGGGGGGAAAGGATGGAGGGACAAGAACAGGTTCCTGTGAAAACGACCATCATTGACAGTGTGTGAAAACCTGCTTTTCCTTTCTGTTGGAATCAATAACGGATGATGATGATGATGATGATGATGATGATGATGACTGATGACAGTGTTAACATTACCAACATCATCTCCATCAGAAAGACGTTAAACTCGCTTCCCGCGCACGCGGAAAATCGTACGTGCCGGGCCTGACTTGTCAGGCGCTTAACGGCAGCGCCACGCATTTTTCGCTCATATGACATGGCAACAATGTTATAGTCGCTGTATGAGCTGAGCGTTCGACGATGACGATGAAGAAGAAGAAGGTCTCCGTCGTCATTATCACCATTTTAATCATACTAAATGGTAAAAGACCAATCACTGTTCAAAATGTCTTCTTCTTCTTCTTCTTCTTCTTCTTCCCTTCCCCTTCTTCTGTTTTGTTCGATTTCTTCTTCTTCATTACTTCCCCTCACTCCTCCTCCCCTTCAATTAATAGATATATGATAATAATCATGATTCAAAATTAGTGTCCATGTTGGCATTTGGAGTAGAACATTCATCACTACTGTTAATCCATCACATGAGGATGGGGTGAATGTGATTAGCATGCTATGGGGAAGCTTCTACAAATACATGTGTGCCATTGACATGGCACTAATATAGAGTGACCACAAAACACATCGATGTCACTAATGACCAACACAGGGGGGCGGGGGGGGATGATCACACACACACACACACACACACCCGTAGCGCGCGCGCACACAACACAACGACAACAACACACACACACACACACACCACACAACACCACAACACACCACACACAACACACACACACACACACACACACACACACACACACACCGCACACACAGCTGCAAGCACAGACTCCTATTCTTGGAAAGTTAGGAGAAAACGAACAAAACAAAGTCACAGGCCCCTATACCGTAAAGACATCAGACATACCCAGAAACAATACCCAACACACAAGAACGCACAAACCCAGTCAAAAAAACATAACTGGACATGATTTTTAAACTCCTTAGCACATCGTCTTCTATCAACACACACGAAAACCCCACTCAGATTAACGGCAATACCAAAACTATTAAAAGTAAAGGTGTCCCATAACCTATGCGGTCATAGGGAGGAGCGAGGACATCAGAAACCTCAACTTCTCAAGGGGCCAGCATTTTTAAGGGCGGCGCCCATCTCCTCTCCATCGCTGCTTTTTACCTTCCCTGATTCTAAAGAGGATAGGTAAAAAATTTTACAGCTGGGTGAACTGGGGGAACTGCACTGAAGCCAAGGCGCGCAAACGGTCACCCATCCAAGCGGTAACCACGCTCGATGCTGCTTTTAAGCAAAGATAGTAAGTAGCCTACATCAATAAAAAAAAAACACAAACAACTCGGTAGAGACTACTGCGAACGTAAAACGAACACTCTCCTAACTTTCCCCGTGGGGGAGCATCCTGTTTTACTTTATTCGCACGCTCACAACAAAGACAATAGGAATTGTCAGATCTGGAATCGTTTGTCTTGGTGATTTGCAGTCTGTGCATTGACAGGAAGCCTACCTAGTGAAGAAGGAAAGGAGAGAAGGGTTTTTCTGGGGTTTTTTCTTTTCCTCCAGATGTTTCCAGACCCAGAGAGGAGTTTGGTTTCTGAGGAGCCTGTCCACTTTAGGACAAGCACCACGACCACTTAATGACACAACAGTCAGGCCTTTTACGATATGATTTTTTTTTTAAATTCCCCGTCACTTCTTCTGCAGCAGAAGTTCAAGTTGTGCAAAAGTGCACTACCCTCTTTAAAACGCATATCTAATGCTTTCTCTCTCTCTTCTTTTTCTTCTCTCTCTCCTTCACTCTCTTCTCTCTCTCTCTCTCTCTCTCTCTCTCTCGCTCTCTCCCTCTCAATCTCTCTCTCTCTCTCTCATCTCTCTCTCTCCTCTCTCTTCTCTCTCTCTCCCCTCCTCCTCCTCCCCTTCTCTCT
>CM054149.1:6855924-6860924 GCA_028751875.1 Rapana venosa
GGGGGAAAAAAAGGGGGGGGGGAAAAAAAAAAAAAAAAAAAAGGGGGGGGGGGGTGGGGGGGGGGGGGGGGGGGGGGGGGGGCGGGGGGGGGGGGGGGGGGGGGGGGGGTTTTTTTGGTGGGGGGGGGTGGGGGGGGTGGGGGGGGGGGCCCGGGGGGGGGGGGGGGGGGTTTTTGGGGTGGGGTAGGGGGGGGGGGGGGGGGGGCCGGGGGGGGGGGGGGTGGGGGGGGTTTAAGTGGGGGGGAAGGGGGGAAAAGGAGGAGGGGGGGGGGGGGGGGTTAAAGGGGGGGGGGGGGGGAAAAAAAAAAAGGGGGGGGGGGGGGGGGGAAGGGAGGGGGGAAGGAGAAAAAAAAAGGGGTTGGGGGGGGGGGGGAAAAGGGGGGGGAAGGAAAAAAAAAAAAAAAAAGGGGGGGGGGGGGGGAAAAAAAGGGGCCGGGGGGGGGGAAAAAAATTTTAAAAAAAGGGGGGGGGGGGGGGGGGGGAAAAAAAAGGGGAGGGGGGGGGGGGGGAAAAAGGGGAGGGGGGGGGTTTTGGGGGGGGGGGGGGGAAAAGGGGGGGGGGGGGGGGGGGGGGGAAAGAGGGGGGAGGGGGGAGAGGGGGGGGGAAAGGGGGGGGGGAGAGAGAAAAACTTTTTTTTTTGGGTTTTGGTGTGTGTGTAAAAAGGGAAAGGAGGGGGGGGGGGGGGGGGGGGGGGGGTTTTTTTTTTTTCCCCTTTTTTTTTTTTCCAAAAAAAAAAGGGGGGGGGTTTTTTTGGGTTTTTTTGGGGGGGGGCCCCCTCGGGGGTTTTTTTTCTGTGTCTATGTCTGGGTTTTTTTTCTGTCTGTCTGTTTTGTCTGTCTGTCTGTCTTTTCTTCTCTGTCTCTCTCTCTCTCTCTCCTCTTTTCTCTTCCCCTCTCTTTCCCATCTCTCTCCCCTTGAATCACATTTTGTTGTGTATTTTCAGTTTCTTAGAAAAACCCTTTAAAGGGCGTTTTCCCTAGGCAAAAATAATAAAATAAATAATAAATAAAAAAAATAAATAAATAAATAAAAAAAACAAACAAAAAACAAAACAACCCCTTTAAAAAATTATTTTTAAAAGGGTTTTTATGCTGATGTTCCCTTTAAAATTTTTCTGCGATTTTTAAGTGGGTTTTTTTTTGTTTTCTCCAAAACACCCGTTTTCTCCCCTCTTTTCTCTCTCTCCTTTTCTCTCTCCCCTCTCTTCTCCCCTTCTCCTTTTCTCTCTCTCTCCCCTCTCTCCCTTCTCCCCCTCTCTTCTCTCTTCTCTCTCTCCTGCCCCTGCCTGCCCAGACTTGTGTTTGTTTATTTATTTATTTTTTTAAAAAATTCCTTTAATTTCGGGATAATGGGGAAAGAAACACGTGTGCGCCCTTTTTTTCATCTACCCCGTGTGATGCGGTTTTGGGAGATTGTTTAATTTTTTCCCACCGGGGACACCCAAAGGCCCCACTCTTTTCCCAAAAGCGGAAAAAGGATTTCCTGTGGGGCGAAAAATGTTCTGGGGGGTGCGTTCAGCACACGGGCCTCGGTTTTATAGTCTCCCCCGAAGGACCCTTTTGGGGAGAAGGAAGGGCGGGGACGGGTGTTAAAATTTCCCGGGAAAATATCCCTTGGAAAAGGGAAACCCAAAACCCCGGGGCCCTCAGATTGCCCGCGCAATGTTTTTAACCACCCAGGCCCATCCCGTCCCCCCCCCCACCCCCCCTCCCCTTTTTCTGTTAACTGTCCCTTTTTGACCGACCACAAGCGAAAAAATTGGGGGTGCAATTTCGGGAAAAAAGGAAACTTTTTGTTTTTCTATCAATGGTTTTGTTTCCCTTTTTTCGTCAATGCACAACAGTCACAATTTTTTTGGGAAAGGCCCCAAACAAACCCAAAATGAAACGCCTCGTCAACCCACAGGGTAAAAAGGGTTTTTCGCTGAAAAATTGGGGGTGTGTGTGTGTGTGTGTGGTGGGATGTGTGTGGGTGTGTGTGTGTGTGTGTGTGTGTGTGTGTGTATGTGTGAGTGTGTGTGTTTGTATGTGTTTTGGGGGTGTGGGTGTGGTTTTTGGGTTGTGTGGGGTGTGTGTGTGTGTGTTTTGGGGGTGTGTGTGTGTGTTTTGTGTAGGGGGGTGTTGTGGGGTGTGTGTTTGTGTGTGTGTTTTTGTAAGGGGTGTGGTGTGTGTGCTGTGGGTGTGGGCCCAAGGGTGGTTTGGTATCGTACAATTTACTTTTTTTTTTGTTTTCGGTTTTTGTTTTTTCAATAAAGAATACTGCCCGGGGGGCTTTTCTTTATCCCCGTTTTGCGGTTTTGATATGGGGCCCTGTAAAACGATTGTCTTCTCCTCTCTCTCTCTCCTCTCTCTCCTTTTCCCCTTTTCTCTCTCTCCCCCTCTTATTTTCTCTTCCTCTTCCCCTCCCCCCCCCCCCCCCCCAACTCTCTCTCCAAAACAAACGCGCACCACACACATGGGGGCTTATTTCCCTTTTTTCCCCGAAATAAAAGAAAAATGTTTGTCCCCTTTTCCGTTGTTTTGTTTGGGGTTTTTGCGTGCGTGCGTGCTGCGTGCGAGCGTTTCGTGCGTGCCTGGGTTTTTTTTGGGTTCCCCTGTTCTTATCTACCACGCCCTTTTTCCTTTTCTCTTTCGAAAGGGGAACGGGTTTTTAAAACATGTGTACAAGAATTTTCCCGGGTTGGCACATGGGGGAAAGGGTTTAAAAGGTCTCAAAACCCCCAAAGGACTTTCAGGGAAGTGGAGTCAGTACCAGCCACGATAACTCCAGGGGAAAAAAATATAAAATCCCCTTCGACAGGCTCGAACCCTGGCTGCCCAAACAGCGATCGCAACGCTCTGACCACTAATAATGATAATAATAATAATAATAATAATAATAATAAATGGAATTGATATAGCGCTATATCTTGCAGAGACAAATCAAAGCGCTTGCATTTCACTCATTCTTACACAGTGATACAACCAGTAACAATTAATAGTTCCAACAAGTCCAAATGTGCACGCACGCACGCACACGCGCACGCGCACGCGCGCCGCGCACCACCACACTCACAACACACAAACACACACACACACACACACACACACACACACACACACACAGGTCACAGCACACCTGAGGGCGATAGAATCTCGGCGGGTTGAAGGCAGGGAAAAGCTTTGGATGAAGCAGAGAAGAGAAAATCTTTTAGGTTTGGACATTAATAAGTCTTAGAGACTGGATTATTGTAAAAGTGTCATAATTGAAGGCTTTTGGCGAGAGAGAGAGGGAGGTCATTCCAGATCGATGGACCAGAAATAGAGAAAGAGCGACGGCCGACTGTGGATTGGTTGAATCTAGGTATTCGTAAGGACAAGGTATCTGCAGCAGAGCGGAGGGAACGAGAAGGAGTGTACAGGTGAAGACATTCACAGAGGTAGGAGGGTGCTGTTTTGTGGAGACATTTGTAACAGAGATCTTATAGTTTACTCTCTGTGGCACAGGGTAGGCTATCCCGCCGCCCAAATAGCTAATAATAATAATGATAATAATAATCATCATCATCATCATCTCATCATCATCATCATAGTGATGATGATGATGATGATGATGATGATGGTACAACTACTAATAATATATGGAATTTATATAGCGCTGAATCTTGTAAAACAAAGAAACTGCATGAAGCCCTTGCACTCAACTCATTTACACGCACGCAACTTTCCTCAAACCATTATAGCTGTATGAACCTTGATTGTTAACTACCGGGATGTTTTTTTGGTGTGTTTTTTTTTTTTTAACGAGTTCGCACTTCTACCCGGAATATGACGTTCTGTTGTTTAGCCTGGTACGCTCAGTACCCTAGCCCCCTCTATGCGCACACGTTAAATCCTGTTCCGCTTTTCGTAAGAGTAGGCCATTGTGTGCCGGTGGGAACAGATGACAGAATTTACAAAACCGCATACACACGGGGACTGGATGTAAAAAAGCACATAAGTGCTTATTCCATTATCCTCGATATAAAAGAATGATTTTTTTTCCCCCACTGAATATAAGTGACAAGGATAAATGACACCCGATCACGCCTTAGATTAAATGAGGCACTATTAAGAACTGTAACTGCACGCAAGCGCAGCACCCCCCCCCCCCCCCCCCCCCCCCACACACACACACACACATACACTCCACAAAGATAGAGAGAGAGAGAGAGAGAGAGAGAGAGAGGGAGAGAGAGAGAGGGAGAGAGAGAGAGCATCTTACGCACACGTCAAAACCTGTTTCGCTTTTCGGAAGAGGTTAGGCCATTGTGTGCCGGTGTGAACGGATGACAAAATTTACAAAACTGCATACACACGGGGAATGGATGTTAAAAAGCACATCTTCGAAATAATAGAATAGAATAGAAAAGAACACACACACCACACACACACACACACACACAGAGTCCTACAACACACACACATACCCCCCCCCCCACAAAAAAAAAACCCAAAGAATACTCAATCAAAACAAAAACAAACCAAACAAAACAAAACCAAAAACCAAAAAACGAACAAAGACACACATTCATCACAAAATTTCACGAACACATATGTACAAAGTGTCTGGTGGTTGTCTACATCCAGTTTCTGGTTGAGGGGAGGGGGGGGGGGGGGGGGGGGGAGTGTTAGGATTTTTTGGGAATTGTTTTTTGGGGGATTTTTTTTTTTCGAAAACAGACACATCAGGCACAAACAACACATTTAACATTAACAACAACAACAGCAACAACAACAGCAAAAACGACAAAAGCAGCACACTTCCCTTGAAATGGGCAGGGACCTAACGATAAGTGCATGGGGGAACTGACCTGAAAGTGATGGTGACAGCGAGGGATGTGACAGCGGTGGTGGTGATAGCGCAAGACTTGACTACCCAGTCCCCATTGTCGGCTGATTCCCTGGGGAGGTCACATCACGACAGTCGACATCCGTGCTGCCCTTCGGAGGTCAAGGCACCGTTTCCGGCATGTCGCTTCA
>CM054149.1:6870924-6880924 GCA_028751875.1 Rapana venosa
AAACCCCAAATCTTCTCAAACAGCTCCTGGCGGAACATCGGTTGATTCAAGAAGCCGTGCGCCGAATTCACCTCCTGGAGCATCCATGTGGTGAACTACTTTCAACCAACCAGGGAGACAGCTCGCCCTGCTCAGTGAGGAGTATCTCAACAGACTCGGTGGATTCTACCACCTTTTCCAGTACCACGGACTTGTGAGGGCAGGGCGCAGCCTCCCATGGAATGCAAGTGTAAAACGGTACGCTCAGACTCTACAACACTACGACAGAAAACAGACATTAACGACAGGAAAAGTAACCCCAAAACAGACAATTCTGTAGTGTAACGTGATGTGCAGCCCACCTCTTGTATTCAGCTGTGCACTACATCCTTCCCCGGCTCTTTTTTGTGATAATATCTCAGCAGTTTTACTTATGAAGAACTAGTAATTCTGTGCTCTGCTGGAAAGCTGGGCTGATAAAGCTCTTCGGGGTGGCGGTGTTTGTTGGTGGCCTGATTGAGAGACGCGTACACGCCCCAGTCGTGTTGTGCCGGAAAACCCCGAGACACGGGCCACGGCGGGAAAGGGTGACTGACTGACTGTGAGCGTGGCCTGACAACTGGGTCATGCTTTGTTGTTGTGCTGTGGCAGGGAGTGGCGTTGTTGTCGATTGAGGGAGAAGGGGAACGAGTTGTTGATTGTGAGATGGCTGTTGACTGGCGTGCAAGTGCAAGGCTGAAAGTATGTTGTGATATTATGCAGTGCTGGCTTTTGATAAAACTAGAAGGGAGGAATTGAAAGGTGTAGAATGTGTGTGTTGTGAGGAGAGAGGGAGGGAGGGAGAGAGCAGCAGTGTTCAATACACACATGGGTGTATTTTTGTTGTTGATTGATTGAGATTTTTGTGTAAATGTATTTAAGTTGTGTGTGTTGATTAGCCTGGTGAATGCATGAAGAACTGTGTGTGCGAGTGAGAGGAGGTGATACTGATGTCCACATAAATCACTGCCAGATTATTATTATCAGTATGAATGTGTGTTATTGGTATGGGAGTTTGCTGTGTGAACTGACATCCAATGTGTGTTAAATGCTCTTGATGCAAAGTTCATCTGATCTCTTCTTGTAATGTTCAGGATTGTTTTTGTGTGCATTTGTCGATGATGGCATATTTTATTGCAAGAAAAGGTTTGACAGTGAATTTGTAATTAATTGCTATTAGTAGCACCCCCCCCCCCCCCCCCCCCCCCCTCCCCACTTTTTTTCTTTTCTTCCAAAATTGATGCCACAACTTGAACTTGGCTAGTTGCTGAAGTGTGAAATTTTAAGACTAAAAGACAGTTTATCCAAATTGTGATGCTAAGTTAGTTGTACAAGAGGAAATTATGCAAGTTGTAAACAATACTTCATTCTTGCCATTTTGTTGTTAACGTTAGTAAGCCTACTTCATTGCCAGTTTTTGCCAAGAAGACGAAAATTATATATATACAACTGCCATTTTGTGGGAATAAGTGTGAATACAACATCTAAGTTTTGAGAATGGAAACTGTATATTTGGAACTGAAGTAGAACTTGACATTTGAACTTTTATCAGTGGTTTCAGTCTGTCTGTGCTGGGTTATCAGTTGTTTTTGTTTGTTTGGGTTGGTTTTTAGTTGTTGTTTTTTAGTGTTTAGGTTTAGCCAATGATATGATGCCTATGTTATTTTTATAAACGTGGCATATAAATACTTGAAAAATATTTTTGCTCGTTCAGTCGTTGCTTGTGAGACACTAAAGGTAAAACTGTAAAAGTCTAAATTCATTTTTGTGTTTGTTTTGCTTTGGTTTTGTTTTTTGCAATAGCAATGCAAAAACTTTGGTTTACTCTATTAGTGAAAAGTGTGTGTGATGGAGAGGAAAAGTATACGTGCATCGGATATTATCCTTAGTACAGTCAGTACTTGTGCATATTGTAAAGTAGTAAAATGGAAGTGATAACCTTGATACTGCCATAAGATGTCAAAGGCAGCTTGATGTCTTTTTGTTTGTAGCACTGCTGCGTGCTAGTTGATTGAGCTATTTTAGTATTTATGACCACTTTGCTTTGGTACCACAGCTGGTTTGGTTAGACTTAGAGTAATGTATGGAAACTACTGGAGTGAAAGGAAGATCTGTTTCCAATTGTGTGACCAGGTGACACACATGAAAAGAAAGCAGATGTGCTTTTACTTTTAGAAGAATGTTCACCATTGTGTGACTTTGTGATCATAGGGAACATGTAGGGTTGTGTACATGATTTTGCGTTGGGATAACTCTCATTCAGAATGTACTGAAAGTAATGTCTGTTACTGTTATGTTTGTATTATATGATGATTGCTGTACATTGGTTATGGATGGGGTTGGGTAGTTTTGTTCTGATCTATGTTTGGAACCACACTTCTGAACTGCAGTTGTCGGAGATAAATTAGTTTAAGCAAGTTTAAATTGGGCATAGAATAGTTCCAACTAAGCATTTGATTGGTATATTATCAATTTCATGTTTATAAAATAAAGGCAGCAAACAGCCGAGTAGGCTGTGGTGTAAAATGTACACAAAAATCTACTCCTGAAGAAATGACTGAGGTCAAAGATATTGTATGTCTGATAATTCACTTTGCCCCTCATTTCCATTTCCTACTGGTCTCCTGTATACTATATATAGGATTTGATAACTGACCTGGTCATTCTCCGTCCTTACCCCTCACCTTTCACCCCACAGTGTTCATGTTAGCGTCTGTGCATGGGTACTGTTGGCTAGTGTACTGTATGTGCACAGGTGCGTGCAAATACTGATGGAGTTTAACAATGCTTATTGAAAGTACCTGTGCACACACTTTACACCAGTTTTTGTCATAGACATAAAATAACAAAATTGCTCTTCCCCAACCTTTTTTTTTTCCCCATACTTAGTATTCCTAATAATTGTGTGTACATGTATAAACATGTCAGTTCAACTTTCATCTAAAGGAATTGGGATTTTTTTTTTTAAAGGCTTTAAAAAATATATTGTTAAAAGTTGAAAAAAGAATCGGTACTATTGTGTAAAAAAAAAAAAAAAACCCAAAAGAAACCAATTGTTTTCCTTAAAATTGGATGGCCATAGTTTACTTTCAAGGATATCACAAATAGAAGTATATAAAGATGGTTGTAATCGCAACTAGATTGGAGTTGATTTCATTACTTTGTAATTTTTTTTTGGTATTAATGCTAGCAATGTTCCTCCATCTGGTTTTGCCAGCCCCTCCCTACCCCCTTCCTCCCTCCACCAAATGTACTCAGTGTTCCCTTTTACCGACCAGTGCCCTTCCCCTCCCTCCCTCCCTCTCTCCCTCCTCCCCTGATGCTGCTGTACTGTGACTGGTGTGAGTAATAGGTTTGTTATGCCTGCCTGTGTGTGTGTGCTAACACTATGTAAACCACGTGAAGCTGAGGGATGAGTGTTGCTGAGATATCTAGTGTGTCAGGTTTAGAGAGAGGGTGTGTGTGACTGTGAGATTAAAAACTCAAGCTACAGGGACTGTTGTTTTCTTGTTTGCATTTTCATATATTTTGAGATTGTAATAAACATGAATTGAAACTTGGAAACTTTTGCCTTCGAGTCTAGTATGTGAAAGAGATGGTTGTGTGTTTTATCTTTGTGTCTTTGTTTGCCTGTCTGTCTGTGTCTGTCTGTCTCTTCACACACACACACACTGTACTGAGTATGTGATGCTGTCTCTCTGTGTGGGAGTGCTTCTCTCTCTCTCTCTCTGTGGGTGGGTATGCTTCTCTCTCATGAATTGTGACTGAAGCATCAAAAGCCACAAAACACAGACGCCTACACACGAAAGATGCCTACACACGAGTGTGTGTGATTCACACACTGTTCAGAGCAGTGAAAGTATTCCTATCTGCTGTCCTCTCCCCACCTCATGTCGGTTGCACTGTGGACTATTGGATGCTGTTATTGTGTGTTAATAATTACAGCGTGTGCATCAGCACATGCATGCATAATCTTCATATCATGCTCTTGGGCACACATGTATTCATAATACACACACACCCACACATATGGCCCCTGGCTCTCCTCCCCTCCCTCGCCCCGCAATTCCTGAGGAATTTGACTAGTAGATGTGTAGATCTATAACCACCAGTTTAAATTTTTTTTAATGTCAATCCATAAAGAGCGCTTTGTCCCTGTCTGAGGCGAGCAATAATGAATAAGAATGCATGCCAGTATGTGCTGCAGTCCAATAAAAAACAAAACGGTACAAATCAGGAGGTCACTGGTGGGGATGTCTTGATTTGTTTTGGTTCTGTTTCATTTGAATTTTCAAACACTTTGGCTAGCTCCCACCTAAAGTGAGTTTGCTATGTGGTCTGTAAAACCTTACGAAGAGAGATATACTTGAGGAACCTCTTGGGCCAGGTTACGGTAGCTGCATTCCGTCTAAGGAGATCTCCATCAGTCCATGGCTTGAGAAGACTACAGCTGTACAGACACTAAGTTAATTAAGCACATCTTGAAGTAGATTGACCAGGATGATTTCCAAAGAGATAATTTTCTTTTATTCATGATTCTAAGCTTTTGGAGAAAAAAACCCCAACCCAAACTGCAGTAGTGGAAGCATAACCATACAACAAACAGGTTTTATTGACACATATACAACATGGTCAATATTGTACAGCGTCACCTACTAGACCCTGAGTCTGACATATCATCAGTCACAGTGAATCCCTAGGATATGCAAGGCCTCCTCCTCCTCCTCCCTCGCACTACTTTTGCAGTTGATATTAAAAAAAAACCCACCCCAACTTACTCATATTCTAAGATTGTGGGGCAACACCTGCCCTTTATGACACTTGTTATGCTTATTAGTTTATCTCCGATATCTCACAAGAGCAACAAAGCATATGGAACTATTGTCGTAGTATTGATGATACCTCACCGCCTCCGTGACATTCATCTGCTTTTTAAGTCCTTCCCATGAGACTACAAACTGACGCCCCCATGTGCCAACGCATGCAAAACATCTACAAACTGACGCCCCCATGTGCCAACGCATGCAAAACATCTACAAACTGACGCCCCCATGTGCCAACGCATGCAAAACATCTACAAACTGACGCCCCCATGTGCCAACGCATGCAAAACATCTACAAACTGACGCCCCCATGTGTGAACGCATGCAAAACATCTACAAACTGACGCCCCCATGTGCCAACGCATGCAACACATCTACAAACTGAGGCCCCATGGCCAACGATGCAAACATCTACAAAACTGAGCCCCTGTGCAACGCATGCAAACATCTCAGCAAAAAAACGTACCACCTTCTGGAAGCATAGGCCAATCATGGTAGAACAGACCCAAAATAAAAAACATGAAACTCCTCGCCACAAAAACACCACCCGAAACAAGCCACACCTGTGGAACAGTAAACAAAAACAAAACACAAACTCTCACAGCAAACAACATCCAAGTGATGCGGATAGCGTGTGGACGAAGGGAGAACAAACCCTCCCCCCCACCCCCCCCCTCCCAATAAATAAACAAAAACCCCCCACAAAAAAAAAAGACCCCCCCCCCCCCCAAAACCAAACAAAAAAAACCCAAACAAAACAAACAAAACCAAACACAACAAAAAACAAGATAAGACAAAGCGGGGAACTGAAGGAGAACAAAATCATCAGCCATTCCGCTTAATACATCACCCCAGGTTACAAAGTAAAAAGCTTTACCCCCCCCCCCCAAAAAAAAAAAAAATTAATAAAAAAATAAAAAATCAAGAAAAATTAGACATATGAATAAAATACACAAAACGCCATATTATGGGCAATGAAATAACACATCCTGTGTCTATCCTGCTGTTTAGGATAATTACTTAATTTTAGTACCTGGTCATCAGAACAAAACACTACAGGCAAAATATACTGTAATGTATAAAAAGAAAAAATAATGATAACATTCACTTTTTAAATTAAAAGGACAGAGAAATGAACAGGGAAACCAGAAAATGAACAACAGAGCTGATTGATAGAAAGGTACCAAAACACAAAAAAACAAAAACAAAAAAGAAGACAGAAACGAAGAGAGTGATAGAAAAGGGCGACATTTCTCGCACAGAACTTCCCAAAAGGTTGGGGACGATACTGTAAATAATAATGACTGTCATCACCACTTAACGGGGATTGAACATACACCCTTGATGGAGAAAAGCTCTCCCAGCTTGGCGGCGGGCTATGGAGGAATTTCAAACTGGTAACCTGGCATCATGTGTCATGAAATAATGATAATAATAATATGTCACTCCTCTTCCCTATCCCTTCCTCCCTCCTTTGTGCCTGCAGCAGCTAACCTAAGTGTGTGGGTGGTGCAGACACATCACACACATTACAGGATAGGAGGTCACTTTTTGTTGTTGTTGTTGCTGCCTCATCTTCTGTGACGTCCTCCGTCCTGCTGTTCCCACGCCGCTCATTTCAATCTCCCCGCCACAACCATACCCAGATTTGTTATGTCTTATCTTCAGAATCGGAGGTCCACAGGGAGCCAATCATCAGGCCGCCGTGGGGCCACCAGCCAGAGGGGCCCTGCATTGCTGCTGGGTCACTTTGGCGGTGTTCAGTGGTGCCTTCTGAGCTAACATACGCAGGACACCCCCTACTAAGCCCCCTACTAACGACAGTATTAGCTCAGTCGCGGAGCCAGACTGAGTGAGTTGCCCACCCGAGGTGGCAACCACCACAACGTCCCTCCAACGACCGTCCCCCGCGAACCTCCAACCCCAAAGGCTTTGACACAAACTCACCACAGGCACAGAAGTGTATGGGCAAACCGAATCTGAGGTCACCATGAGACCAGAGAAGTTGGGACCACCGAATCAGAGGCAAGTTTTTTAATTGCATGATGATCAATGACAATGAGGATGACGTAATTATGCTGCTGTGGAAGTGCATATGCTTTGAGACAACTTGACAGGGTTGTACTCTACGCTTACTATCATAATATATCCCGGCGTCAACCGGGCCCGAGAGATACCGACACTGCAGTGTTGGTCAGGTAATTTGAGCAACACTCTCAAACTCGCATCCGTTAAGTGGATGAAGCTCGACTGTGTGGTCCCAGTCTTCCCACTGAGCCCACAGCACACTCACTCTGGGTAGGAGCCGGCCGGAGTCCGAAAAATCCCTATGACTCTTATGGGAATCGAACCCGCGACCTTCCAGCCCGTAACCCAAGGCGCTAACCACTGCGCCATGGCGGCTGGTAGGAGGTCACACATTACAGGATAGGAGAGTCACACCACACACATTGCAGGATAGGAGAGTCACACCACACACGTACATTGCAGGTGAGGGGAGTCACACATTACAGGATAGGGGAGTCACACCACACACATTACAGGATAGGGGAGTCACACCACACACATTACAGGATAGGAGAGTCACACCACACACATTACAGGATAGGAGAGTCACACCACACACATGACAGGATAGGAGAGTCACACCACACACATGACAGGATAGGAGAGTCACACCACACACATGACAGGATAGGAGAGTCACACCACACACATGACAGGATAGGAGAGTCACACCACACACATGACAGGATAGGAGAGTCACACCACACCCATTACAGGATAGGGGAGTCACACATTACAGGATAGGAGAGTCACACCACACACATTACAAGACAGGAGAGTCACACCACACACATTACAGGATAGGAGAGTCACACCACACACATTACAGGATAGGAGAGTCACACCACACACATTACACGATAGGAGAGTCACATCACACACATTACAGGATAGGAGAGTCACACCACACACATTACAGGATAGGGGAGACACACCACACACATTACAGGATAGTAGAGTCACACCACACACATTGCAGGATAGGAGAGTCACACATCACAGGTGTTGTCTGGCCAAGGAGACTTTTATTGTGTGAATCCGATATTTCTGACAATCTGGTCTCTACAAGTAGATATAATAATTGCTGGGATGTGTGTGCATGCGTGCGTGCGTGCGTGTGTGTGTGTGTGTGTGTGTGCTGTGTGTGTGTGTGTGTGTGTGTGTGTGTGTGGCTCTCTGTGTGTGGTGTGTGTGTGTGCGCGCGTGTGTGTGCTCTGTGTGTGTGTGTGTGCTGTGTGTGTGCTGCATGTGTGTGTATCCGCGCACCTCTGTGTGTGTGTGTGAAGTCAAGTAAAGTCAAAATTTTATTTCCAGATGGTACATTGAAATAAGCAATTAAGTGTGTGTGGGGGTGGGATGTGGGGGTGGGTGCTGTGCTGTGCTGTACTGTGTGTGGTGCTGTGCTGTGTGTGTGTGCGTGCGCGCACGCGCAGGTGTGGGTGTGTGTGTAGGTGCGAATTGTAGTGTTTTCCTTTTTAATCACAGCAATTAACAAAACAACGTTGGTACAACCTACCCATTATGTTGCCTAACACATGGTACAGCGTATCTCGCCTACGCAGGCTTCCACATAGAGCTAGGGATCATATCATAGCGAGACAGGGGAACAAAGCAAACGCCATGATACCAGATTTTATCAGTGTGGTTGTTTCTCTCTCTCTCCTCTCTCTCTCTCTCTCTCTCTCTCTCTCTCTCTCTCTCTCTATATATATATATATATATATATATATATATATATATAGTCCTTCGGATGAGACTATAAACCGAGGCCCCGTGTGCGAACACACGCAGAACATCTTGCGCACACGTTAAATCCTGTTCCGCTTTTCGAAGAGTAGGCCATTCATTGTGTGCCGGTGGAACAGACGACAGAATTTACAAAACCGCATACACACGGGGACTGGATGTAAAAGAGCACATGAGTGCTTGTTCCATTATCCTCGATATAAAAGAATATATATAATATATATTATATATATATATATATATATAATATGCAAACAAAAAGACGTTTCAGCCAGACTGATGACAACCTCAGATTAACCCTGCACCTTGTTTACTCACAATGACTGGTTCACTGGCTTTTCCCTACCTCTCTCATGGACACGCTGCTATGAGTGGTGGTCTGGGTGCCAGTCTTTCGAGGATGAGACGACAAACCTGTGCAACACGCATTCTATTCAGCGTATATCAAAGAGCCCAGAGAACCAGAGCGTTGTCCCTGGCAAAAAATTCTGTAAAATTAAAATAAAAAATAAGCCATTCTGATAGAGGTAGGGAGACAAATACATATGCAGACAGGGAAAAAAAAAAAAGGTGGTGCTGTTCTTGTGGTAACTCTTCTCTCTCTCTCCTCTCTCTCTCTCTCTCTCTCTCTCTCTCTCTCTCTCTCTCTCTCTGAGCCTGGATTTTCATACAGAGAAATCTGCTGCCATGACTGAATGCGGTACACAAATACACAAAAGTACAGGTTTTAACATTTCCACGTAGCCTGCACAGTTGAAGCTCCAAGTGGCACTTGGCTGTAGAGACGAGGTAAACTATAATTATTTTTAGCCAACGAGGAGGGGGAGAGAGAGAGAGAGAGAGAGAGAGAGAGAGAGAGAGAGAGAGAGAGAGAGAGAGAGAGAGAGAGCAATATATGTGTCGACATGCCTTCCATGCAGTTCTCCGTTGTAAGGCAAAAGTAAAAATAAAAAATAAAAACAATGACACCCCCCTCCCCTCTCTCCTGACTAGGAATTCGGGCATACACAATTTTTGTCTCCGATTTAGCCCCCTGCCACCCCCCCAAATTCTTCCTTGTCTAGTGACGTTCCGATTATTATAATTAATGTTCGCTCAAGTGGGCGTTGCGATACTTAAAACAACAATTTGTGTATCTTATTCAAACATCTCTTTTAGCATATTATCATTATTATTATCAATATTTTCTTTTTAGTGTTCTCACCGCCTCCATCCCCTTTTCGATGTCGTCTGCTGCTAGGCAGGTTTTGCCGCGCGCACTCTGTGTGTGTGTGTGTGTGTGTGCACCGGAGCAAAAGCTAGGACTGATGTGAGTGGCCGATATTTTAGAAAGTGGGGCACTGTGT
>CM054149.1:6888424-6903424 GCA_028751875.1 Rapana venosa
TAGAAAGCGAAAAGTTCGGGTCGGAAGTGTGCGGTGGTTCGAATCCCGTTTGGACACGACATTTTCCCCCCTTCCATTAGATCATGGGTGGTGGTCTAGTCTGGGCGCTAGTCTTTCGGATGAGACGATAAACCGAGGTCCCGTGTGTTACACATAATTATTTAGCGCACGTAAACGAACCCACGGCATCAAGAGAGTTGACCTTGGTAAAATTCTGTAGAAAAAACCCCACTCTGATAGGGAAACAAATACAGCTGCAGACAGGAAAAAGAAAAAAAAAGGGTGGCGCTGCTCTTGTGGCGACGCGCTCTCCCCATGGAGAGCAGCCCGAATTTCACGCAGAGAAATCTGCGTGAATAAACAGTTCAACTCCCTCCAACCATGGCAAGGGACGTAACTGTGTATTTTGTTTACATCTGGTTCGTACTTGTGTTCTTCCCCTTTAATGTCTGCCTGGCTGCCTGCCTTGCGCGACAGAGAGCTACGAAGTTTCTAGTGTCAATAGTTTGGCATTGTAAAGATGATTATAGCATCAGCATTAGCAGCATCATTAGCAGCATTAGCAGCAGAAGAAGCAGCATCAGCAGCAGAAGCAGCAGCAGCCTCGATCACAAAAGAATGTATTGTTTAAAAGCATCAGCCAGCAGATAAATTAGTTTTAAAGCTCCACTAGCCTAAAAAAGGTGATGTCACAAGTTATGTAAAGAGATTGCACTGGACTATCATCACTTGGTCTGCCAAAAGATAACATAATTATAAACCATACATATGCAGGTCAGGGCTGGCCAATCAGTAACGCTCACTGACCTTAGCTGATAACCATAACATGGGGGACTTGCCTTGTTTTGGAATAACTGACCTGACCTTCGGTGACTTATCTCCCACACACACACACACACACACTCTCTCTCTCCTCCATCTCTCTCTCTCTCTACTCTCCTCCTCATCCACACACACACTTTCTCTCTCTCCAACACACATACATACTGAACATCTTGCGCACACCTGAAAACCTGTTCCGCTTTTCGGAAGAGTAGGCCATTGTGTGCCGGTGGGAACGGATGACAACATTTACAAAACTGCATAACACACAGGGACTAGATGTAAAAAAAACCAAACACCCAACAAACCCACCTAAATGCCTATTCCATTATCCTCGAAATAAAAGAAGCCATAAAAACAAAAGAAAATAAATATTACACCACACACACACACACACACACACACACACACACATTGGGGAGGACGGGATAGCCTAGTGGTTAGAACATTGCACTCGCAATATGACGACCCGGGTTCGATTCCCGTTCAAGGGGATATTTTCCCCTGGAGTTAACATCAGTGCAGACTCCACTCTCCCCCAAAGTCCTTCGTATGACACTATAAACCGAGGCCCCCGTGTGAGAACGCACGCAGAACATCTTGCGCACACGTTAAATCCCGTTCCGCTTTTCGTAAGAGTAGGCCATTGTGTGCCGGTGGGAACAGATGACAGAATTGACAAAACCGCACACACACGGGGATTGGATGTAAAAAAGAAGCACACGAGTGCTTATTCCATTATCCTCGATGTAAAAGAATAAAATAGATAAATAAATAAACAACAATAGTTGCTGGCTGAACGTTTGCCGAGGAAGACCTTGGTCCTGGTTGTTTTGTTTTCAGAGGCTTTGAGTGTTATCTACTGCCGGACTTGAACTCTTCATCCCATCATCGAACCTCTGACTCCTGAGATACCTGCTCCTTCACTGAGAAAAATAGGTGACCTACCCCCTCTTCACAATGCTTGCTGTACTGTAGAACCTTGATCATAAAGGTGGGCGCGTGTATAGCCTGAACAAGATATTTTAATTAATTAATTAATTCTTTTATTTCGAGGATAATGGAACAAGCGCTCATGTGTTTATTTTTTTTACATCTAGTCCCCGTGTGTATGCAGCTTTGTCAATTTTGTTATCCGTTCTCACCGGCACACAATGGCCTGGCCTCTTCCGAAAAGCGGAACTGGTTTTAACGTGTACGCAAGATGTTCTGCGTGCGTTCGCACACGGGGCCTCGGTTTATAGTCTCATCGGAAGGACTTTTGGGAGGAGTGGAGTCGGCACTGATGTTAACTCCGGAGGAAAACTCTTCTTGAACAAGATTCGAACCTGGGTCAGCAGATCACGAATGCATCACTCTAACCACCGGGCTACCCTGTCCCCCTCCCGTCCAGGTATCGGTGGTCTAGGGCAACGCACCTGTCTAGAGAGCGAAAAAACTTGGTTTGATTTGGGTCCGGGTTCGAACCCTGCTTAATTGATACTCTCCGAAGGATAAACATATTTTTAGTTACAGATTTTGCTACATTTTGAGACAAAATTAAGTAAATAACTGGTAAATATTCTGACTCCATGTGGTCACTATTTCTGTAAATTTTTGGTTTTGGATGATTTCCTTTGGTTTAGAGATATAAAACAAATCAGATTTTTCTGGAACCTGTACTAAGGAAAAGTACATGCTGTATCTGATGTAGGCCTACGTATGCAACGCCTATAGATTTGTGCAATCTTTTTTTTTAAAAATGTAACAAAACTAAAAGTTGGCAATTTACTCCTATTACACTAACGTTTATCATTTTTAGTACAGGACCCAGGGGTTAGTAAAAGCTATCTCCATGCAAAATGTGAAGGCTCTAGCTTCAAAATTAAGGAAAACATGGCGTAAACACATAACCCAACTTGGTGTTTTCGGAGATAATCCGCATGCATAATATATATCAAGTCAGCCTACCTTATAGTTTAAAGGCCACCAGCTTGGTAGGGAAATCCTTGTTCAGCCTGCTCCTCATCTCTGCCAAGCCTCCCGAGTCTTCTCTTTTTCCTGTACTCCATGGAATTTAGCAGGGCCTGTCTTTGTGCTGTCATTATGCGCAAAGTTTGTTTGTCCGCGGAGAATGAATCCAAGGAATACCCTACACTGATGTTCACATTGCGCATAACATCAGCCAGTCTGGAACAGCCACCAATAAAGATAACAACTGCTACAGCCACTGCAGTGTCAACAACACGCTTGCCAAGGTGCTTTGTTTTGGGGGCAAACTTGCAGATAAGGTTGTTGATGCTCTCATTGGCATTCTGGGTATATCTTTCCAGGAATGTACGCAGAAGTTCACTTCTTGCCAAGTCTTTGAAAATTGGCTTGACCTCCTCCAAATGTTCGACCATCCGCTAACACTTTACCTTTTAACAAATTTTTTAAAGTCCCGCAACCTCTTGCCCATGCGCTTTTGCACATGACCCACACATTCAGTTTTGTTGACATCAGTGTCACCATAATAATGGGCTAGCATCCAAAGTTTTGGGTAACTATTAGTGTCCTCCTCTCCAATATAGTGTACATACCTCAGATTGTACAACTGAACAGAGTGACAAAACATGTCCTTAGCCAGCCCACCTCCATGTCCTCTGATGATCCCTCTTGGTTCATTGTGCATTTGTCGCCATGACGCACTTGCCAACGTTGACAGTTCACACTGTTTGGAGCCTGCTTTTCCTACCAATAGTCACAGGATATTCACAGTTTACTTCTAGCATCAGTGTCAAGTACTTTCCCAGTTTCTAATCTCACTGTGAGTACAGGTGTACATTAGAGGAGTGACCCTAGGCCATGTATGTGCCTTCATCAACTGACACGTGCATCAATGTCACCTAGTTCACTGCATGACATCATCCTCTGCAATGCTGTCTTCTGTTGTATCGGCACCTATATTTCTTTCATTGACTCTCTCTCTCTCTCTCTTCTCTCTCTCTCTCTCTCTCTCTCTCTCTCTCTCTCTCTCTCTCTGTGCACAGTGCTTGCAGCCTTATGAAATGTGCAGTTTATAATGCTATTAATGAACTTGTGCACAGGTTTTGGTATGTCCATCCGTCTCTACAAGAAAAGTTCTCAATTCTGCATGGTCTCTTCTAATATACCTCATGACAAAAGCAGAACATCTGTTCACAGCATAGATACTCCCGTTTATCTCTAATACAACTGGACATGCCGGGAAAGACTCTTGCTTATCACATTTTGTTTTTGTTATTTGGCACATGAAAGAGAACTTGCTACCCAGCCTTTCCTTTCAACTTCATAAAGTTTCACATCACTATGGTAGAACTTACAAGACTGTGATATAATGTTGCAATTGAGGATATCAACATCAATCAACCTGAAGCCTCCATACTCTTGACTAAAAACATCATTCTGTTGATTTGGTTCAGAGTCAGTTTCACAGCTGTAACCATCACTATAATTATGTGCTATCTTCTTTAATGCTTTCACGCGTATAATTAGGTACAGCATATAGATTCAACAGTTTTTCATTTCGTGTGAGCGTGACACTTGAGATTCACCAGATTTTACTTCATCTGAACATTCAGTTTCTTCACTGTAAATTTCATCATTATCCACAGAATTTTCTCCATCGAATTGTGGTCGTTTTTATTAACCATACCTCGGAATTTTCTCTTACAAACTCTTTTACCTTTGTTCTTATCTGAAGGCATGGTGGTGTTATCGCGGGGCACAGACTTCAGAAAAGTATTTGTGTTTAATTAAATCTAACACACACAAAAAAGCCACAGCAGGGGGCAGCCATTTGCAGGAGGGGATGTAACTCAGACAAAACTGTTTTAGGTAGATTTGAAGGGAGCGGTTCGTTTTGTCTACTCAATTGTAAGGAACCAAAACAGTCGAAGTTAGACTATAAATCCATGTTTAGTTAGAACCCACCTACTTTGAGCCCCAATATCTCCAGTATGGTGTTGAATTGAACTACAATTCAAACTGTGAATGACAATAGACATATCTATAATTATAGGCATATATGCAGTGATATAAAAAAAACAAAAAACCCACCCACCAGGTTCTCAGAAAAACGATTTTTGTAAAAATTCAGGTAGCTCTAAACCACCAGAATAAAAATATGTGAGACTGGATTTAGATAAGTCGATTCTCCGAAGTGGTACCATGATCTTATGGGCATGACGATTAAAATTTATTAAAACTATATTTTGAAGGAAGAGGGGAGCTAAACCACACGTGATTTTAAACGTAAACACTGCCTTGTTATGCTTAAGCCTGCATCTTAATGGAAGAATACCAAGTGTTTTATAGTCAAAGATATTTAATGATGAAGGCTTAAAAGAACAAACTTTAAAGCTCGTCTATGCAATGAACAAAGGCTTAAAATTTGCGCTAGCCAAATCCTAAATCGTTGAAGCATAACTCATAAAAATTATGGGATATAACATTTATATAACATTTTCCTAGCATTAAGGTCCAAAAACTGCTCTATTTTAGATAACTGATACATACATTTTGATATTTTTGCATACTACCGAGATATAGTACAGCCAAGATAGCTTATTGTTAATTGCAATTTCAAGAATTTTAAGATGATCTACAATAATTTTGTTATTGTAGTAGATAGCCGAAGAATTAATGGGGACATTTTGCCGTTTTTGTCGAGTTTTGTGATAATTATGTGCTTAGTTTTGGGACGAAGACTCGTGTGATTTCGTTCTGATCACCTAAGCAAGTGATGAATACTTTCTTGCATAGCTGGTGTAGCTTCATTCAACTGAGAATTATAGGTATGGATAGTTGTATCATCTGAAAATAACTCTTACTTATTACTGGAAGGACATATCTATCCATCTATCTATCTATCTATCTATCTATCTATCTATATCTATATCTATCTCTCTCTCTCTCTCTCTCTCTCTCTCTCTCTCTATATATATATATATATATATATATATATATATATATATATATATATATATATATATATAAGAGATGTGGCGTGTATTCGAGATCATGTGCCCATAATACTCTACACAAAATAAAACTGCATGCACAAGGGGACTGGATGTAAAAAAAAAGCCCACGAATACTTATTTCCATTATCCTCGAAATAAAAGAGTAATACAAAACAAAAAAATCCCCACTCAACACACTATCCATTAGTCATGAATGAAACTCTAAACACAGACCTTGTCAAATTTGAATTATCTTCTTTATTTTTGGACTTACAGTTTGGGGGCTTATTTGAATTACTTTCCATCAAGTTTTGACAATTTTTTTTCTTCTAAAACTTATAGTCATTTTGCAAGTTTTTCTTTTCATTTTGTTTTATTTCAGCTGCGAGCCGGCTACCCAACCCGAACTCCAGCCTCTCGGTTTTGGCTGAAGGGTCATGTGCGCCAGCCAACACAGTGGCGATGGCGTCTCCATCATCTCTGAAGAGAAGGGTCAGGGTTACTGACGAAGACCTGGTGATAACGACCTTGGACATCAGTACCTAATTCACTCCCCCCAGCTGTTGTTGTTGTTGTTGTCTTCGATATTTTGTCTGTTCACTCTCAGTGATGTTAGACGGGGGAATAAAATGCAGGGAAGATGAGGGTGGTGGTAGATAAAGGAAAAAGGTAAGGAGTCCCAAAACCTATAAGGTCGTAGGGGAGCGAGGCGTCAGAGACCTCACTTCTCTAGGGCCAGCATATTGAGGGCGGCGCCCATCTCCTCTCCCTCGCTGCTTTACCTTCCCTGACCCTAAAGAGGACAGGCACCCATTTACAGCTGGGTGAACTGGGGGAGCCGTACTGAAGCCAAGGCGCGCAAACGGTCACCCATCCAACTGGTAACCACGCTCGACGCTGCTTAACTTGGCTGGGGGAAAGCGAGTGCTCCGACCACTGAGCTATCCCGTCCCCACGGTGGTAGATGTCCTACTGAAATGTGTACAAGGGAAAAATAGTTTACATAGGCAAGTCCTTGATCCCGTGTGCTAACGCACGCAGAACATCTTGCTCGGGCGTTAAAACCCATTCTTTAAAACACACACACACACAACACGCACGCACGCACGCGCGCGCAACACACACGTACACACCACACACACACACACACACACACACAACACACACACACACACACACACACACACAACAAGACCCAGTATATATCCAACAGCCTGATAAATTACTCTTAATTTCGATAAAAACGTCTAACTATCAGTTACATAACTTTTCTTTCTTCTCTAAATACTCCTCACGCGTTCTGCTTCTTCAGAGTCTTCACCAAGCATAGTGTAGAATCTTCCTGACTGTCTTCAGAGGCCCCCCCTCCCCGCCCCCCCCCCCTCCGCCCCCCCCCCCCCCCCCCCTACTGTCTCAGCAGTAGGGCTGACTGGTCTGTACTGCATGCAGCTGTGGGCAGTTTGAACTGACCGACCAGATGTCAACTAACCTCCGCTAAGCAGTCCACAGAGATGGATGTTTTTTGGGTTTTTTTAAAGTGAAAGGTGAACAATGCACGCACGCACGCACGCACACACGCACACACACACACACGCGCACACACGCACACACGCGCACACACGCACGCACGCACACATATACCATGCACACACACACACACACTAAAAACACACACACACACACACACACACACACGCACGCACACACCATGCACAACACACACACACCCACATCACTTTTAGCCCCAAAATAGATAAATTATAATTGATGTTTTTGTTGTGTCAAATAAGTTTACACAACTTAAATGGCAATAAAATATTCTGAATCTGAATCTGAATCACACACACTTGCACGAACGTGCACCTACCTACACAGGCAGGAAAGCAATGTCCGAGGTATGGGAAGGGAGAGCAACACATTTAGTTTGCAATACGTAACGGCATTTTACTAGAGTTTTGTCCCATGTAATGGGCAGCCCTCTCAGTCCTACGTTCATTCATGTCATTTGTTTGTTCGTTTGGTCATTACTTGATAAATCAATCAATTAATTAATCAATTAATGAATGAATTAGATAATCAATCAATTGATTAATCAGTCCATTGATTCGGTCATTAATTCGCGTTGTTCATTCATTCATCAAATTGTTTGCTTTCTATTTTCTTTCTCTTTCCCCTTGTCTTTATGAGTTGTGATTTTGTGAACATAGTCTAAAGATTCTCTTGCCCTAGAAATTAATATTTAAAACAACAACAACACCACAAACAACAATCCATATCATTAAAGCAAAGAACAATATTCACAGATGATGATACAGTGATTCAGAAAGGGCCCTGTGTGTGTGTGTGTGTATGTATGTGTGTGTGCATGTGTATGTGTGTGTGTGAGAGAGAGAGAGAGAGAGAGAGAGAGAGAGAGAGAGAGAGAGAGAGAGAGAGAGAGAGAGATTACACACACACACACACACACACACACACCACACGGTGTGTGTGTGTGTGTGTGTGTGCGCGCGTGCGTGTTTACACATATGATGATGTGTATAACCCTTGATGAAAGGTAGGACACACAAACATTATTGATTCTTGTTGCTGAAGTCGCTGTCACGATGCATGATGATGATGATAACAACACCAACACCAACAACAACAACAACAACAAAAAAGCCTCCAACGACAGTGGCAACGTTGAGATGTCATCATAACAAAAACACCCGGTAACATTACATTGAAGGTCAGTGTATTGATTCCAGCGGGACTGCCAACGACACTGACGATGCTCAGACAACAATATCATCACCATCATCATCATCATCACCATCATCATCATCACCATCATCATCTTCTTCTTCTTCTTCTTCAGCCTAAAAAAAACCCCCTGCGATCTGAATCTTTCTGCCTTTTTCTTCTTTCTTCACTCCTAGAGTTGTGTACATTCTCCTTCGCTTCTTTACCTTCTTCTCTTAACTGGGAGGGGTGTGTAGTGAGTGCCTGGTCTCTTTCTCCTGTGCTTGTCACTCTGCAGGAGGTCTGCCCGCTGGCCTCAGCCGACATGTTCTGACTTCAAACAACCCCCCCTGTCTCTCATCCCTTGTCTCTTCTGTTTTTAGTCTGATTAGCAAATTTTTTGTGAAGAGACGTAAAATGAAATCGAACACACACACAGACACACACAGACACAGGTATATGAGTACTAAAGCGCTTATTCCATTATCCTCTAAATAAAAGAATAAATTTAAACAAACACACACACACACACACACACACACACAACACACACACACACACACACACACACACACACACACACACACACACGTGAGAGATTTCCATTCTCCTCGAAATAAAAGAAAAAAATAAAATTTTAAAAATAGAAAAATCACAACACACACATGAGTACGTAATGGTTACTCCATTATCCTCGAATAAAATAATATAAAGAAAATCACACACACGCACGAACACCACACACACACACACACACACACACACACACACACACACACACACACACACACACACACACATTTTTTTTTACACGATTCAGCGCTATATAATCCATATATTATTACATACATCACACACACACACACACACACACACACAAACACACACACGAACAACAAACACACACACACACACACACACACACAACACACACACACACACACCACACACCAACACACACACACCACACACAACACACATATTCTAGATGAGAACAAAGACTAACTTATGTCACACTAGTAAGAGACCCCAGGAGAAAAAACAACAACCCCAAATTCCTTCTTTTTTTAAAAACAACAACAACATTATGAGAAAACAGAAGCAACGATGACACAACATTCTTTGTTTGGAGAGTGGATTATTTCTTTCTTTTCTTTTTTTTTTGTTTGTTTTTCTTTTTTGTATGTTCCCCTCATTCTTACCGTCTGACTTTTCACAAACAAACAAACAAACAAAAAGATACTCCCAGATTAACTGACTTTTCAGAAACAAAAAAACCAAAAAGATACTCCCAGATGAATTAACAGCTAGTAGTCAATGGTTAAAGACACACATACAATCAAACATACGGATAGATAAAACCAGCAGACAACAACCCTTCGATATGGGCTGGTAGCTAGCGTAAGAAGTCACAGTAAGACTCCAAGAATCTTGTTTCATGATCTACTTTTGAGTACAGTTACTGTTTAAGGTCGCGTCAGTCCAAAAAAGAAAAGAAAGTGTGTGTGTGTGTGTGTGTGTGTGTGTGTGTGTGTGTGTGTGTATGTGTGTGTGTGTGTGTGTGTGTGTGTGTGTGTGTGTGTGAGAGAGAGTAGTGTGCGTGTGTAGTGTGTGTGTAGTGTGTGTGTGTGTGTGTGTGTGTGTGTCTGTGTGTGTGTGTGTGTGTGTGTGTGTGTGTGTGTGTGTGTGTGTGTGTGTGTGTGTGTGTGTGTGTGTGTAGTGTGTGTGTGTGTAGTGTGTGTGTGTGTTTGTTGTGTGTGTGTTGTGTGTGTAGTGTATGTGTGTGTGTGTGTGTGTGTGCGCGCGCATGTGCGTGTGTTTTCTTTTATTTCGAGGATAATGGAATAAGCACTTATATGCTTTTTTTTTTACATCGAGTCCCGGAATGTATGCAGTTTCGTAAATTTTGTCATCCATTCTCACCTACACACAATGGCCTACTCTTCCGAAAAGCGGAACGGGTTTTAACGTGCGCGCAAGATGTTCTCTGTGTGTGTGGTGTGTGTGTGTTGTGTGTGTGTGTGTGTGTGGTGTGTGTGTGTGTGTGTGTGTGTGTGTGTGTGTGAATGTGTGTTTGAACGTCAAAGTCAAGCTTGTGTGTGTGTGTGCGTGTGTGCGCGCGCGCGCGCGCGTGTGTGTGTGTGTGTGTGTGTGTGTGCTGACAGCATATTGAACAGCCAATGCATTTCTATATAAAAAAAACAACCCAAAATCTTCAAAGGTTAAAACTGACCTTTCTGCAGGGGAGGGAACTCTTGCAGGCTGTCATGGCGCTGGCTGAATCTCGCTCCCAAAGATCAGTCCTAACTGGAGAACGAGCCTCTGAACCTTCTCCTGCAAGAACTATCGTGTGAGCGTGTGTCCTTCAGCATGGTTATCCCCGTCGTGATTTTACTACAGCAACAGTATTCAATAAACTCAGGAAATGGTCAGTTTTTTAAAAACCTTTTCTGGCAGTGAACTTGACTGTGCTGTCTGGACTTTGGCCGTGTCAGCCCGGTGACACGTTCTATGATGGTCGGCAGCAGTCTTCTTTTTCTCTCGTTGACTTTTACACTGTCAGATGTGTCTAGGAAAAATAATGACATGTCCTTTCCAGCTCTTCTCGTGGGTCTGTACAGTTTAGTTTGCAGGGTTATCTCCGTCGGCCACACAATCTTCCTCAGGTCGCTGAATAGCATGTATCTTTGAAGGATGTGCTCGCCAGTCTGATTTTCTTTACCACAGGCACACAGGGGAGAAGGAACGAGTTCCAGCTTTGTGGACATGTGGTGATTTAGTCTGTTGTGCCCAGTGCGGAGTCTTAGAATTATGATTTGTTCTTTTTTGAGATGATGGTAGTCGTCCTTCTCTACTCTGGGTCGGGCCATTGATTTGATGATTGTCTTCTTTTCGTGGAAGGTGAGGCTGCTTTCGTACTGTTCTTTCTGTGCTCACTGTTTTGCAAGTTCATCAGCCTGTTTGTTACCACGTATACTACAATGGGTAGGGATCCATTGCAGCGTTACACGTTTGTTTTGTATAGGCTGCAATGAAGGAAGATGGTAGTGGGAAAATGGTAGTGGGAAAATGGTAGTGGGAAGATGGTAGTGGGAAAATGGTAGTGGGAAGATGGTAGTGGGAAGACAGTAGTGGGAAGATGGTAGTGGGAAAATGGTAGTGGGAAGATGGTAGTGGGAAAATGGTAGTGAGAAGATAGTAGTGGGAAGATGGTAGTGGGAAAATGGTAGTGGGAAGATGGTAGTGGGAAGACAGTAGTGGGAAGATGGTAGTGGGAAAATGGTAGTGGGAAGATGGTAGTGGGAAAATGGTAGTGGGAAGATGGTAGTGGGAAAATGGTAGTGGGAAGATGGTAGTGGGAAGATGGTAGTGGGAAAATGGTAGTGAGAAATGGATTAGTGGGAAAATGGTAGTGGGAAAATGGTAGTGGGAAAATGGTAGTGGGAAGACGGTAGTGGGAAAATGATAGTGGGAAAATGGTAGTGGGAAGACAGTAGTGGGAAGACAGTAGTGGGAAGATAGTATTGGGAAGATGGTAGTGGGAAGATGGTAGTGGGAAGACAGTAGTGGGAAAATGGTAGTGGGAAGATAGTAGTGGGAAAGATGGTAGTGGGAAGATAGTAGTGGGAAGACAGTAGTGGGAAATGGTAGTGGGAAAATGGTAGTGGGAAATGGTAGTGGAAGATGGTAGTGGGAAAATGGTAGTGGGAAAATGGTAGTGGGAAAATGGCAGTGGGAAGACAGTAGTGGGAAACAGTAGTGGGAAAATGGTCGTGGGAAGATGGTAGTGGAAGATGGTAGTGGGAAAATGGAAGTGGGAAAATGGTAGTGGGAAAATGGTAGGGGGAAAATGGTAGTGGGAAATGGTATGGGAAAATGGTAGTGGGAAGATGGTAGTGGGAAAATGGTAGTGGGAAAATGGTAGTGGGGAAATGGTAGTGGGAAAATGGTAGTGGGAAAATGGTAGTGGGAAAATGCTAGTGGGATGGTGGTTGGAAATAGGAAACGGACAGCGCATTCTATTGATATCGTCCTCGTCAAACTCTGAGACAGCAATAGCAGTATTGAGTGCAATAGTACTGTGGAGTGCAATAGTACTGTAGAGTGCAATATGCAATAGTACTGTGGAGTGCAATAGTACTGTGGAGTGCAATAGTACTGTGGAGTGCAATAGTACTGTGGAGTCACTGGGCAGATGCCAATGAAGGATTCTTTCAAGTGTCAGAAGTTTGTTTGCATGTGAACATCACCCTATTACTGTGAAACGTTAACCCCCTAAATTTGTATGAACATTTTTCGCTCCTTGGCTAGATCTGCGGTGGAAGGAAGGTGGCAGGATGGTTAAGACGTTTGCCTGCCAACAAGTAAATCGCGAGGTTCTGGGTTCGATTCCCAGCCTCGCCCTTTCTTCCCAGTTTGACCAAAAAATCGAACTGAATGTCAAAGTCCTTCGGATGAGACTATAAACCGAGGCCCCGTGTGCGAACGCATGAAGAACATCTTGCGCACACGTTAAATCCTGTTCCGCTGTTCCAAAGAGTAGGCCATTGTGTACCGGTGGGAACAGATGACAAAATTAAAAAAAAACCCGCACACACACGCATAAATTAAAAAAAAAATTTAATGTCATTTGAGCGCTTTGATTTGTTGCTTTACAAGATTCAGTGCTATATAAATTCCACATATTATTATTATTATTATTATTAGATCTCAGAGGTTCATCAATTAATAGTGAGATTTTTGGGGCGTATTTGCCCATTTTTTCGCCCGTTATGAAAGTAACCGCATTCCAACTTCGGGAATTATGAACATTTGAATAGTAGTGCTTTTTTTGATTGAAGGAAGTTCCGTGAAAAGAGGTTATTGACCACATTCTGATAGAGACAGATCGAAAAGTGCTCATAATAATATTGTGTAAAAATCTGCATCTTGATTAATGACAAATTTGGAATGGAAAAGAAAAAAAGCTACACAGGTTTGTAAAGTGGCAAGTTTTTATGTTCGGCTGAGGCGATCTTCTGGCCATGTTCTGGATTGGATTTTTATCCCTTGTTTTCCTTGTGATTTTTGTGGTGGCATAAGTCTGGGGGACGGGATAGACCAGTGGTTAAAACATTGCGCTCGCAATCTGACGACCCGGGTTCGATTCCCGTTCAAGGGGATATTTTCCCCTGGAGTTAACAACATCTGTGCCGACTCAACTCTTCCCAAAAGTCCTTCGGACGAGACTATAAACCGAGGTCCCGTGTGCGAACGCACGCAGAACATCTTGCGCACACGTTAAATCCTGTTCTGCTGTTCGTTAGAGTAGGCCATTGTTTTCCGGTGGGAACAGATGACAAATTTACAAAACCGCATACAGACGGGGACTGGATGTAAAAAGGCACATAAGTGCTTATTCCATTATCCTCGATATAAAAGAATGAATGAATGAATTGTATTTCCGTTGTTGTTGTTGTCGTTATTGAGGTTTAGTTTTGCTGCTAAGTGAATGGTGTTTACTGTGTGATTGTCTTTTTTTTTTTTTTTTTTACAAGATCTTGTACTTTTGCAAATGATTCATCGATGTAGCAAGCGCACACGTTAAAACCCGTTCCGCTTTTCGGAAGAGTAGGCCATTGTGTGCCGGCGGGAACGATGACAAAATTTACGAAGCTGCATACACACGGGGACTGGATGGGAAAAAAGCACATGAGTGCTTATTCCATTATCCTGGAAATTAAAAAAAGTTGTTCTTCACTTGGACTAATCAAAGAGAGAGAGGGGGGGGGGGGGGGGGGGGGGGGGGGGGGGGGGGGTGTCTTTCTTTTTGTTTTAGTGAGAGTTCGTGTATGACAATATGTGTGTGCGTGTTGTGTGGGCGGGAGGAACAAGAGAGAGCGAGATTTCTTAAATGTTGCAGCACACACACACACACACACACACACACACACACACACACACACACACACACACACGGGTTCCATTCCCGTTCAAGGGGATATTTTCCCCTGGAGTTAACATCAGTGCAGACTCCACACTCCCCAAAAGTCCTTCGGATGAGACTATAAACCGAGGCCCCGTGTGCGAACGCACGCAGAACATCTTGCGCATACGTTAAATCCTGTTCCGCTTTTCGTAAGAGTACAAAACCGCATACACATGGGGACTGGATGTAAAAAAGCACAAAAGTGCTTATTCCATTATCCTCGATATAAAAAAAAAAAATAAACACACACACATACACACACATACGCACGCACGCACACAAACACACACACGCACGCACACACACCCATACACACGCACGCACACACACCTATACACACGCACGCACGACACACACACACACACACACACACACACACACACACACACACACACACACACACACACACACACTCACTCACTCACTCACTCACACACACACTTTCACAGCAACTCAACAGCAGTTGGAAACAGTCATCGGTTTCATTTATCTCTCTATGAAAAGGTACACAAGTTAACCTAACGT
>CM054149.1:6908424-6953424 GCA_028751875.1 Rapana venosa
TCCCAGCCTTGCCACTTTCTCTCTAGTTAGAAGAGAAAATCGAAGTGAATGTCCAAGTCCTTCGGATGAGACTATAAACCGAGACCCTGTGTGCGAATTTTGCACACAGAAGATTTCGCCCACACGTTGAAAACCTCGTTCTGCCTTTCGAAAGAGTAAGCCATTTCATGCCATTTGGAACGCATGACAAAATCAATGATAAAACAACCATGCACACAGGTGTCGTGTTTAGACACCATCCCCGAACACGGAATGCGGTGGCCTAAATCGTTGGGGGGTGGAGGGGTGGGGGTGGTGGTGGGAGGAGGGGAAGGGTCGCATACACAATAATCTCACTATTGGTGAACTAAGGACGAAAAACAACAACAAAACCCTCCCCATCCTCCCAAAAAACAACAACAAAACCATCCCCCCCAAAAAACAACACCAACAACAAAATCCTCCCACCCCCCAAAAAAACAACAACCGCTCCCTCCCCCCCCCCCCCCTCTGCCCCCGACCAATCAACCAATCAACCAACCAACACACACACACACACACACACACACACACACACACACACACACACACACACACACACACACACACACACACACACACACACACACACAATCCCCACTGCAGATTGAGTACGCTGTTACTTTAGCAAGAATGTCAAAAAATTGGAAAAGGAATGTTGATATACTTCCTGTCATCCCGCCTTCTCTTTACTGGCTGTGTACACGTCACATCGTTCACTTCCAATCAAACTCAAACTCTTAAATGAACACTGAACAATAATTTAGAAACAAACACAATTTTCAAAAAAAACAGAAAAACAACATGCAATTTGTATGTGTGTGTGTGTGCAAAACAACACAACAAAACCATAACAAAGTGATCGATCAAATCATATCAAAATTGGGAGAAGAAAAAACAAAACAAAAACCTCAACACAACCAAACTCTGAACATTTCAGTAGCACGTCAATGTAAAGTGATGTATACATACTGTTCTGCCTGAAGAAAAAAAGGAATGATATGAAGCAGTATTGTGTAAACTCACAACACAGGGAGAGGTGTGTGTATGTGTGTGTGTGTGTGTGTGTGTGTGTGTGTGTGTGTGTGTGTGTTGTGTGTTGTGATTTTTATTTTAATTTTAATCTTTTATACCAAGGATAATGGAATAAGCACGTATATGCTTTTTTACACGCAGTCCCCGTGTGTATGCGGTTTTGTAAATTCTGTCATCTGTTCCCACCGGCTCACAATGGCCTACTCTTACGAAAAGCGGAACAGGATATAACGTGTGCGCAAGATGTTCTGCGTGCGTTCGCACACGGGCCTCGGTTTATAGTCTCATCCGAAAGACTTTTGGGGAGAATGGAGTCTGCACTGATGTTAACTCCAGGGGAAAATATCCCCCTTGAACGGGAATCGAACCCGGGTCGTCAGATTGCGAGCGCAATGTTCTAACCACTAGGCTATCCCGTCTCGTGTACGTGCGTGCGTGCGTGTGTGCGTACGTGCGTGTGTGTGTATATATGTGTGTGTGTATGTGCGTGCGTGTGCGTGCGCGTGCGAGTGGTCGGAGACCCACAGTATACAACATCCCACGGAATGTCTCCATCTCCACAGTCAAATAATTGTGGGATCCAATCCTCTTTGTTTATAGCCCCGCCAACCACAGAGGCCCTATCAGGGATACATTGTGGGAATGATTTAGACGAAATTGTAGTTTCAATGCGGAATGTTCAGCACATCACGTCTCTGCTTTGGGAGTGGGGTGGGGGTGGGGGGAACAGGGAGGGGCAGAGGGGGGGAACCCATCTAGAAGACCTTGACCTTAAGATCCGGACATATTGACAACAGAGCACTGTCTAAACGGTGAAATCCGTTTTTCATTTCGCAAGATTCTTTGTTTTGTGCTTTATCTGTTTATTTTCTGTCATATGTGACAAAAACACATACTTTTTGCACTGAAAAATAAACAACAAACATAAAACCCTGCATGACGATCGATGACAACGCGGATGCCAATCAACGATGACGTAGTTTGCAAAAAAAAAAAAAAAGATTGATGAAAGATTTGTTGTTGTTTTTTTTACAAGATTCAGCGCTATATAAATTCCATATATTTTATTATTATTATTATCATTATTAAAATCCTGGTCCAACTGGGGAAACAAATGTGGTCCCGTCTTTTCTGTGCTTGAAAGATCTGTGCTAGGACTTCCATCTTTTCTATCCCTCTCCTTGTTTCTGCCTGGTTCCTTTTCTTCGTGTCACCTTCTTCTTGTCTTATTTTCTGCCTTCTTGGTCCGTTCTTCTGCTTCCACCCCCTCCCTTTCTAGAAAGATTTAAAAAGATAACAGTTCTCTCCCATGCCGAAGTCAGACTTGCTGGAGAAGAGGAGGGAGGAGGAGGACAGTTGTTGTTTTGTATTGTAGTCATTATGCTTGTTGCCATCCTCATCATGAAATGCAAAGACTAAAATCTCAAATTCAATAATTGATATATATATATATATATATATATATATATATATGCAAACAAACAAAAGAAATCTGACAACAAATAAAAAGCGAAATAAAAGAATAAAAGCCGCAAGTTGATCAGCATACTGAAGAAAATAATAACGATCTCTGGAACAGTTCTGAAAGGCGTTATGAAGATAAATTAAAAATAAATCAATCAAAAAAGACCCCGACTCTCCTGACATTAGTTTACATATCTATCTATCTATCTATCTTTCCATCTATCTATCTATCTATCTATCTATCTATCTATCTTTTCATCTATCTATCTATCTATCTATCTATCTACTATCTATGCTTTGCAATCTATCATTATCCATCTATCTATAACACAGAATATTTGAATCAGTTTGCTGCACGCCCTCAGAAAATGAAACTGTAAACAAAGGTAGTCTCAAGGATGTCCCAGATGACAACTGTCCCAACTAACTACTGTCCCATATGTCAATTGTCCCAACTAACTACTGTCCCAGATGTCAACTGTCCCAACTAACTACTGTCCCAGATGTCAACTGTCCCAACTAACTACTGTCCCAGATGTCAACTGTCCCAACTGTCAACTGTTCCAACTAACTACTGTCCCAGATGACAACTGTCCCAATTAACTACTGTCCCAACTAACCACTGTCCCAGATGACTACTGTCCCAAATGACAACTGCCCCAACTAACTAATGTCCCAACTAACTACTGTCCCGGATGACAACTGTCTCAAGTAACAACTGTCCCAGATGACAACTGTCCCAACTGACAACTGTCCCAACGAACTACTGTCCCAGATGACAACTGTCCCAGCTGACAACTGTCCCATCTCAATACTATCCCAGATGTCAACTGTTCCAACTACTGTCCCAACTAACTACTGTCCCAACTAAAAACTGTCCCAGATGTCAACTGTCCCAACGAACTACTGTCCCAGATGACAGCTGTCCCAACGAACTACTGTCCCAGATGACAACTGTCCCAACTAACTACTGTCCCAGATGACAACTGTCCCAACTAACTACTGTCCCAGATGACAACTGTCCCAACTGTCAACTGTCCCAACTAACTACTGTCCCAGATGACAACTGTCCCAACTGTCAACTGTCCCAACTAACTACTGTCCCAGATGACAACTGTCCCAACGAACTACTGTCCCAGATGACAGCTGTCCCAACTAACTACTGTCCCAGATGACAACTGTCCCAACTGTCAACTGTCCCAACTAACTACTGTCCCAGATGACAACTGTCCCAACTAACTACTGTCCCAGATGCACTGTCCCAACTAACTACTGTCCCAACTGTCACAACTGTCCCAACTAACTACTGTCCCAGATGACAACTGTCCCAACTAACTACTGTCCCAGATGACAACTGTCCCAACTAACTACTGTCCCAGATGACAACTGTCCCAGATGACAACTGTCCCAACTAACTACTGTCCCAGATGACAACTGTCCCAACTAACTACTGTCCCAACTGTCAACTGTCCCAACTAACTACTGTCCCAGATGACAACTGTCCCAACTAACTACTGTCCCAGATGACAACTGTCCCAACTAACTACTGTCCCAACTAACTACTGTCCCAACTGTCAACTGTCCCAACTAACTACTGTCCCAGATGACAACTGTCCCAACTAAACTACTGTCCCAAAGATGCAACAACTACTGTCCCAAGACTGTACAACTGTCCCAACTAACTACTGTCCCAGATGACAACTGTCCCAACTAACTACTGTCCCAGATGACAACTGTCCCAACTAACTACTGTCCCAGATGACAACTGTCCCAACTACTGTCCCAACTAACTACTGTCCCAGATGACAACTGTCCCAACTAACTACTGTCCCAGATGACAACTGTCCCAACTAACTACTGTCCCAACTAACCACTGTCCCAACTAACTACTGTCCCAGATGATAACTGTCCCAACTAACTATTGTGCCAGATGTCAACTGTCCCAGTTGAGAATTGTCCCAACAACTACTGTCCCAAACTGTCCAAACTACTGTCCCAGATGACTGTCTCTGTCCCAACTAACTACTGTCCCAATGACAACTGTCCCAAAACTGTCAACTGCACACTGTCCCAACGAACTACTGTCCCAGATGACAACTGTCACTAATACTGTCCCAACTGAACTACTGTCCCAGTATGTCAAGCTGTCCCAACTAACTACTGTCCCAGATGACAACTGTCCAACTACTACTGCCAGATAACTGTCCCAACTAACACTGTCGCAGTTAAACTGTCCCAACTGCAACTACTGCCAGATTGAAACTGTCCCAACTAAACTACTGTCAGTTTAAACTGTCCCAACTACAACTACTGCAGTTACAACTGTCCCAACTGACTAACTACTGTCCAGTTTTAAACTGTCCCAAACTGAAAACTGTCCAGATGACATGTTCCAATAAACTGTCCCAACTGACAACTACTGCCCAGATACTGTACTAACACTGTCCCAGATGACAACTCTCCTGGATGACAACTGTCCCAACTGACAACTACTGCAGTTTATAACTGTCCCAACTGACAACTATTGCAGTTTATAACTGTCCCAACTGACAACTACTGCAGTTTATAACTGTCCCAACTGACAACTATGCAGTTTATAACTGTCCCAACTGACAACTATGCAGTTTATAACTGTCCCAACTGACAACTACTGCATACTGTCCCAATAACTGTCCTAAACTGTCCTGACAACTATTGCAGTTTATAACTGTCCCAAATGACAACTATTGCAGTTTATAACTGTCCCAAATGACAACTACTGCAGTTTATAACTGTCTCAACTGATGACTGTCCCAGCTGACAGTTCTCCCAACCGACAACTATCCCAACTGACAACTGTCCCAGATGACAACTGTCCCAGGCATACGTCACGTTACAGCAGGGCAGTTACAACGGTGGTCCTTGATCAGGAGACAGTGGCCACAGTGAACACAACTTCTTCACACCGTACAAAGAGAGTCTAGTCCATCATCGTCTGTTTCAAAGTCATTACAAGCATGAATTTAAAAAAAACCAACAAACCCAACCCCTAATAACAACACAAAAAAACAACAACGCACGTGTAAGTTTGCTACCATAACCAGAGTAACAAAGACAGGTCTGGCAAATATCCCGATCCAGGAATGTGCCGTCGAGTTCTTTTGCTGAAACATTTTTCAGTATAGTACCGCGGTGCGTTCATCCGAGTGACACCGTTACCGTAAATCTGCTGGATATTATAGACTGTTTTACAAAGTGCATATACCAGTTTCCGGTTAAGACAAGAACACTTTAAAGCTCTTCTTCAGTATATTGCACGTAGAGGAACAGAGGGAGCGTGTGAGTGTGAGTGTGTGTGTGTGTGGTGTGTGTGTGTGTGTGTGTGGTGTGGTGTGTGCGCGCGCGAGAGAGAGAGAGAGAGAGAGAGAGAGAGAGAGAGGAGAGAGAGAGAGAGAGAGAGAGAGAGAGAGAGAGAGAGAGAGAGAGAGAGAGAGAGAGAGAGAGAGAGAGAGAGAAGGAGTTAGGTTTCCATTTCACACATTCTGGCCACTAGCTGGCAACACAATGTTGTTATTTTCCAGGTTTCTTTTGTTGTTTGTTGTTTGTTTGCGAACATTGTACACAGTAAACGCTCTTTTTTCTTTTTGCTGCGTCCAAAATTTCATGTCATAAAGATCATTTGTCCAAATCGGGATTTAGTCCGTAATGATACAACAGTCCACAGTGATCAGTGAAGTAGATACTGAACACACACTCTGCTGGTGTTCAGAAACTGCATCACTCGTGTTTTGTTCGTTTGACGACACAGGAAGGTAACACACTTAAAAAAGAAAAAGACCCAAGCGTCGGTAAAGGCCTAGCAGTGTGTGAATCATCCACTTATAACTGTGAAGGTCAGCGCAAAAGCCTCAAAGGTCAAGGTCAGCTCCAAAACCCCAAAGGTCAGGGTCAGCTTCAAAGCATTGATAATCAAGGTCAGCTCCCAGCCTCGAAGGTCAAGGTCAGCTCCACAGCGTCGAAGTTCAAGGTCAGCTCCAAAACATAGAAGGTCAAGGTCATCTTCAACAACTGTGGATCAGCCTCCCCCCCCCAAAATCCTCCAAGGTCGAGAGCAGCTTAAAAAAACCTGAAGATCAGCTCCAAAACCTTGAAGGTCAAGGTCAGCGTCAAAGCCCGAAGGTCAGCTCTAAAACCTGGAAGTTCACAAGGTGAACTCGGAAGCTGTGAAGGTCAAGGTCAGCTCCAGAGCCGTGGCGTATGACCCAGCCGAGGGCGGGGGCAGCAGCAGCAGTAGCAATAGCGGCGGCAGTGGCGGGATCCGTAAAGCTGTGGGTGTGGACAAGGTGACCTGGGAGAGGAAGAGAAGGAAGGAGACAGAGAGAGACAGAGAGAAGGTGGGGCGGTCAGGGGACCTTGATGCTGATGCCCAGGTTGCTGGTCTCCTTCAGGCCGTCCACGCCCTCCTGCTTGGTGACGCCCATGTAGATGTAGGTGTCGCGGGGCCGGTAGCGGCGCGAGGCGTCCAGGTAGAACCACTGGCGCAGGATGTTGCGGAACTGGGCGTTGAGCAGGCCGTACAGGAAAGGGTTGATGGCGGAGTTGGCCAGCAGCAGCCAGCGGCAGACGGTCATTGCGGAAGGGCTGACGCAGGGCGGGCAGTTGGCTCTGACCAGCGTCAGGAAGGCGAAGGGCAGCCAGCACAGGGTGCAGGCGGCCAGCAGGAGGGCCAGGCAGCACGCCGCCTTCTGGTCCTGCTTCACCAGCAGCTCGTGCACCAGGTCCTCGCCCGGCGGCGGTCGGCTGGCGCCGCACAGCCCGCTGCTGCTGCCGCCGAACAGACCCTGCGAGGACCCCAGGCCGAGACCGCCCTGCCCCACGGGCGTGCTGGCGCCTCCGCAGCCTGACCACTTGCGGCCTACGTACCTGGAATGGGTGGGATAGGAACACGACAGAGAATGGACATGATGTGGAAATAATATGTGACATCAGAGTAGAGTTGTGTTGTTTGTATGTTGTTTGGGTCAGTGTTGTTTGCAGTGTAGTCGTCCACACAGAGAGGCTATCTCGTTCTTGTTATAGCAGTCCATGAATGATGATGAACAAGGCAGGTCAGGTCATCTTGTCATAACAGTCCATGAACGAACAGGTCAGGTCATCTTGCCATAGCAGTCCACGACGGACAAATGTCAGGTCAGGTCATCTTGTGATAGCAGCCCGCGACGAACAATTGTCAGGTCAGGTCATCTTGTCATAGCAGTCCGCGACGAAAAGAATATGTCAGGTCGAGTTCAACGTCATTGCCATATTCGGCCATGAATGAACAAGTCAGTCATGGTCTATATTGTCCTTGTCATACAGTGCCATGTTGAGCAAAGTCAGGTCATCTTGTCCAGGAACGCCACTCATGAAATCAGTCAGGTCATATTGTCCTCGTCATAGCAGCCATGAAGAACACCAGGTCAGGTCTCTTGTCTAGTCACGCAGTCCATGAATGAACATGTTAGTCAGGTCTTGTCGAGCAGTATGAATGAACACGTTAGCAGGTATTTGATCCATTGACATTAGAGATCCAATGAGAACAATTAGTCGGTCATCTGTCCTTAGTCATACGTCAGAAGAAGCAGTTAGGTCAGGTCATCTTGTCCTTGCATGCATCCAAGAATCGCAACAGTTTAGGTCAGGAGCTCTTGTCCTTGTCATATTAACAATAATTGAACAACATGTTGCAGGTACTCGTCCTTGTACAACAGTCCTGATGAACAAATGTCAAGTATATCTTGTATAGCAGTCCATGAATGAACAAGTCAGGAAGGAAGAGGAGAAGTAAAAGGACACTCATCAATTTCCAATGGGGAGAGGGGTATAGCTAGTGGTTAGAGCGTGCGCTCGTGATGCTATGAAGCAGTAGAGACCACACTAGAAAACTGTACAGGAACTCCCGACCTGAATTTAACATCAGATATTGAGGACGCCGCCCTGAAAGTTCTTCGGAAGAGACTATAAACCGAGGTACGTCTCGTGTGCGAAAGTACGCAGATTATCTTGTACACATGTTAAAAGCCCCGTTTCGTCCTTCGGAAGAGTAAGCCATGGCCTGCAGGTAGGAACTAATGGGAAAATTTAAAGGAAACAAAATCCGCAAGCACACCGGTGTCGTGTTCAGACATCATCCATGAAGTCGGAATGCGGCTAACTTCATGGTAGGTAAAAAAGAGTCGCATACACAAAATATCGCCATTGGTAAACTTCGGAGCTCTAGCCGAGGAGCGAATAAAAAACTCCACAAAAAAACAAAACATTTGTGCAAACTGGATGCTTTGTGTGGAGGTGTGAGTTACAGATACATACTCAAGGAGAGAGAGAGAGAGAGAGAGTACGAGAGAGAGAGAGATGAGAGAGAGAGAGAGAGGAGAGAGAGAGAGAGAGAGGGAGGGAGAGAGAGAGAGAGAGAGAGAGAGAGAGAGAGAGAGAGAGAGAGAGAGAGAGAGAGAGAGAGAGGAAGACAGAGAATGAGGGAGAGAGAATGAAAGACAGAGACTGACACAGAAAGACACTGAGAGAGAGAGAGAGAGAGGGAGAGAGAGAGAGAAAAGAGAGAGAGAGAGAGAGAAGAGAGAGAGAGAGAGAGAGAGAGAGAGAGAGAGAGAGAGAGACATACACAAGCAGAGACACAGAGAAACAGAAAGACGCTGACAGAGACAGACATACAGAGAGACAGAGAGAGACAAACACAGAGAGAGACAGACAAACAGAGAGAGACAGACACACAGACAGAAAGAGAAAGTGACACACAGAAAGACAGAGACACAGAGACAAACACACACACACCACAGACACACACACACACAAAACATCCCCACAGGCAAAGACACAAACAGCACGCACAGACCAGACAGACAGTGAACAGTGTAGGATGCTGTCACCCACCCACTCACCCCACTGTCACCCACCTGCACTGTCACCCCACCTGCACTGTCCACATGACACTCAGGAGCACATACGCACTCCACTGTCATCCACCTGCACGGGTCAGCCTACGACGCGTGCCACTGTCGACCCAGTGCCACCACCTAGAAACTGTCACGGGAATCACCCACTCACTGTTAACCACCAGCTACTGTCACCACCTGAACATGTCAGAGCTATAACGCCGAGTACCACCGGGCGACTAGTCACGCAGTACTGCCCACTGTAAACCCCTTCCGTCCTCGGAAAGTACCACCCAGTGGCACTGTCAACCCAGCACCGTGCTGTCAGACATCACCATGAAGCGAACGTGCACCCTGACACTGTCACCCGACCTGCAACCAACGCCCCACTGCAACCATGCACCCACCTGCACACTGTCACCCACCGGAGCTGTCAAACACTGCACACACTGTCACACTGAGCGTGGGAGTGTGGTACCGTCACCTGCACTTCAACGCATGCACCCAACCTGCAAAAACTGTCACCCACCTGACTGTCACCCACTGAACTGTCACGACCTGCAAGACCCACTGCAGATGTCACGTCACCCAACGCACTGCAGAACGCAACCATGCATGTCACCACCTGCACGTCACCAACGCACTGTCAACCCACTGCACTGCAACCCACTGCAACAGTCACACCTGCACTGTCACCCTGCACTGCACTCACTGCACAGCAAGTGCAGACCCAACTGACATGTAAACCTCAAACTGCACGACATGCACTGAATGAACTGCACCTGACTGAACCCACCTGCACTGACCACCTGCACTGTCAACACCTACACAACTGCAGAGACACAGCACTGTACCCACCTGCAATGTCACCACCTGACTGTCACCCTCGACCACATGCACGTCACCAAGAGTGTACAACCACGCAGAGACCCAGACACTGACTGTCACCACTGCATGTCACCACACCATGCACGCACAATGAGTCACAACTGCACACTGTACCCAGCCGGACCTGACGACAACCCCACACCACGCACTCACACACCTCACTGTCACACCTCACCCACCGGCACTGTCACCCCAACGCACTGCACAGTCCACAGACGTGAACGTACTGACGACCTGCACTGTCACGCACCTGCACTGTCACCACATGCACTGCACCGTCGGCACCTGCACTGTCACCTCACCCTGCACTGTCAACCCACCTGCACTTACCTCACCCACCTGCACTGTCACCACACTGCACTGTCACCACCTGCACTGTCACCCACCTGCACTGTCACCCACCTGCACTGTCACCCACCTGCCACTGTCACCCACCTGCACTGTCACCTCACACTGCCACTGTCACCCACCTGCACTGTCACCCACCTGCCACTGTCACCACCTGCACTGTCACCCACCTGCACTGTCCCACCCACCTGACATGTCACCACTGCACGTCACCACCTGCACTGTCACCCACCTGCACTTGTCACCTCACCACCTGCACTGTACACCCTCACCCACCTGCACTGTCACCCTCACCCACCTGCACTGTCACCCTCACCCCACCTGCACTGTCCACCCTCACCCACCTGCACTGTCACCACCTGCACGTCACCACCTGCACATGTCACCCACCTGCACATGTCACCCACCTGCACCACTGTCACCCACCTGCACTGTCACCCACCTGCACTGTCACCCACCTGCACTGTCACCCACACACTGCACCATGCCACTGTCACCCACCTGCACTGTCACCCACCTGCACTGTCACCCACCTGCACTGTCACCCACCTGCACTGTCACACTGCACCACCTGATGTCACCCCCTGCCACTGCACCACCTGCACTGTCACCCACCTGCACTGTCACCACTGCACTGTCACCCACCTGCACTGTCACCCTCACCCACCTGCACTGTCACCACCTGCACTTCAACCCACCTGCACTGTCACCCACCTGCACTGTCACCCACCTGCACTGTCACACCCACCTGCACTGTCACCACCTGCACTGTCCTCACCCACCTGCACTGTCACCACACCTGCACTGTCACCCACCTGCACTGTCACCCACCTGCACTGTCACCCACCCTGCACTGTCACCCACCTGCACTGTCACCACTCACCCACCTGCCACTGTCACCCACCACCTGCACTGTCACCCCCCACCTGCACTGTCACCCACCTGCACTGTCACCCACCCACCTGCACTGTCACCACCTGCACTGTCACCCACCTGCAACTGTCACCTACCATGCACTGTCACCCACTCTGCACTGTCACCCACCCACCTGCACTGTCACCCCATCACCACCTGCACTGTCACCCCCTGCACTGTCACCCACCACTGCACTGTCACTACGCACCTGCACTGTCACCCACCTGCACTGTCACCCTCACCCACCTGCACTGTCACCCTACCTGCACTGTCACCCACTGCACTGTCACCCTCACGCACCTGCACTGTCACACCCACTTCACCCACCTGCACTGTCCCACCCTGCACTGTCACCCCGCACTGTCACCTCACCCCTGCACTGTCACCCCACCACTGCACTGTCACCCTCACCCACCTGCACTGTCACCCACTGCACTTCACCACCTGCACTGTCACCACCTGCACTGTCACCCACCTGCACTGTTCACCCACCTGCACTGTCACCCACCCACCTGCCACTGTCACCCACCTGCCACTGTCACCCACCTGCCACTGTCACCCCCTGCACTGTCACCCACCTGTCACTGCACCCACCTGATGTCACCTCACCACCTGCACTGTCACCCACCTGCACTGTCACCTCACCACCTGCACTGTACCTCACCACCTGCACGTACCTACCCCCTGCACTGTCACCCTCACCCACCTGCACTGTCACCCTCACCACCTGCACTGTCACCCTCACCCACCTGCACTGTCACCCCATCACCCACCTGCACTGTCACCCACCTGCACTGTCACCACCTGCACTGTCACCCACCTGCACTGTCACCCCACCCTGCCACTGTCACCCACCTGCACTGTCACCCACCTGCACTGTCACCCACCTGCACTGTCACCCACCTGCACTGTCACCCACCTGCACTGTCACCCACCTGCACTGTCACCCACCTGCCACTGTCACCCACTTAACTGCACTGTCACCTACCTGCACTGTCACCCACTTACTGCACTGTCACCTCACCATGCACTGTCACCCACCTGCACTGTCACCACCTGCACTGTCACCCACCCACTGCACTGTCACCATGTCACCACCTGCACTGTCACGTCCACACTGCACTGTCACCCACCTGCCACTGTCACCCACCTGCCACTGTCACCCTCACCACCCACTGCACTGCCACCTGCATGTCACCCACCTGCACTGTCACCCACCTGCACTGTCACCATCCCCACCTGCACTGTCACCCTCACCCCCTACTGTCCCCACCTGCCACTGTCACCCACCTGCATGTCACCACCACCTGACTGTCACCCACTGCACTGTCACCCACTGCACTGTCACCCACCTGCCACTGTCACCCTACCCACTGCACTGTCACCTCACCCACCTGCACTGTCACCTCACCACCTGCACTGTCACCCACCTGCACTGTCCCACCCCACCTGCACTGTCACCATCACCCACCTGCACTGTCACCCACCTGCCACTGTCACCACCTGCCTGTCACCCTCACCCACCTGCTGTCACCCACCTGCCACTGTCACCCACCTGCATGTACCCACCTGACTGTCACCCACCTGCACTGTCACCACACCTGCACTGTCACCCACCTGCACTGTCACCACCACTGCACTGTCACCCACCTGCACTGTCACCCACCTGCCACTGTCACCCACCTGCCACTGTCACCCACCTGCACTGTCACCCTCACCCACCTGCACTGTCACCCTCACCCACCTGCACTATCACCCACCTGCACTGTCACCATCACCCACCTGCACTGCCACTGTCACCACCTGCACTGTCACCCACCTGCACTGTCACCCACCTGCACCTGTCACCCACCTGCACTGTCACCACCTGCACCACTGTCACCCACCCTGCACTGTCACCCACCTGCACTGTCACCCCACCCCCTGCACTGTCACCCACTCACTCACCACCTGCACTGTCACCCACCTGCACTGTCACCCCACCCACCTGCACTGTCACTGTCCACCCACCTGCACTGTCACCCACCTGCACCACTACCACCCTGCACCACTGTCACCCACCTGCACTGTCACCTCACCTGCACTGTCACCCACCTGCACTGTCACCCACCTGCACTGTCACCCACCTGCCACTGTCACCCACCTGCACTGTCACCACCCACCACTGTCACCTCACACTGTCACCCTGCACCCACCTGCACTGTCACCCACCTGCACCACTGTCACCCACCTGCACTGTCCCCACCTGCACTGTCACCCGCACCACGCTGTCACCCACCTGCACTGTCACCCCACCCACCTGCACTGTCACCCACCTGCCACTGTCACCCACCTGCACTGTCACCCACCTGCCACTGTCACCACCTGCACTGTCACCACCTGCACTGTCACCACCCTGCACTGTCACCCACCTGCACTGTCACCCACCTGCCACTGCACCACACCTGCACTGTCACCACCTGCACTGTCACCCCACCACCTGCACTGTCACCCTCACCCACCTGCACTGTCACCCTCCACCTGCACTGTCACCCACCTGCACTGTCACCCACCTGCACTGTCACCCACCTGCACTGTCACCCACCGCACTGTCACCCACCTGCACTGTCACCCACCTGCACTGTCACCACCTGCATCACCCACCTGCACTGTCACCTCACCTGCACTGTCACCCACCTGCACTGTCACCCTCACCCACCTGCACTGTCACCCACCTGCACTGCACCCACCTGCACTGTCACCTCACCCACCTGCACTGTCACCCACTGCACTCCCCACCCACCTGCACTGTCACCCTCACACCCACCTGCACTGTCACCTCACCACCTGCACTGTCACCCCTGCACTGTCACCCACCTGCACTGTCACCCTCACCCACCTGCACTGTCACCCACCTGCACTGTCACCCACCTGCACTGTCACCCACCCTGCACTGTCACCCACCTGCAGTCACCCTCACCCACCTGCACTGTCACCCTCACCACCTGCACTGTCACCCTCACCCACCTGCACTGTCACCCTCACCCCCTGCACTGTCACCTCACCCACCTGCACGTCACCCTTCACCCACCTGCACTGTCACCCCACCCACCTGCACTGTCACCCATCACGCACCACATGTCACCCACCTGCACTGTCACCCTCACCACTGCACTGTCACCCACCTGCACTGTCACCCACCTGCACTGTCACCCTCACCCACCTGCAACTGTTCACCCTCACCCACCTGCACTGTCACCCTCCCACCTGCACTGTCACCCTCACCCACCTGCACTGTCACCCTCACCCACCTGCACTGTCACCCACCCCCTGCACTGTCACCCCTCACCCACCTGCACTGTCACCCTCACCCACCTGCACTGTCACCCACTGCCTGTCACCCACCTGCACTGTCACCCCTGCCACTGTCCACCCCCTGCCACTGTCACCCACCTCACTGCACCTCACCCACCTGCACTGTCACCCACCTGCCACTGTCACCCACCTGCCACTGTCACCCACCTGCACTGTCACCCACCTGTCACCCTCACCCACCTGAAATGTCACCCTCACCCACCTGCACTGTCACCCACCTGCATTGTCACCCTCACCCACCTGCACTGTCACCCTCACCCACCTGCACTGTCACCCTACCCCCTGCACTGTCACCCTCACCCACCTGCACTGTCACCCTCACCCACCTGCACTGTCACCCTCACCCACCTGCACTGTCACCCTCACCCACCTGCACTGTCACCCTCACCCACCTGCACTGTCACCCACCTGCACTGTCACCCACCTGCACTGTCACCCTCACCCCCTGCACTGTCACCCACCTGCACTGTCACCCACCTGCACTGTCACCCACCTGCACTGTCACCCACCTGCACTGTCACCCACCTGCACTGTCACCCACCTGCACTGTCACCCACCTGCCACTGTCACCCACTTAACTGCACTGTCACCTACCTGCACTGTCACCCACTTAACTGCACTGTCACCCACCTGCACTGTCACCCACCTGCCACTGTCACCCACCTGCACTGTCACCATCACCCACCTGCACTGTCACCGTAACCCACCTGCACTGTCACCCACCTGCACTGTCACCCTCACCCACCTGCCACTGTCACCCATCTGCACTGTCACCCACCTGCCACTGTCACCCTCACCCACCTGCCACTGTCACCCTCACCCACCTGCCACTGTCACCCATCTGCACTGTCACCCATCTGCACTGTCACCCATCTGCACTGTCACCCATCTGCACTGTCACCCACCTGCCACTGTCACCCTCACCCACCTGCACTGTCACCCTCACCCACCTGCACTGTCACCCACCTGCACTGTCACCATCACCCACCTGCACTGTCACCCACCTGCCACTGTCACTCACCTGCCACTGTCACCCTAACCCACCTGAACTGTCACCTACCTGCCACTGTCACCCACCTGCATTGTTACCCACCGGAACTGTCACCCACCTGCCATTGTCACCCACCTGCCACTGTCACCCACCTGCACTGTCACCCACCTGCCACTGTCACCCACCTGCCACTGTCACCACCTGCACTGTCACCCTCACCCACCTGCACTGTCACCTCACCCACCTGCACTGTCACCCACCTGCACTGTCACCCATCACCCACCCACTGCACTGTCACCCACCTGCACTGTCACCTACCTCCCACTGTCACCCACCTGCCACTGTCACCACCTGCACCACTGTCACCCACCTGCCACTGTCACCCACCTGCACTGTCACCCACCTGCACTGTCACCCTCACCCACCTGCACTGTCACCCACCTGCACTGTCACCCACCTGCACTGTCACCCACCTGCACTGTCACCCTCACCCACCTGCACTGTCACCCTCACCCACCTGCACTGTCACCCTCACCCACCTGCACTGTCACCCACCTGCACTGTCACCCACCTGCACTGTCACCCACCTGCACTGTCACCCACCTGCACTGTCACCCACCTGCACTGTCACCCACCTGCACTGTCACCCACCTGCACTGTCACCCACCTGCACTGTCACCCTCACCCACCTGCACTGTCACCCACCTGCACTGTCACCCACCTGCACTGTCACCCACCTGCACTGTCACCCTCACCCACCTGCACTGTCACCCACCTGCACTGTCACCACCTGCACTGTCATCCACCTGCACTGTCACCACCTGCACTGTCACCCCCGCACTGTCACCCTCACCCACCTGCACTGTCACCCTCACCCACTGCACTGTCACCACCTGCCACTGTCACCCACCTGCACTGTCACCCTCACCCACCTGCACTGTCACCCACCTGCACTGTCACCCACCTGCACTGTCACCCACCTGCACTGTCACCCTCACCCACCTGCACTGTCACCCACCTGCACTGTCACCCACCTGCACTGTCATCCACCTGCACTGTCACCCACCTGCACTGTCACCCACCTGCACTGTCACCCTCACCCACCTGCACTGTCACCCTCACCCACCTGCACTGTCACCCACCTGCACTGTCACCCACCTGCCACTGTCACCCACCTGCACTGTCACCCACCTGCACTGTCACCCACCTGCACTGTCACCCTCACCCACCTGCACTGTCACCCACCTGCACTGTCACCCACCTGCACTGTCACCCTCACCCACCTGCACTGTCACCCACCTGCACTGTCACCCACCTGCCACTGTCACCCACCTGCACCCTCACCCACCTGCACTGTCACCCACCTGCACCCTCACCCACCTGCACTGTCACCCACCTGCACCCTCACCCACCTGCACTGTCACCCACCTGCACCCTCACCCACCTGCACTGTCACCATCACCCACCTGCACTGTCACCATCACCCACCTGCCACTGTCACCCACCTGCACCACTGTCACCCACCTGCACTGTCACCCACCTGCACTGTCACCCACCTGCCACTGTCACCCACCTGCACTGTCACCCACCTGTCACTGTCACCCACCTGCACTGTCACCCACCTGCACTGTCACCCACCTGTCACTGTCACCCACCTGCACTGTCACCCACCTGCACTGTCACCCACCTGCACCACTGTCACCCACCTGCACTGTCACCCACCTGCACCACTGTCACCCACCTGTCACTGTCACCCACCTGCACTGTCACCCACCTGCACCACTGTCACCCAAACCCACCTGCACTGTCACCCTCACCCACCTGCACTGTCACCCTCACCCACCTGCACTATCACCCACCTGCACTGTCACCCACCTGCACTGTCACCCACCTGCACCACTGTCACCCACCTGCACTGTCACCCACCTGCACCACTGTCACCCACCTGTCACTGTCACCCACCTGCACTGTCACCCACCTGCACCACTGTCACCCAAACCCACCTGCACTGTCACCCTCACCCACCTGCACTGTCACCCTCACCCACCTGCACTATCACCCACCTGCACTGTCACCATCACCCACCTGCACTGCCACTGTCACCTACCTGCCACTGTCACCCACCTGCCACTGTCACCTACCTGCCACTGTCACCCACCTGCCACTGTCACCCACCTGCACTGTCACCCACCTGCACCACTGTCACCCACCTGCCACTGTCACCCACCTGCCACTGTCACCCACCTGCACTGTCACCCACCTGCACCACTGTCACCCACCTGCACTGTCACCCTCACCCCCTGCACTGTCACCCACCTGCACTGTCACCCACCTGCACTGTCACCCACCTGCACTGTCACCCACCTGCACTGTCACCCTCACCCACCTGCACTGTCACCCTCACCCACCTGCACTGTCACCCTCACCCACCTGCACTGTCACCCACCTGCCACTGTCACCCACCTGCCACTGTCACCCACCTGCACTGTCACCCACCTGCACTGTCACCCACCTGCACTGTCACCCACCTGCACTGTCACCCACCTGCACTGTCACCCTCACCCACCTGCACTGTCACCCACCTGCCACTGTCACCCACCTGCACTGTCACCCTCACCCACCTGCACTGTCACCCACCTGCACTGTCACCCACCTGCACTGTCACCCACCTGCACTGTCACCCTCACCCACCTGCACTGTCACCCACCTGCACTGTCACCCACCTGCACTGTCATCCACCTGCACTGTCACCCACCTGCACTGTCACCCACCTGCACTGTCACCCTCACCCACCTGCCACTGTCACCCTCACCCACCTGCACTGTCACCCACCTGCACTGTCACCCACCTGCACTGTCACCCACCTGCACTGTCACCCACCTGCACTGTCACCCTCACCCACCTGCACTGTCACCCACCTGCACTGTCACCCACCTGCCACTGTCACCCACCTGCACCCTCACCCACCTGCACTGTCACCCACCTGCACCCTCACCCACCTGCACTGTCACCCACCTGCACCCTCACCCACCTGCACTGTCACCATCACCCACCTGCACTGTCACCATCACCCACCTGCCACTGTCACCCACCTGCACTGTCACCCACCTGCACCACTGTCACCCACCTGCACTGTCACCCACCTGCACTGTCACCCACCTGCCACTGTCACCCACCTGCACTGTCACCCACCTGTCACTGTCACCCACCTGCACTGTCACCCACCTGCACTGTCACCCACCTGTCACTGTCACCCACCTGCACTGTCACCCACCTGCACTGTCACCCACCTGCACCACTGTCACCCACCTGCACTGTCACCCACCTGCACCACTGTCACCCACCTGCACTGTCACCCACCTGCACCACTGTCACCCACCTGCACTGTCACCCACCTGCACCACTGTCACCCACCTGCCACTGTCACCCACCTGCCACTGTCACCCAAACCCACCTGCAACTGTCACCCTCACCCACCTGTCACTGTCACCCTCACCCACCTGCACTGTCACCCTCACCCACCTGCACTGTCACCCTCACCCACCTGCACTGTCACCCACCTGCCACTGTCACCCACATGCACTGTCACCCACCTGCACTGTCACCCACCTGCACTGTCACCCACCTGCACCACTGTCACCCACCTGCACTGTCACCCACCTGCACTGTCACCCACCTGCACTGTCACCCACCTGCACTGTCACCATCACCCACCTGCCACTGTCACCCAACTGCCACTGGCACCCACCTGCCACTGTCACCCACCTGCACTGTCACCCACCTGTCACCCTCACCCACCTGCACTGTCACCCTCACCCACCTGCACTGTCACCCTCACCCACCTGCCACTGTCACCCACCTGCCACTGTCACCCTCACCCACCTGCACTGTCACCATCACCCACCTGCACTGTCACCATCACCCACCTGCACCACTGTCACCCACCTGCACTGCCACTGTCACCTACCTGCCACTGTCACCCACCTGCACTGTCACCCACCTGCCACTGCCACTGTCACCCACCTGCACTGACTGGTGTTGTTGGCACCGGTAGGGGAGCAGTCTCCTCTCAGCGCCCAGTCCGGCAGGGACACACGGCGCTGACTCAGCGGCCGACTGACGTCAAGCTGAGGCGATAACGTCACCAGGGCCGAGCTGTGACGTCGCCCCATGTTGGGCGTGACGTAACCCGGGTGCAGGTTGTTGCCGGGGGACGGGGAAGGGCCGTGAGGGTGGGTGGGGGAGGAGGAGCGGAAAGGGATGAGGGGGCTGGCCGGGGAGGGCAAGTCCGCTGCGGAATCAATCAATCAATCAGTCAATTAGTCAATCAATCAATCAATCAATCAATCAATCAATCAGTCAGTCAGTCCATGAATGAACAAGTCACTCAGTCAATCAATTAAACAACCCACTTTCAAAATTAATCAGCCAGCCAGCCAACCAGCCATGGGCACAGACACACACACGCACGCGCACACACCACGCAAGCACGCACGCACACACGCATGAGCGCGCGCGCGCGCACACACGCATGAGCGCGCGCGCGCGCACACACACACAGACACTCACACAGACACAGGAATCAAGAAATTTAATCCTTTGCCCACCCCCACCCCTTCTGGCGCACTGAGAATATGAAACGCGAATACAAGAAAATATTAACACAATCGATTTTCAGTTCCAACAACCATAACAACAAAATCGGCGATAGACATAGCCAAATAATAAATCGTAACCTTCAGCAGTTTGATCATTTCCCTAATATGTATAGATGTTGTCTGTCTGCTTTGAATAAATGACAGAAAAATAAACACTGACCTTGGTCACAAATACTTGTGTGTAAGTGTGTGTGTGTGTAAGTGTGTGTGTGTGTGTGTGTGTGTGTGCGTGCGCGTGCGTGCGCGCGTGCGTGTGTGCGTGCGTGTGTGTGTGCGTGCGTGCGTGCGTGCGTGCGTGCGTGCGTGCGTGTGTGTGTGTGTGGATAAATTGACTCTAAAGATCTTCAAGTTTGGAGCATTCCTGTATAAAACGAAGCTGGTCTCCAAAGACCCAACTCACATGAACTACTGCTGCATCTTTCAGGTTACGGTGGGTTGTTGTTTTTTTCCTTCGCTAGAGCTCCAAGGTTCACCAATGGTGACATTTTACGTATCCGACCGTTTTCGCCTTAAATTAAGGTAGCCGCATTCCGACTTCGGGGATGTATGCTGGGTATGTTCGTGTTTCCGTAACATACCGAACCCTGACATGAATGACATGATCTTTATCATGTTTATTTGACTGTCTGCATGTGTGTGTACACGGAGGGAATGAAGGCACTGGCAGGTCTGCACTTGAAGTTGACCTGGGAGGTGGTAAAAATCCCCAGCCTTAATTCACCAGACGCCACAGAGATTCAAACCCGTGACTTCATGGATCCATTGGGATTGAAGTTTGAACGGTCTTAACCACTCGGCTGTAGCGTCCGTCATCTTCCAGTTTCAACCAGCAACTTATGATTGCAACACGTAAACTACATAATGATGAACCGTATGTATCTGCGAAGAAGAATATGTAAGTCTCTCTTGTTTAATCAAGTTTGACATTTTGACAAACAAAAAATCATTTATTCCTATTTCTAGCCCATTACGCCAGACTCTAACAGGATGATCTCGCAGTCCATGCTCACCATTCACATAGGTTATAAGCTTGTTTGTAGCGGAAAATGACAGGGACTACCCCCCCCCCCCCCCCCCCCCCCCTCCCCCCCCCCCCCCCCCCCCCCGAAGTCGAAATGCGGCTACCTTAATGGTGGGTAAAAACCGTCTTCTACACAACATCTCACCATCGGTGAACCTCGAGGCTCTAGCCGAGGAACGACTCCTCCCCACCCCCCACAGCAACAACAACAACAAATACAAAAACCACAGTCTATTTAATCCAGTTTTCTTCTTTTTTTTTTTTACATGTATACGTATCAAAATATTTTTCGTCACAGTTTAGGCCAGGAGATATCCCCCATGTCAGAATGCGGCTACCTTAATGCTACGCCGTCAGCGCCTGGGCTTTATCACAGTTCTTGATTAAACCATTGACGCTGGGGGCAACAGCAAAGTGAGAGGCTGTAGTATGACCAGTGGCTTTCTTTCCTACTCATGGAATTCCACTTTACAGCGTAGTCTTTAGTGATCGACTATGACTCTCTGACTAGGAGGCTTGACTCGCACAGTCTTTATGTGTTGCAGCCCTGGGGGCTTGTTGGCCTTTGGAGAACATCTCCAACGCTGACTGTCCTTATGCCCACTTGGCCGAGAGAGTGGGGATGTGCTGTGGGCAAGGCATCTCCACTATAATCAAATTTCTGCCCAGTCTCCTCTGCGGTTTTGGAGATCATCGTCGGACACGACGGACAAACATACATACCTTAATGCTGGGCACAAACCGTCGCATACGCAAAAATCAAGCCGTTGGTAAACCTTGCGGCTCCAGCTGGGGGAAGGATAAAAACACACCCTAACATAACAACAAAAACAACAACAAATTCCAACGAAAGCCCCCACCGCCAAACAATACCAAAACACAACCCACAGGGAGATGTCAAAATGCTCCGTTTATCAACTGCGTTCAAAACGTGTGATTTACCAGAAAGTTTTAGTAAAGTGAATGATATGAAATTAAGCTTAAAACCAAACCATTCAAGCCTTTATTAGAACAGAAACTAGATAGATACCCGTTTTTCTTCCATAATGAAACTTGACTCTTGATTCTTTTATTGGAATTTTATTTTAGTTTTTAGTTCTAACATCTCTAGAATATAATCTGCTATCTTATGTTCCGAAAATTAACACTCATAAACGATGACTGGTATCACACAGAATTAGATAGTTCCAGAAAAACGCGCGCGCCCGCACGCACGCAAGAAACAAAACACTTAGATTGCCTTTTGGAGAGAGAGAGAGAGAGAGAGAGAGAGAGAGAGAGAGAGAGAGAGAGAGAGAGAGAGAGAGAGAGAGAGAGAGAGAGAGAGAGAGAGAGAGAGAGAGAGAGAGAGAGAGAAGAGAGAGAGAGAGAGAGAGAGAGAGAAGAGAGAGAGAGAGAGAGAGAGAGAGAGAGAGAGAGAGAGAGAGAGAGAGAGAGAGAGAGAGAGAGAGAGAGAGAGAGAGAGAGAGAGAGAGAGCTTTTCAGAAATTAGATTTCGATTTTGCAATCTGATCTGTGTGTTACAAAAATAGTGCAAGTATGAAAATACTATTTCACACACACACACACACGCACACACACACACACACACACCACACACACACACACAAAACACCACCACCACACACAAACACACACTCTCTCTCTCCCTCCCTCTCTCTTTCCATCTTTCTCTCTCTGTCAGTCTATTTATCTGTCTGTCTCTCCCTCTCTCTCTCTCTTCTCCTCTGGTCGCACATGTGGGCGCACATAGACGCACACACACACACACCTATCTATCTATGTATGTATCTATCTATACACACAAACACACACACATATATCTATCTATCTATATATCTATCTATCTATCTAAGCGCTTCGATTTGGGTTTGTTGTTTTTTTTAACAAGATTCAGCGCTATATAAATTCCATATATTATTATTATCTATCTCTATATCTATCTATCTATATCTATCTATCTATCTATGTCTCTCTCTCTCTCTCTCTCTCTCTCTCTCTATATATATATATATATATATATACACATACTGGTTATTCTTCTGGAAGCGGTACTTTTCACTGACAGGCAATCGTTTTTGCTCAGTGTAACGGCGTACCGGAATGTCGGCACAAGTATTGATTCATAACTGTATTCCTGTCGTCTTCGGCTGTACCCTCGGCTTTTCGTGCGTGCCTGTCACTTTTGTGTTAGCTTTTTGCTTTTTTTTTTCCGGATGATTATCTTCTTTCTTTTTTTTTTGTAAAGAAAAAACTTCACACAGACACATACGCCTGCGCGCAAGCGGTGTGTGTTGTTTGTGTTGTGTGTGTGTGTGTTGTGTTGTGTGTGTGGTGTGTGTGTGTAGAGAGAGAGGAGGGTGAGTGAGAGAAAGAGGAGAGAGATGAGAGAGAGAGAGAGGCGAGAGAGAGAGAGAGAGTGTGTGTAGGTGATGTGTGTGTGTGTGTGTGGTGTGTGTTGTGTGTGTGTGTGTGTGTGTGTGTGTGTGTGTGTGTGTGTGTGTGTGTGTGTGTGATGTCAAGGTTTATTTCAGATGGTACATTGAATAAGCAGCGCAATTGCTTTCTGTACGATGATAGGTGTTTTGTGTGTGTGTGTGTTTGTGTGCGCGCGCGCGCACGCGCGCATTGTGTGTTGGTGGGAGCGGATGACATTGACAAAACAGCATGTACACAGGGACAGGATGTAAAAAAATAAACCCAACAAAGCACACGAGTCCTTTACTCCATTGTTCTTGAAATAACAGAAGTTAAAATAAGACCCCACATACACACATTTCTTTTTCTGTCTCTATCTGTTTGTCTGTCTGTCTGTCTTTCTGCTTTTTACACACACATACTTTTTTTTTTTTTAGATAGACGGACGGCTTGATGAAAAAAGAGCAAATGCACTGCTTATTCAATGTACCATCTGGAAATACAAATTTGACTTGACTTGACTTGAAAAAGAGCAAATGCACTGCTTATTCGATGTACCATCAGAAATTCAAAGTTTGACTTTGACTTCACACACACATACACACGCGCGCGCGCACGCACGCACACACACACACACACACACACACACACACACACACACACACACACACACACACACACACACATCAAAGTCCCAGTTTTCGCCCACCAAAGGAAGCTAAAAGTCACTCCCAAATCAATCAGCTACAGCAACGATGGTCTCCTGTTTCAAAACCAAAACCCCCAACTAATCAGACCACTCTTTGGAACAATGTGTTGTCCCTAGCGCCAAACTGTCCTTAACACACTCGCTGAACAGTGAAGCTGAAAAAGGAACGAGGTCATTAATTTTCATGTTGCTTGTAACCACACGTCTACCGCCAACGTAGGCCACCTATTATCAAGTTCAGCAACGTCAATGACATTAACCTTAATTTCAAAATCACGACCTTTCAGTCCATTCAAATATCTAGCGCTGTCAATCTAGGGAAAAAAACCAACTCATGAAGAAATAAAATGGCAAGGTATCCTAATGATCTTATTCCTTAAGGCCAAGCTACAATAAAGCCAGGCTGTGCTGATGACGCCGTCTATTTCGCTTAGTTCATCATCCCCAGGTCACAAAAAAGCTGAAATAAAAAGGATAACGAATACTTCAATGTACCAAAGAACTCCGCAAGGAGACGCCATATGGGAAAATAACACTGCAGAATTAACATCCTGTACCAATCCCAGTGTTTTCATATCGCTACCTGGTCGCCAGAATTAAAGAAAAAGGGCGAAAAATATACAACGTATGAACAAGAAAATATCTGTCAAACCTGCTCGCCACAAAAAAAGGCCGGAGATTGGACCGGGAAGGCAAATAGAAGCAAGAGAGAGGATAAACAAGAAAACAGAAACTGGGAGAGTGATAGAAAAGAGGAACATTTCTAGCGCAGAATCTCCAGAAGGTGGGGGGTGATGCTATCTGAAGTGAACGAGGCATCGGCATCCCCACAGGTGGTGAACAGAACGAACATCATGATCAATCGTTTCTAAAGATTTGCAGACGACTTGGCCTCGTTAGCAGAGTCTGGGAAAACAAGACGAGTGATCCAGCTTCACCATAATAATAACAACAGCTAACAATACATACAGTACGGGTGTTCTGCTACCAAAAACATGCGTCATACAGTTCTGTGGACGAAGCTTTTCTTTCTTCTCCTTTTCTTTTTATTGCATCTTCATCTTTTTCTTCTCCTTTTCTTTCTTTTTCTTGCATCTTCATCTTGTCTACGCCATTTGCACTGACTGCAACGTATAGCCACACCCAGTCTGAATCTGTCCTGTCGTGTGTCGTAAAGTGGTTTTTGTCGTAACGTGGACAGACTCAGCGGAGAAAAGAAACTTCTTCTTGGGTCAGGAAACTTCCTGTAGAAAAAAAAGCCCTCCTCCTTTCCTTCACACGCAGGACTGCCAATGCACAGACTACAAAATTGCAAGACAAACGATTCCGAATCTCACAATTCCAATTGTCTTTGATAGAAGCGTGCGAATCTGGTAAAAACAACAGATTTTTCCCCGGGAAAGTTAGGGAGTACTTGATTTAAGTTGGAAGTCTCGATTTACAAAAACGATGTCGTATCTTTTTATTGCCATTATTATGGGTCGTGTTTTCCTCTGTGTGTGTTGATATAAAACAATGTGCTGAGCAGTTTTAAAATTTTTCAAGTTACTTTTTTTACCGCGTTCGGGCAGCTGAACATCTTAATCCAGTTAGCGGGACCACAGTCTTGCCTCAGAATCTCCACAGAGAGCCAGAGAGGCAGAGACAGAGAGGGCAAGGCCACATTCTGTATTTTATTGCTTTTCCATTGCACGTATATTTAAATTCGCGTATATATCATTTCTTTACAAACACAACTCAAAACCAGCCTGAAGTTTAAAAAAAAACACCAACAACAACCCACCAACCCCCCCCCCCCCACCCCCCCCCACCCTTAAAAAATACAACCCAACACAACAACCACCAAACCAAACAAAACAAAATACCACCCCCCCAAAAACCCCCACCCAATAGAGCTATGAAGAAAGATGTAAGGATGATTCATTTTTCCGAAAATGTAGCAAGACTTGCGATAAATAAAATACAACATGATAGTTGCAAGCGTTAACGTCATTCCTTGCCATATAGACAAAACTACACTTTCATTATGTGCAAAGCAACAATGACAAGGAACTCCAGCGTAAGAGACCATCACGTCGAAAACGACCCCCCCCCTCCCCCCTTTGGTTTACTATCATAGCAGGTACCGTTTTCTGGTGACAATCAGGACAAAGTGATGGGGCCAGACGCTCTCAAGCAGTGACCGCTCCCCCTATCTCTTCAATAACCAACCACCCTCTATGAATCCTCAGACAATGTCACGGAATCAGCAGAGACACAAAAAAGAGAGTGAATCACTGAACTAAAGGCTATTACCACAAACCATAGCACGGGCGGTCCACACACACACACACACACACACACACACACACACACACACACACACACACACACACACACACACACACACACACACACACACACACACACACACACACACAAAGTGGAGACATTTTATGGCGACAACTGATGAGGATGACGATGGTTTGGAGGTCCGAGGCAGTCCTGAAGAGCTCTGAAACACGAACTCCATTTCTATCTGGTCATAAAGTAGCCTGGGCCATTCATTCAGGCCCTGGTGGGATGGTTTGAAAAGTAGAGCACCACTAGCGCTCTTAAACGATTTATATATATAATAATATATATATATATATATATATATATATATATATATATATATATATATATTATAACAGCAGCGATTTTTGTGTGTGTGTAAGCCTGTCTTCCTTCAGTCATTCTCCTGGTAGAAGCCACCCAGGGCTTTGAAGAAATTATGAAAAGATTATATATTTTGATAGGGATGGAACCCGTCCCTTATTGTCCATCAACTACAGTAACCACTGGGCCAAAATGCATCTGTTCTTCTTCTACTGCTGCTGCTACTACAACAACTACTACTTACTGCACCTCTACTACTACTACTACAACTACTACAACAACTACTACTACTACTACAACAACAACCTCCTGCTGCTGCTGCTGCTGCTGCTGCTGCTGCTGCTGCTGCTGCTGCTGCTACTACTACTACTACCACCACTACTACTCGTACTCCTACCACCGCTACCACTCCTACCACTACTACTAATCCTACTACCACCACTGCTACTACTACTACTCCCACTCTTCCTACTCCTACTACTACTGTTGCTACTATTAGTTCTTCTTCTACTACTACTACTGCTGCCACTACTAGTTCTTCTTCTACTACTACTCCACTACTACCACCACCACTACTACTATTCTTCCTACTCCTACTCCTCCTACTACTGCTGCTAAAACTACTGCTATTACCACTACTACTACTCCTACTCTTCCTCCTACTACTGCTACTACTACTCTTCCTCCTCCTCCTACTACTACCACTACTATTCCTACTACTACTACTACTACTACTACTACTACCACTACTACTCCTACTCTTCTACTACTACTACTCTCCTCCTCCTCCTCCTACTACTACTACACACACCCACCACCACCACCACCACCACCACCACCACACCACCACCACCACCACCACTCGAAAACTCAGGCAGCAGCTTTTCTGCCTTGTTCCTTTCCTTCCTGTCACCTCCTTCTTGTCTATTTTCGGCCTTCTTGGTCCATTCTCCTGCCTTTTTTCCCCCAGAAATACTTAAAAGATAGCAATTTCCTCCCACCGCCAAAAGTCGGATGCGCAGGGCCTGACTTGTCAGGGGCCTAACGGCAGCGCAGCGCAACGCATTTTCGCTCCTCGGACAGACAACAATAGTAGCTGTCTGAGCGTTCGACGAAGAAGAGAGGTGTAGTCACATCACCACGTACTCTTGCAGCGACTATCGTACCGGGCCAAGGGTATCTATTTATTTATTCATTCGTTTATTTGTACCACTTTCAGTCACGAGATTTCTCTGCGAGAAATTCGGGCTGCTCTCCCCGGGGGAGAGCGCGTCGCCACAAGAGCAGCGCCACCTTTTTTTTGTTTTTTGTTTTTGGTCTACAACTGTATATTTTGTTTCTCTATCAAAGTGGTTTTTTTTTCTAAGATTTTACCAGAAATTTTTTGCCGGGTATTTTTACTCTGTAATATAGCTACACACGGGGACCTCGGTTTTATGTTTACATCGTAATAGACTAGCGTCCAACCACCACATGGTTAACTCGGTGAAAATTTCGGGCATACATCCAAAACACGCCCACTCCACCCACTTCCATGGTCTAACGATGGGGAAACCTTTCGGGCCCAAACGGAAATCGAACCATCGCGCACATCCGACCCGAATTTTCGCTCCAGAGTAAGCAGCGAGCGGTAGCCTAGAGCGCCCGGCCACCTAGGCACTAAGAAAATGACGGTCCTGATTCTGACCCAACACAAACCTATAGATTTATGCCCCAGCATAGTTTATTCCAGCTATTTTCAGACCAAGAACTGGTTAAGACCGGTCTACTTCAATCCTGTCGCTCCATGAAGTCGTGGGTTCGAATCTCGGCGTCGGCGTCAGGTGAAAGAAGGATGAAGATTTTACCATCTCACCTCAAGTGCAGACCTGCCAGTGCCTTCATTCCCTTTGTGTGCAGAAGATCAAATACCCACGTTAAAGATCTCGTCATTCCTGTCAGGGTTCGGTGGGTTACGGAAACACGAACATACCCAGCATACATCCCCGAAGTCGGAATGCGGCTACCTTCATGGTGGGCCAAGACGGTCACAAAATGAAAAAATCTCACCGTTGATGAACCTTGAAGTTCTACAAGCCGAAGATTGAAAAAAAAAAACAACCCCAACCCAAGTACGACAGGGTTATGCTCCAACTTTCTCTATCTCTCTCAACCAAAAAGGACCATTTGTCCTAAACATGTGTGTGTGTGTGTGTGTGTGTGTGTGTGTGTGTGTGTGTGTGTGTGTGTGTGTGCGTGCGGCGTGCGTGGTGGCGTGCATGCGTGTATGTGTGCGAGTGTGTGTGTGTGTGTTGTGTGTGTGTGTATGTGTGTGCGTGCGCGCGCTAGGGGAGAGGGAAAGGGGTCTAACATTCCGAGACTCTAGACATGTTTTTGACAAGCATGCTGGCATTCTTCCCCGGGGAAAGTGTCAGGGCAACGGCGATATTTCTGGTTAGATGTCGAGAGTTTTCTCCCGAGGTCTATTCTCCCACCCACCCCCCTCCTTCACCCCTCCTCCGCACCCACGTCTGTCGTGTCCTAAAGCGGTTATTTGTCATAAAGTGGACAGGCTCGATGGAGATAAGAATTCCTCTGTGTCTGGAAGCTTCCTGTGGTAAAACAACAACAGCAACAAACAACACCCCTCCCCCCCCCCCCCCCCAACCTCAAAACAAACCCTTTCTCCTGTCCTTCACCAGGTGGGCTGTCAATACACAGACTGCAAATCACGACACAAACGGTTCCAAATCTGACAGTTCATATTGTCTTTGTGAGCGTGCAAATCAGTTAAAGCAGCATTATTGTCCCCCCAGGGGAAGTTAGGGTGTAATTGTCTTACGTTTGAAATCTCGACGGTATCTTTTTTTTAAATTGTCATTATTTTGGTTGTGTTTCTATGATGTGTTGATAGAAAACGCGGTGTGATACGTAGTTTAAAAAAATGATTTGAAGTTACTTTTTGACCGGGAGTTTCACCGCAGTTGAACGTTTTAAATTCCAGTTAGGGACAAGGAATCTATCTCAGGACATGACACCATACACGCCCCTCTTGTTGTTTGTTCGTTCCCCCAAGCAGTATCAGATTTCGCCCTGGGGTATTACTGATGGAGGTGCCAATTAGTCATATATCTATATGTATATCTATATCTCTCTCTATATATATACATACATATATACATATCTATATATATACATATACACATCTATCTATCTATCTATCATCTGGGAACAGATGACAAAATTTACAAAACCGCATACACACGGGAACTGGATGTAAAAAAGCACATGAGTGCTTATTCCATTATCCTCGATATAAAAGAATAAATAAAAAATAAAAATAAATAAAAATCTATCTATCTATCTATCTATCAAATGGGGGACGGGATAGCCTAGTGGTCAGAACATTGCGCTCGCAATCTGACGATCCGGGTTCGATTCCCGTTCAAGGGGATATTTTCCCCTGGAGTTAACATCAGTGCAGACTCAACTCTCCCCAAAAGTCCTTCGGATGAGACTATAAACCGAGGCCCCGTGGGCGAATGCACGCAGAACATCTTACGCACAGGTTAAATCCTGTCACGCTTTTCGTAAGAGTAGGCCATTGTGTGCCGGTGGGAACAGATGACAGAATTTACAAAACCGCATACACACGGGGACTGGATGTAAAAAAAAAAGCACATAAGTGCTTATTCCATTATCCTCGATATAAAAAATAAAATATAATATAAAATAAACACACACATATCTATCTATCTATCTATCATCTATCTATCTATCTATCCTACCTATCTATCCTACCTACCTATCTACCACTACCTATCACTACCCACTACCTATCTACTACTACTATCCTATCTATCTACTCTATCTATCCTACCTATCTATCTATCTATCTATCTACCTACCTATCTATCTATCTATCTAACCTATCTATCTTATCTACCTATCTACTCCTACTATCTATCTACATCTACTATCTATCTCTATCTCCCTCCCTATCTATCTATTTCTACTCCCTATTACCTGCCTACTTCTTTTATTACCTACCTAATTTCTACTACCATCCCTTTTTAATTTTCTTCTATTTTTTTCAAGTCAAGTCAAGTAAAAAAACACTTTAACCCATCCCCTAAAGGGCAATTCCTACCTACCCCTATCCCCCATCCCATCATCATCCATCCCATCCATCCTTTATCTATCTATCTATTTTTTTCTATTATCTATCTATCATCTATTATCCTTATCTTCTTCCTTCATCTGTCTATTACCTCCCCATTTCTACCTATCTCCTACCTACCTTCTACTCATACTATCTCCCTCCCTATCTACATCTATTTCTTTTTAAAGTCAAGTCATGTCAAAAAAACATTTAATCCCCCTAAAGGGGAAAATTACCTCCCCTACTATCCTCTCCATTCACCCCCCCTACACAAACCCACCCTCTATCTATCTTTCTATTATCTACTACTACCTCTCCCTTTTATTTTTTTCCATTTTTATTTATTAACCTACCTACCACTTTCCTATCTACCTATTATTATCCACCTTATCTATTCCAACTACCTACCTACCATATTTATCCATTTTTATCTATCTACCTACCTATTAATTTTCCCTCCCTTCTTTCTGTCCATCTTTTTTTCTGTCTTATACTCAAGGGTGCTCCAGAAGGCGGCGGGGAAGTCCAAGCTGCGGGGGTTTGATGCCCGAGTCGGTCAGGGTTATGCCCTCTCCCTCCCTCGTCCACCACTGTGTTGGTTGGGGCCCCTGACAATTAAAAGGGGTTAGGAACCCAGTCTCCTCACGTGAACATTCTTCTGCAAGTGCCCGGGTGGGGGGAGGGAGGGGTTTTAGGGGAGGGGGGGAGGGGGGGAGAGTGGGGGAGGGGGGGGAGGGGTGTTGGGGAGGGGGGGGGATGTAGGGGGGGGAGAGGGAGATTAGGGGGGAGGGGAGGGGAGGGAGAGGTGGGGGGGGGAGAGGGAGATGTGGGAGGGGAGAGGGATGTAGGGGAGGGGGGGAGGGGAGATGTAGGGGAGGGGGGGAGGGAGGGAGAGGTAGGGGGAGGAGGGGGGGAGGGAGGGAGATGTAGGGGAGGGGGGGAGGGAGGGAGAGGTAGGGGAGGGAGAGGGGAGATGTTAGGGGAGGGGGGGGGGAGGGAGGGGAGGTGGGGGAGAGGGGAGAGGGGGAGGGAGTTTTAGGGGAGGGGGGAGGGGGGGGAGGAGGGGGGAGAGGGAGAGGGAGGGAGATGTAGGGTGAGGGTAGGGGGAGGGAGATGTGGGGAGGGGAGGGGGAGATGTAGGGGAGGGGGAGGGAGGGAGAGGTAGGGGAGGGGGTGAGGGAGATGTAGGGGAGGGGGGGGGGAGGGAGGGAGAGGTAGGGGAGAGGGAGTGGGGAGGGGAGGGGAGTGTGGGGAGGGGGAGGGAGGGAGGGGTTAGGGGGAGAGGGGAGGAGGGAGGGAGATGTAGGGGAGGGGGGGGTGGGAGGGGGGGAGGGTGGGGGGAGGGGAGAGGGAGGGAGATGTAGGGGAGGGGGGGGGGGAGGGAGGGAGAGGTAGGGGGAAGGGGAGAGGGAGGGAGATGTAGGGGAGGGGGGGAGGGGAGGAGAGGTGGGGAGGGAGAGGGAGATGTAGGGGAGGGGGGAGGGAGGGGGGGAGAGGTAGGGGGGGGGGGAGGAGATTTTAGGGGAGGGGGAGAGGGAGAGGGAGATGTAGGGGAGGGGGGAGGGAGGGAGAGGTAGGGGGAGGGGGGAGGGAGGGAGATGTAGGGGAGGGGGGGAGGGAGGGAGATGTAGGGGAGGGGAGGGGGGAGGGAGATGTAGGGGAGGGGGAGAGGGAGGGAGAGGTAGGGGGAGAGGGGAAAAGGGAGGGAGATGTAGGGGAGGGGAGAGGGGGGAGAGGTAGGGGAGGGGGGGGAGGGAGGGAGAGGTGGGGGAGAGGGGAGAGGGAGGGAGATGTAGGGGAGGGGGAGAGGGAGGGAGAAGGTAGGGGAGGGGGGGAGGGAGGGAGAGGTAGGGGGAGAGGGGAGAGGGAGGGGGGGATGTAGGGAGGGGGGAGAGGGGAGGGAGAGGTAGGGGGGGGGGAGGGAGGGAGAGGTAGGGGGAGAGGGGAGAGGGAGGGAGATGTAGGGGAGGGGGAGAGGGGGGGGAGAGGTAGGGGAGGGGGGAGAGGGAGGGAGGTAGGGGAGGGTGGGGGGAGGGGGGAGAGGGAGGGGAGGGGGAGGGAGAGGGGGGGGGACTACTCTCTCCTTCCTTCCTCTTTTCTATCTCGTTTCTTTTTTTCTTTTCCCTCTCTACTTTCCAAGCAGATTCTGACCGTTTCTTTTTTTTGGGGGAGCCGTTTATGTATGTGTTGCTGTCTGTGATGTGTGTGTGTGGGTGTGTGTGTTTTTGTTTGTGTGTGTGCATGTGGTGTTGTGCTTGTTGTGTGTGTGTGTGTGTGTGTGTGTGTGTGTGTGTGCTTTGGGGCGTGTGTGTGATGTGTGTGTGCGTGTGCATGTGGTGTGGTGATGTGTGTGCGTGTGGGTGTGGGGGTGTGGGTGTGTGTGTGTGTTTTGTGGGGTTGTGGTGTGTGTGGTGGTGTGTGTGTTTTGTGTGTGTGTGTGTGTGTGGTGTGTGTGTGTGTGTGTGTGTGTGAGTGGTGAGTGAGTGAGAGGCGAGAGGGGAGTTACTTTTGGTTTCTTTGTGTCAGCATCAATGTCGATCTATCTCTTCTTTTTTTGTGTGGTCTCTCCCCGTTTTTGTGAGTATTTTTTTCTTTATTGTTCTCTTGTTCTCTCCAACCGCCCCCCCCCCCCCCCCTCTTCTCCCACCCCACCATCGAGTACTAGACTTGTAGCTCCTTCACAGTCACACACACACACACACACACACACACACACACAAAACACACACACACCACACCCCAACACCACAACACACACACACACAAAGGGGATAGTCAGAACATACAGACAGACAGGCAGGCAAACACACATCGCACACACATATACACACACACTATTTTTCTCTCTCTCTCTCTTCATCTCTCTCTTCTGAAACACACACACACACACATAGAACCGACCCCCCCCCCCCCCCCCCCCCCCCACACACACACACATACCCCTCCCACCACACACCTCTCCCACCCCAACCTCACGGTTTACTTGTTGGCAGGCAAACGTCTTAACCATCCTGCCACCTTCCTTCACTACTGCATCCCATCCAACAATAAGGGAAGACAAGAGAGGAGAAAAGGTTTGCCGCTAACCGAAATAACGAAGTCTGTGATGGAATCGAGATCCGAGATTCCAGACAACGTTATTTATCTATCATGCTTACAGAGACATTGTCTATCTCTGATAAAACGAAAGAAAGCATCAGTAAGTTTGGGCCAGATGTTTAGCTGACAGAAGAGTCTCTCCATGACAACAATAAACGCTTGGGGGGGGGTGGGGGGGGGTGGGGGTGGGGGGGTGGGTGGGTGGGGGGGGGGGGGGGTGTTGCAGTGTGATTTTGCTGTAACGTGTCGTGAATAGTACATGTTGCATTCTTTTTCTGTCTTCTGTTTTTGTTCCCTCTCTGTTTCTTATGCAATTGTTTAGTTAAGTACTAATTCATTCAAAACTTTTATGGATTGACCTGTTTGTTTATTTGGTATCGTTTTTCCTCTGTTTTTTTATGATGTAAAGAAGCCACTGGCTTGTCCAAATAACTTCAATTGAACATTCGAGTTCGAGTTTGAGTTCTGTCCGTCTGACTCCCTTCCTACCCTTCCCTCTCTCTTTCGATTTGTTTGCTTTACAAGATTCAGCGCTATATAAAAACAACAACCACTTAGCGTTTTTATCATTATCTTCCCTGCCCCCACACTCTCTCTTCCCTTCTCTCTAACCCTTTCCCACCCTTCTAACTTTTAACCACTCTCTTCCTTCCTCTCACTCCATCACTCCCCCCCCCACAAATACCCCCTACCCCCTCCCCCCCCTCCCCCCCCCCCCACCACCACCCTCCACCTCCCTCCCCCCCCCCTACCCCCCCCCCCCCCAAACCAACTCACAGCGGAAGGAGGCCCCGCCAGGGAGGGGGCCTCAGTGATGTGGATGGTGGGCTTGCTGTTTTTCACCGTCACGTAGAACGTGTCCGTCACCGACGTGGACCTTCGGATCTCCACGGACTTGCGCTGACGGATCTTGTGGTACAGGGAGCAGTTGATGATCCACATGGCCACCAAAGGCAGCAGGTACATCAGGCAGCACGTCAACGCCGCCCAGGTGAAGCTCAACGCGTAGGGAACTTCGCACGTCCTGCCGGACGTCTCCTTCAGAGCGTACCTCTTCACGCTGTCTTCCGAACCACCGTCCTCCACATTCTTGTTGTTAATGTTGGCGGGAGGTTGGGGACGGCCGTGAGCTGGGGACGGCGTCCACGAGGGGGACGTGACCTCGTCCCAGAGGAAGATGGGCAGGGCGTAGAGGACCCCGCTGAGGGCCCACACCGTGCTGATGATGTAGGCGGCCAGGCGGCGGGTGTGTCGGGCCCGGTAGGAGAAGGGCCACCTCAGCGACCACCACCGGTCCACGGTGATGAACAGCACGCTGAGCAGGGACACGTACAGGAGGGAGTAGCGCACGCTCAGGTAACTGCGGCACAGGGCGCCCGCTTCCACGTGCACCAGCCCCAACTGAACGAAGACGACAATAATGATGATTATTATCAGAGTGTACCAAAGACAGAGGAAGACAACCGCACAAAATACACAGACAGTCTGAATAGCTACGCAACGAGGAAAGAATCCCCCCCCCCCCCCCCCCCCCCCCCCCCAACACTGAACTCATCAGGAGAACTGACAACAGAGAGGAATGGAAGGCCATGATCGCCGACGTCTGCATGCAACAGACTTGGCACATGAAGAAGAATCAGAGAATAAGGGGGTGAGGTTGCTTGGAATCGCGAGGTGATACTGAAAACGATACAGAAACATATAATGTTCATTAAAAAATCAAACATATTCCCCCCTCTATTCAAAACTGACAGAAAATGCTAACCAGTAAAAGTAAGAGGTGACTGTCAGCGCGCTATCCTCTCCACCTTTTCAGCCTGGTCAGCCAGTTCGGTCGGAATGTAAGCAAGACGACGCGATAAGAGTTGATAGCCGATAGGGACGACCACAAAGTTCGGCACAACGACAGACAGTGTTCTGTAGTCATTTTGGAATCAGGTAGCCTTTGACTGAAGGTTTAATTCAAAACGTAATGAGTAGTCTCAAAAATTGCTCATAGGTTTGGACACAGGGAGATGATGATGATGATGATGATGATGATGATATGATGATGATAATAATAATAATAATAATAATAATAATAATAATAATAATAACAACAACAACAATAATAATAATAATAATAATAATAATGATAATAATAATAATGATAATGATAATAATAATAATAATAATAATAATAATAATAATAATTATTATTGATGGAATTTATATAGCGCTGAATCATGTAAAAGAAACAAATCGAAGCGCTTTTGTCAAAGGCCAGTGAATTGTCAAAGGCCAGCAGAGGTCCTTAAAGCCACAGCATCCGATCCCAGGGATCGGGTCTGGGAGGCAAGAGTAGGCGTGGCCTATCTAAGTGAAAGAAACACGAGGCAGCCCCCTAGTTATGTGATATGAGGGGACGGGATAGCCTAGTGGTCAGAACATTGCGCTCGCAATCTGACGACCCGGGTTCGATTCCCGTTCAAGGGGGATATTTTCCCCTGGAGTTCACATCAGTGCAGACTCCACTCTCCCCGAAAGTCCTTCGGATGAGACTATAAACCGAGGCCCCGTGTGCGAACGCACGCAGAACATCTTGCGCACACGTTAAATCATGTTCCGCTTTTCGTAAGAGTAGGCTATTGTGTGCCGGTGGGAAATGATGACAGAATTAACAAAACCGCATACACACGGGGACCGGATGTAAAAAAGCACATAAGTGCTTATTCCATTATCCTCGATATAAAAGAATATAAAAATAAATGTCAGCTGCTCCTCTGCTCCTTCAGTTCAATTCATGTTTTCGTAATATCAAAACACCGACAGATACACTTTTTACATAAAAGGTTACAACAGAGTGAAAGCAATGTTTGTGATTTTACACTGCGAGAAATAGGAGCCTTGTATTTTTTTTCTGTCACTGCAAGCAGTCTGTGATTATTTCACAATGTTATTTTTCTGACCATCGCAGTTCGAAAAGCAAGATTCTGAGTGTGGCAGAACACTTTTCTGCCTGTATATACATACCCACGTTGTCCTTTTAATACTGCAGTATTTCAACTGGGAAGGTGGGGCAAAAGAGACAGGGGAAAAGTTTGCGTGAAAAAAGAAAACAAGAATGGTGCCGATATTCATGGCACCACTGTTAAAAAAAAAAGATGGAGGAAGAATCTCTGTGTTGTCTCTCACACACACAATGATAATAATAATAATAGTAATAATAATAATAATAATAATATATGGAATTTATATAGCGCTGAATCTTGTAAAAACAAACAAATCGAAGCGCTTGCACACATGCATCCACCTACCATACAGCAGTCACAGACACAGACAATAACATACACGAAATATCAGTAGAATTCGTTACAAAAAAAAATGTAACCAAAACACCCCAATCTGACAACAAGGACACCTCAAACATCATTATCATTATCACTGTCGTGTCATCGTCGTTGTCATCATCGTCATCATTGTCGTCGTCTCCATCATCAACTGATCTTGAAACGTCGCTGGTATCAGCAACAATTCAAGAACAAGAACAACAGTAGCAGCAGCAACAACATCAACACACTGCTGACGATGACAACAACAAAACAACAATCGAGATCATTGAAGAACAGATAGTAACTTACGAATGAGTTGGGTTTTTTTAAAAAGAAAGAAAGGAGCATTATGGAAAAAAGCCCACAGTAATTTTCCTTCGATCTTTTCCCTACTGTGAATGAACCAAAATAGGAACACTGCAAATAACTTCCACTTTAAAAAAAACACCAGCATAGGATCCAGAAATACTCCGTGGGGATTCCGAGGGCCTGTTAGTATAAGTAGCATGCCCACCTTCTCGAAACGCCATGCTAGGAACTCCTTCTTTTCTATCCCTCTCTCTTTTTTCCGCAAAGTTTCCTTTCGTCCTGTAGCCTTCTTGTCCTGTGGCCTGTGCCACAGAGAGTAAACTATAAGATCTGTACCCTCTGTTACAAACGTCTCCACAAAACTGCACCCTCATACCTCTGTGAATGTCTTAACCTGTACACTCCTTTTCGTTCCCTCCGCTCTGCTGTAGATACCTTGTGCTTAAGAATACCTAGATTCACCCAGTCCACCGTTGGCCGTCGCTCTTTCTCTGTTTCTGGTCCATCGATCTGGAATAACCTCCCTCTCTTCCTTCGTCAAAAGCCTTCTTATGACGCTTTTAACTCATTGAGGTTGTGCCGAAGCTTAAGATTCGGCCCTCTTTTCCTTTACTGTGACGTGCCGAAGCTTAAGATTCGGCAGACTTACGAATTTTTTTAAAAACACAAAGTAATGGTTAACTCAAGGGAAATTACTCTGGCCTGTAGGGCAATCATTTTTCTAAACACAGTTGCTTTCCTTGACCATAAGCTTGCCTAGTTTTTATCTGTTGGCCAATTTTCTTTGACATGTCAACAAGTGATATCTTTGGGATTTCAGGCACCCCAGTGTTATTCTTTAAAAAAAAAGTCTGTTGTACAAAAAGTGAAATCACATGGATTCAGCCAGCTTCAGGGAAGTTTACTTTGGTGAAAAATCATCACATTGGTTCAAGGGGACTAGTTGATGAATAGTTCAAGCCATTTAAGATACCAACCCTAATTTTCAAAACTTTTTATTTTTCAGCATTCAGTGACATATTTTGGAAATTTGTAAAAAATAAATACAGTCACCTATTAAAAAACTGTGAAACACTCTCAAAATAAGACATTATAAACTTTTCAATGATATATAATGAGTATGTCATTATGTATGTTGGGTAAGTCTGCTGAATTTTTCAAATATAGCCAAAATCATGCGTCACCACAAAATGGCGGGATCCATTTCACTGCGACTCCAATGAGTTAAACCCGGCCTAAAGACACATTTCTTTCAAACCTAAGAATCTCTCCTCTTGTTCCATTTCATTTTTGTCCTGCCCTCAACAGCCAAAACCCCATCACCCTGCCGAGTATACAACCTTTATGTGGGTGCGTGAGTGTGTGTGTATGTGCGTGCAAGCGTGTGTGTATACATTTGAATTTCTTAAAAAACAAAACCAAAAAAGCAACAACCCAACAACTATTAATTGTAACTGGCTGTATGTGAATGAGTAGGATGAACGAAAGCACTTTGATTTTTTTTTTTTTTGGGGGGGGGGGGGGGGGGGGCAAGATATAGCGCTATATAAATTCCATTTATTCTTCTTCTTCTTATTATTATTATTGTCCATTTTCTGCCTTCTTGGTCCATTCTCCCGCCTTTTATCCAGAAGGACTTAAAAGATAACAATTCTCTCCCAGGATGAAGTCAGTTGTACTGGGGCCGACTTGTCAGGCGCTTAACGGCAGCGCAACGCAATTTTGCTCGAATGACAGACAACAATATTTGTTGGCTGAGTGTTCGATTCTGAAGAAAAAAGGATTCAAACGAGCTAGAAAACGTTCCTGAAAGAATTGAGCTTAACGCCAACTTGCAAACTTTTCCCACCAGCGGTTCTCTCCTCTGTCATTCTGCTGCCTTCCTCATTGGTCCCCCTCCCTCGCCCCATCCCTCCCATTCCCCCACTACCTGCCTACCTGGCTGAATAAGGACTTTGATGGCGGGGGACTGTACTGGTGGCGCAGGGTAGCGGAAGGAAATGCCATTAGCCACGTTTCATATCATGCAGTGGGCCAGTGTGAAGCAAGGACAAAGCCATCGACTGAGGCCTGGCATGTACACAGATGCTGGATTATTACAGGGAAAGAACTCTGCCATCCTCCACTGCAGGCCTCGCCCTCATCCATCATGGGACCCTGTTACTCCTTCTACCCGGTTATAAAGGAAAGGTCGGTTCTTTTTTGTGTGTGGTGTGGTTTTTGTTGTTGTTGTTGTTGTTGTTTTAGTTTTTCTTTCTTCTAAAAAAATGGACTCAATATAGTTCTATTGACTTGCTGCTGCAAGTTGAGAGAGAGAGAGAGAGAGAGAGAGAGAGAGAGAGAGAGAGAGAGAGAGAGAGTGAGAGAGAGAGAGAGATGAGTGTGTGTGTGTGTGTGTGTGTGTGTGTGTGTGTGTGTGTGTGTGTGTGTGTGTGTGTGTGCGCGTGTGTGTGCATGAATATGGCCATGCACGGGTGTTCGTGCGTATATGTGTGAGTGTGTGTGTGTGTGTGTGTGTGTGTGTGTGTGTGTGTGTGTGTGGTGTGAGTGTGTGTGTGTGTGTGTGTGTGTGTGTGTGTGTTGTGTATGTGTGTGTGTGTGTGTGAGAGAGAGAGAGAGAGCAACTGTGTAACTTTAAAACCCCACTTTGTCTATCTTTTCTTTTAGGTTGACATTATGGAAGATTTTTTTTCCCACCAGCATCACACAACTTTTGTCGATCAATTTTCTCTGAAGTGAGCTGCTTTAGTCTGGATTAATCAAACCTAATGACATACAAGTTTGAACTTGAAAGAAATCCACTTTGATTCCTCCGCTTCTGTGTGTGCCCTTGTCATATCATATGCTTTGTGGGGGGTAGAAGCAATCAATATTGATTTACTGCTTGGTTTCTGTCGATTTCTGTGCTAGTGTTTACGGCAAGTTGGCCATGTTCTTTTTACAAGCTGGTCACTGTGTGACTGGGTCACCTCCACATCATTGTTTCTTTTTATTTTATTTTTTATTTTATTCTTTTATATCGAGGATGATGGAATAAGCACTCATGTGCTTTTTTTTACATCCAGTCCCCGTGTGTATGCGGTTTTGTAAATTTTGTCATCTGTTCCCGGTTCAAGGTTTGAGTGCAGTGACAGGCTTTGGTATATTATTGTCTTGATAGCGTTAGTTTCTGTGTGCTGCATGCAGGTAACATATAAAAAATAAAAAGCCAAAGGGTGGAGGATTGATAAATATAAAAGGATGATGCTGATCTCTTTTTGTTTGTTTTGTGACTGCTGTTTTGTATGTGCTTCTGCATCTTCCCTATGTCCTCCCAGTGCTCGTCTTTGGTCTTGCTCTTGGGGAATTTATGATGCTGCTGCTGCTGCTGCCGCCGCTGACAGTAATAATAATTTTAAAAAAACCCAAGAAAGAATAATAACAATAAGAACAGCAACAACAATGTATGGAGCTTATATTACCCTGAATCTTGTAAAGCAAAAAATACGTCAAAGCACATGCATTCAAATTATTCACATACCTGTGTCTGTTCACAAATGGATTAAAAGAATCAAGCTTAACGGAAACCTGCATCCTTTTTCCACCACAAATGGATTAAAAGAATCAAGCTTAACGGAAACCTGCATCCTTTTTCCACCACAAATGGATTAAAAGAATCAAGCTTAACGGAAACCTGCATCCTTTTTCCACCACAAATGGATTAAAAGAATCAAGCTTAACGGAAACCTGCATCCTTTTTCCACCACAAATGGATTAAAAGAATCAAGCTTAATGGCAACATGTGTCCTTTTCCACCACAAATGGAATAAAAGAATCAAGCTTAACGGCAACATGTGTCCTTTTTCCACCAGCAGATCTCTCCTCTGTCATTCTGCTGCCTTCCTCATTGACCCCCCCCCCCCCCCCTCGCCCCATCCCTCCCATTCCCCGACTACCTGCCTACCTGGCTGAATAAGGACTATGATGGCAGGGGGACTGTACTGGTGGCGCAGGGTAGCGGAAGGAAATGCCATTAGCCACGTTTCATATCATGCAGTGGGCCAGTGTGAAGCAAGGACAAAGCCATCGACTGAGGCCTGGCATGTACACAGATGCTGGATTATTACAGAGAAAGATCTCTGCCATCCTCCACTGCAGGCCCCATCCTCATCAGACCCTGCCTATATATCTGTAACATTTGGTTGCTATCCAAATGTTACAAGGATTTAGGAAAGCCGAAAACAGCTAAAAGGACATGAACTACTGAGTTATCAAAAAACCTATTTTTTTCAGAAAACTGAAGTGGCAAAGATTCAATTAAAGAAAAATCCAACAAAATTCGGGGGAAAACCTGGAAAATATTTTTCAATGACAGCAGTTTTATGCATTTGTGAGTAAGGACCATGCCTTTGGCCTGACCTAACTCGAGTTTGGGCTCCTGGATTAGCCTTCGTCAGAGGTTCCAGAAGTGCTTGATGCTTTCTCACCTCTGAAGGTTGGTGCTTTATGGCGAGACCCTTTTCATAATCTTTCAGTGTCAAGCTGCCATCAAACGATGATGGTAAAAAGAGGAATGAAATATGCCTGAAATACACGTCGCACAGGCCCTCCCCCCCAAATACATATAGAAGAAAATAAACAACTAAAAGACAATAATAATGTTATGAAGGGTGCAGGGACAGAGGACCTGTGGCATACACTAACCGAGTATGGGTCGATCAGCCTTCCAGATCCAGAAGGCTGATCTTCCACACAACATCAACATCAATCTTCGGCAACCACATACAACGATGAGTCAAACACATAACATGAATCTGAATACACCACAGAGACCCCCATACCCAAATACAAGAAGAAACATGAGAAAAAACACACAAAACACCAACTACAAAGTATGAACAGACAAAGAGACTCAAACACACACAGAGAAACACACACACAGAACACACACAGACACCCACAAACACACACACACACACGACACAAACACACCAAACAACACACACAAACACAAACACAAAACACACACAACAAACACACACAACACAAATCACAGAACACACAACACACAAGACACAACACACACAAACACACACACAACACAACACACACCAACACACACAGCAAAAACCACACACACACAAACACAAACACAAACACACACACACACACACAGACACACACACAAAAACACACCAGAACACACACTAACAACAACAACCACACCAACAACACACACAACACACACCAACACACACAAAACACAACAAACAAAACACACACACACAACCACACACACACAACAACACACCACACCCACCAACACACAACACAACCACACAAAACCACACACACACAAAACACACACAAACACAACACACACAAAAACAAACCCACAAACACACAAACCCACACACCCACACACACACAACACACACACACACACACACAAACACCACCACACACACAAAACCACACACCACACACACACACACACACCAACCACACACACACAACACCACACACAACACAAACACACACACAACACACACACCACAACACAACACACCCACACACACCACCCACCACACAACACCACCCACACACACACAAACACCCACCCACACACCCACACACACAACACCCACCCACACACACACAAACACCCACCCACACACACACACACACACACACACACTACACTACCCACCTCTTCCAAGGCCACCACGGGCATGTAGCACCCTATGAGGAAGTCCGCCATGGCGAGGGAGGCAATGTAGGCGTTTTTGCCACGCCTCAAGCTGGGCCGGATGGCGAACATCACCAGCACCATCCCGTTGGCCACTAACGTCACCACGGACACCGTCACCATGGGAACAGTGGCCGCCCAGGTGACAAAATAATTGGTCACATGACCGGAAGTGCGGTTGAAAACCGGATGTGTGGGAGACATTTTTGGTTGTTGTTGTTTTTTTTAGGTTTTCGCTCAATGTGACACAAACATGGCGGGTTTTTTTTGTGTGTGTGGAGAAAGTGAGAACGTTGGTTGTCTACACGCTGGGCTGTGAGAAAGGACGATGTTCCGATGGCCGGCAAGTGTCAGAGTGCCTTATCATCCCCGGTATCTTGCCGCCTGCCCGAGGCTCCCTGTGAGAAAGTGTGCTGGGTCTGCATGAAGGGGGTCATGCTCTGTGGGTGTGTTGGTGTTTTTTGTTCTCTCCACCTGCCCACAGCCACCAGCTGTCTTGATCAGGAACACACACACACACACGGCAGCCAGTGATGTGTCACACCGTCCTTCTAAAGGCCTGAGAGAAAGAAAAAAAGAAACACCCAACAACAACAAAAATGTGGACAGTGCACAAGAATCGTCCATTAAATGGTGTCAAAGTGAACGTGATAGTTGTTGTTGTTGTTGTTGTTGTTGTTGTTGTTGTTACAAAGTGCTTGCTTCCTGTGTTGTCTCATTTATTATTTTTTTGGAGGGGGAAAAACAACACACACATGATCTGGTTTTAATACCTCTTTCTCTGTTTCTCTGTCTGTCTCCCTTTCCAGTGGGTGAGAGAGAGAGAGAGACAGAGAGAGAGAGAGAGGGAGGGAGGGAGAGAGAGAGAGAGAGAGAGAGAGAGAGAGAGAGAGAGGAGAGAGAGAGAGAGAGAGAGAGAGAGAGAGAGAGAGACAGAGAGAGAGAGTATGTGTTTGTGAGTGAATGAGAGAGTGTGTTGTGTGTGTGTGTGTGTGCGTGCGTGAGTGCGCGTGCGTGTGTGCGTGTGTATGTGCGTGTGCATATG
>CM054149.1:6960924-6963424 GCA_028751875.1 Rapana venosa
TAAGTTAAATATGCCAGGAAGGCTGCAATATCTCCACAGAAAGTTCATTAAATATGCCATAAAAGACTGCAACATTTCCACAGTAAGTTAAATATGCCAGAAAGACTGCAACATCTCCACAGCAAGTTCTTTAATATGCCATTAAAAACTGCAAAATCTTTACACAAAGTTAAATATGCCAGGAAGACTACAACATCTCCACAGAAAGTTAACTGTGCCAGAAAGACTACCTCTCCACAGAAAGTTCACTGTGCCAGGAAGACTTAACTGTGCCAGGAAGACTACCTCTCCACAGAAAGTTAACTGTGCCAGAAAGACTACAACATCTCCACAGAAAGTTAACTGTGCCAGAAAGACTACCTCTCCACAGAAAGTTAACTGTGCCAGAAAGACTACCTCTCCACAGAAAGTTAACTGTGCCAGAAAGACTACCTCTCCACAGAAAGTTAACTGTGCCAGAAAGACTACCTCTCCACAGAAAGTTAACTGTGCCAGAAAGACTACCTCTCCACAGAAAGTTAACTGTGCCAGAAAGACTACCTCTCCACAGAAAGTTAACTGTGCAAGGAAGACTACAACATCTCAACAGGGGAGGTAACTGCGCCAGGAAAGAGCGAGGCAGTAACGCCACTAAAGGCACTGTACACCCTCCCCCCTCCTCCAACAGTAAATGTTTACCAAAAAAAAGGCTAATTGATAACAGTTTTCCGCTTAAAGTTTTCAACCACAACGCGCGGAATTTCCCCAAATGAGCGTTATAGAGACACGTCTATAGAAGCAATAAAACAACTTTTCCTTAAGGCATTCGGCACACGTTGCCACAAATAAGTTGCCACAACCTGTGGTATACCACAGATTGATGTTTAAAAAAACCCCAAACAAACAAACCTACAAACTTGCAGCACACGTCGCCAATTTGAATCTGCTACTACGCAGCAATCCCGCACTATGTATGGAACAACTCTTGGTTAAAAAAAATTCTATTTCCCCCCAATGTCGACATTCGATTTAAAAGTGGCATCCAACGATCGTGACGAAAGTGAGCAAGACGAAATTACCCTTGCTGTTACTGCTGCCACTGTTGGTGATTTTGTAGTCAGGACTCTTGTGATCCCAAATGTCGGGTATATCATACACATGCAGAACATCACTCATGCACGTTAAAGATCCCGTCATTCATGTCAACGTTCGAAAAGTTACAGACACACGAACATACCCAGCAATACATTCCCGAAGTGGGAATGCGGATACCTTCACGGTGGGTGGGTAAAAAAACCGGTCGCATACGCAAAAATCTCGTCATTGATGAACCTCGGAGCTCTAGCCGAGAAACGAAAAAAACACACACCGAACAAACCAAAGTCCACTCCATAATTTCTCTAGTTGAGACATGAAAGTAGTCTTGAGTCTTGAGACTTCATGGGTGAGTTGATCTGCCGTGACATCTATCTATACAGTCCTCCATCAAAAGTAACGCTACTACTGCTGCTTCTCCGCACTGTGTGACAACTGCACATAACAGACAGGCGTCAGCTGAAACCACAAGGGGCAACCAACGCACATGCGTGCGTATACATCGGGCAGGACAGCTGTGACTTAATTATGGATGGAGTTCACATAATTATACCTTCCGCAAAATGTGCATAATGTATGCTTATCGTCCCCTCCTCCCCCTCCCACCTCTCTGTCTCTCTCTCTCACACACATAATACACACAAAGCGGGAGGAAGGGAAGGAAAGGAGGGGGGAGGGAGGGAGAGAGAGAGAGAGAGAGAGAGAGAGAGAGAGAGAGAGAGAGAGAGAGAGAGGGGGAGAGAGAGAGAGAGAGAGAGGGACAGACAGAAAAAACAGAGACAGAGAGAGATACCCGACAGAGACAGACACACAGATACAGAGACACGAGAAAAGACGACAAACAGACAGGCAAACAGACAGAGATAGATAGATAGAGAGCAGGCAGGGAGAGATAGAGAGACAGAGACAGAAAGAGAGGGGCAGACAGAGAGAGAGGGGGACAGAGAGAGAGAGGGGGGACAGAGAGAGAGAGAGGGACAGAGATATGGAAGGAGAGAGAGAGAGAGAGAGAGAGAGAGAGAGAGAGAGAGAGAGAGAGAGAGAGAGAGAGTGAGTGAAAGACAGAAAGAAAGAGAGAAAATAAGAAAGAGAGACCCTCCCTTCACCCCCCCCCTCCTCACACACACACACACACACACACACACACAAACAGAACAAAAGTACATTTGCGATCATAATACACACACCCTCCTCCTCCCTCCCACCCACCCCCACACACAAACCCTCCCCACCTCCACACACACAAACCCTACCCCTCCCCTCCACACACACACCCCCCCCCCACCGCCACAACAACCCCGCCCCCACCCCCCAACCCCACTCCTCCCTACACATCACATCATCACAAGAGGCTTTCTTTCCGTTCTTTCGTTCGTTCGTTCGTTCGTTGGCCAGTGAATAATTAGTTAATGAGCTCCTACCGACC
>CM054149.1:6965924-6980924 GCA_028751875.1 Rapana venosa
AATAGTCTGAACCTAGGCACTGACCCCCCAAAAAGCATCTCCGCACAGTGAATAAATAAAATGCACTGTTTTTAATGGACTATAAGAGCGTAGTGAGTCCGTACATTGCCAAAATGCGCTGTTTTCGTACACTGTCAAAAATGGACTATTGTCACTAACGCTATAAAAAAAGCTCTCTTATCATCCGCTTTGCCAAAAATGCACTGTTATTACCCCCATTGCCAAAAATGCACTGTTATCATCGACACTACCCCCCAAAATGCACAATTATAACCTACACTACCAAAAATGCACTGTTATCACCCACACTGCCAAAAAATGCACTGTTATCACCCACACTGCCAAAAAATTCACTGTTATCACCCACACTGCCAAAAAATGCACTGTTATCACCCACACTACCAAAAATTCACTGTTATCACCCACGCTACCAAAAATGCACTGTTATCACCCACACTACCAATAATGCACTGTTATCACCCACACTACCAATAATGCACCGTTATCACCCACACTACCAATAATGCACCGTTATCACCTACACTACCAAAAATGCACTGTTATCACCCACACTACCAAAAAATGCACTTTTATCACCCACACTACCAAAAAATGCACTGTTATCACCCACACTACCAAAAATGCACTGTTATCACCCACACTACCAATAATGCACTGTTATCACCCACACTACCAATAATGCACAATTATAACCTACACTACCAACAATGCACCGTTATCACCCACACTACCAATAATGCACTGTTATCACCCACACTACCAATAATGCACTGTTATCACCCACACTACCAATAATGCACTGTTATCACCCACACTACCAATAATGCACTGTTATCACCCACACTACCAATAATGCCCCGTTATCATATACACTACCCCAAAAATGCACTGTTATCACCCACACTACCAAAAATGCACTGTTATCACCCACACTACCAAAAATGCACCGTTATCACCCACACTACCAAAAGTGCACCGTTATCACCCACACTACATAATGCACTGTTATCACCCACACTACCAAAAATGCACCGTTATCACCCACACTACCAATAATGCACCGTTATCACCTACACTACCAATAATGCACCGTTATCACCTACACTACCAAAAATGCACAGTTATCACCCACACTACCAAAAATGCACTGTTATCACCCACACTACCCAAAGAATGCAGTTATCACCGACACTACCCAAAGAATGCACCGTTATCACCCACACTACAACAAAAAAATGCACTGTTATCCCCCACACTACCCAAAAAATGCACTGTTATCACCCACACTGCCAATGATGCACTGTTATCACCCACACTGCCAAAAATGCACTGTTATCACCCACACTACCAAACAATGCACTGGTATCACCCACACTACCAAAAATGCACTGTTATCACCCACACTGCCAAAAATGCACTGTTATCACCCACACTACCAAACAATGCACTGTTATCACCTACACTACCAATAATGCCCCGTTATCATATACACTACCCCAAAAATGCACTGTTATCACCGACACTATCCCAAAAATGCACTGTTATCACCTACACTGCCAAAAATGCACTGTTATCACCCACACTGTCAAAAATGCACAGTTATCACCTGCCCTGCCAAAAATGCAGTTATCATCTGCCCTGCCAAAAATGCACAGTTATCACCTGCAGTGCCAAAAATGCACAGTTATCACCCACACTGCCAAAAATGTACAGTTATCACCCACACTACCAAAAAATGCACTGTTATCACTCACACTGCCAAAAATGCACTTTTGTCACGTCACCCACTCTGCCAAAAATGCACTGTTATCACCCACACTACCAAAAAAGCACTGTCACTGCCAAAAATGCACTGTTATCACTCCCACTGCCAAAAATGCACTGTTATCACCCACACTACCAAAAAAATGCACTGTTATCACCCACACTACCAAAAAAGCACTGTCACTGCCAAAAATGCACCGTTATCACCCACACTACAAAAAAATGCACTGTTATCACCCACACTACCAACAATGCACCGTTTTATTTTATGTTCATAATGTATTTTATACCGCTGTACGTCACGAGATTTCTCTACGTGAAATCCGGGCTGCTCTCCCCGTTATCATACACCCTGCCAAAAAATGCATTGTTATCACCCACATATGCACAGTTCGTCGTAACCACACTGCCGACACGAACACTTTCCACGCAGCGCCAAAATGAACCACAGCCTACAGGCCGGTCCTGCTGGCGCTAAGTCTCTGCCTACACACACACACACAACACACACACACAAACACACACACACACCACACACACACTACACACACACACACTACACACACACACACACACACACACATACACACCACACACACTACACACACATACACACACAACACACACACACTTAGACACACACAACAACACACACACACAACACACACACACACAACACACACACCTACACACACAATCTTACATACACACACACACACACACACACACACACACACAACACACACAACACACACACACACACACACACACACACACACACACACACACCACACACACACAACACACACAACACACACACATCCCTACACACACAACTTCAACACACCTACACACACACACACCTACACACACATACACAACACACACACACATACACACACAACACCTACACTCACACACACACACACGCACCCCCACCCCACCCCCCCCCCCCCCCCCCACCCCCACCCACCCACCCACCCCCCCCCCCACACACACACACAGCTCGAGCCGCTGTCAATGCCCTGTGCTGGTGGTGAGGGTGTAGGCACAGGAACGGTGGCAATACATCCCACACGCTATCTGCCCAGAGCTAAGGGACCCCTCGAGATCCTCCCGATAGGCAGGAGCATACAGCAACCGCAGAGAAACGTATTACAAACCAACACGCGAACCCTTCGTCTCGCTCCCTAACCGCTCTTGCCCAGCTCATCGTCGTCATCGTCTTCTTTCTTCATCCTCATCTTCTTCTTTTTTTGCTTCTTGTTCTTCTTGTTCTTCTTGTTCTTCTTGTTCTTCTTCTTTCTTCTTCTTCTTCTGCTGCTGCTACTTCTGCTTCTGCTGCTTCTTCTTTTCCTTCTTTTTCTTCTGCTGCTGCTGCTGCTGCTGCTACTTCTACTTCTCCTCCTCCTTCTTCTTCTTCTGCTTCTGCTGCTTCTTCTGCTTCTTCTTCTTCTACTGCTTCTTCTGCTACTTCTACTTCTCCTTCTTCTTCTTCTTCTTCTCTTCTTCTTCTTCTTCTTCTTTCTTCTTCTTCTTCTTCTTCTTCTTCTTCTTCTCTTCTTCTGCTGCTGCTGCTGCTTCTTCTGCTTCTTCTGCTTCTTCTTCTGCTGCTGCTGCTACTTCTACTTCTCTTCCTCCTCCTCCTCCTTCTTCTTCGAACGCGCAGAATGATACTATTGTTGTCTGTTATCTGAGAAAATTTTTTTAATGCGTTGCGCTGCCGTTAAGCGCCTGACAAGTCGGGCCCAGCGCATTCAATCTCGGCGTGGGTGGGAATTGTTAGGTTTTAAGTTTTTCTGAACCGAAAAACAAAAGGCAGGAGAATGGACCAAGAAGACAGAGAACAGACGGGAATGAGGTGACAGGAAAAAAAGGAACAAGACGGAAACAAAGAGAAGGATAGAAAACAGGGAATTCCTAGTACATAATTTTCAGCAGGTGGGGATGCTATTGAAGAGCCCCTAGTACCCCCACAGGAGAGAGAGAGAGAGAGAGAGAGAGAGAGAGAGAGAGAGAGAGAGAGAGAGAGAGAGAGAGAGAGAGAGAGAGAGAGAGAGAGAAGAGACAGAGACGAGAGAACTAACAAAAAGAAAAAAAAAGAGTTAGGTGACAGGATTATTTTCTTGTCAAACCATATGACGGCAAATGAAAAAGAAAAACCCACACCCCAAAAATACTTTCCTTTCGAATAATGCCTGTCGATGTTTTATCGACCTTGTATACAACCATTGTAAACATTCTCCAAACATACACTGCGAGGTCAGGTAAACACAATACGAGAAGTGGAAATATTCGCCCATTTTCTGTCATTCCATACGGCCAAAAATATCACTCCCTTTCATTTTCGAACGGTAGGAGTCTGTATTTCTTTAGCTCTTTGAGCACAGAGAGATAACAGACGAGACTGAATTAAACTGAATTGAGTTAAACGGAATACTACTTTAACACCGTAGTCGGAATTTGGCTACTTTCATGGTGGGCACAAATGGTCGCATACGCCAAATCTGAACATTGGTCAACCTGGGAACTGTAGCCGAGAAACAAAAGCGAAAAAAGAAAAAAAAATGCTTTCAGTCATGGCAGGCTGCACTCCTCGGGGAGAGCGCGTCGCCACAGGAGCAGCGCCACCCATTCATTTTTTTGCTTTCCTTTTCCTGTCTGCATGTGAATTTTTTTCCCATAAAAGAGCAGGAGGGGGGGGGGGGGGGGGGGGGGGGGGAGTCTACAGATTTTTGCCAAGGACAACTCTCTTGTTGCCGGGTGTTCTTTTACATGCAGTGAATGTATGCTGCACACAGGACCAACATTTATCGGCAAATCGGAAATGCTAGCGCCCAGACCACCACTCAAAGTCTAGTGGATTGGGGAAAAAAGTTTGGGCTCAAGCAGGGATCGAATCATCACTTTTCACTTTCCAGACAGGCGCGTTACACATCTGGGAAAGAAGTTCCCTATCAAGAGTGGCTTTCTTTTTCCTTACAAGATTTTTTTTCCTTCCAGGGACAAACTCTCTTGTTGCCACGGGGGTTTTAACGTTCGCTGAATCCGTGTTGCACACGCGGGGCTTTAGTTTACCATCTCCTCGGAAAGACTAGCACCCACACTATCACTCACTGTCAAGCGAATGGGGGAAAAAAGTTTCGGGTATACACGGGGGATCGTACCCTCGTTTCTCGCTTTCTTGGCGAGTGCATTACCTCTAGCCCACCAATCCATTTATACTTCCCCCAACTCCGGTAAAGGTAAAGGTGTCCCATAACCTATGTGGTCGTAGGGGAGCGAGATGTCAGAGATCTCAGCTTCTCTAGGGGGTGCCAGCATATTTTGGACGGCACCAATCTCCTCTCCCTCGCTGCTTTATACCTTCCCTGACCCTATAGAGGGCAGGTACCCATTTACAGCTTGGGGGAACTGTACTGAAGCCAAAGCGCACAAACGGTCACCCATCCAACTTGGCAACCACGCTCGATGCTGCTTAACCTTGGCTGGGGGAAAGCGAGTGCTCTGACCACTGAGCTATCCCTGTTATAGGTAGGTTATAGGTATGTTGTAGGACTGGTAATGTCGTTGTTCTTTACTATACACTCTTGCAGACATGATGGAGCTCTCCAGAGAGCTCTTCGAAGACAAGTGACTCCGATCCCATGAGTCCATGAAGCGTGGGTTCGAATCTCGGGGTCTTTTGGTTAAATTCTTCTTCTTCGACGAACGCTCAGTCTGGCTAAAGGAAGGGTGGGGTTGTTTTTGTTGTTTTTTTACAATCTCTGAAGTCAACATCGAATATAGACCTGCCAGTGCCTTCATTCCTTTCGTGTACTCAAATATGCATGTTACAGACCCTGTCAAAGTCAAAGTCAAAAACACTTTCATCATCCCATGAAGGGCAATTACAATTGTCAGTGTACGATGGATTACGGAAACACGAACATGCCCAGCATACATTCCCGAAGTGGGAATGCGGCTACCTTCATGGTGGGTTAAAAAAAAAAAAGGTCGCATACACGAACAATTTCACCATGGGTGAAGAACCTAGGAGCTTTAGCCGAGGAACGATTGAAGAAAAAGACAACAAGCGGGCAATGTTCTGGTTGACCAGCGTAGATAATAACGCAGTGTGTGTTTAGTGACAACGAAGCCAGGCTTCAAGCCTTCACACTGAAAATTGGGGTTAGGAGCGGGTGAGCAAACTTGTGGTAAAGCTGAACTTCCATCCTGCGTCCATTCCCGGCCCTCACACTGCTTATCGGCGCGTGCACGTTGCTGCTTCATTTTCTCGTCTGGCCAAGCACTTTTCTGCACGGTGAAAGATGTCACTGTTATCCCCATGGGGGCCTGTTTCAGTATATGCAGCATCCCCACTTTCTGGAAATTTTGTGCTAGGAATTCTCTTTTTTTCTATCCCTCTTTGTTTCTGCCTTGTTCTTTTCTTCCTGTCATCCCTTTTTTTCTTTTTTTTCTGCCTTCTTGGTTCGTTCTCCTGCCTTTTTCCCCCCAAAAGACTTAATGATAATAAACCTCTCCCATGCCAAAGTCGGATTCTGACTTGTCAGGCGCTTTACGGCAGCACAACGCATTTTCGCTCATATGGCAGACAATAGTAATTGGTGTCTGAGCGTTTGATGAAGAAGAAAAAAAATCTAAGATCTGATGGAGGGTGGCCGGATGCTTAAGACGTTCGCCTGCCAACATGTAAATCATGAGGTTCTGGGTTCGATTCCCAGCCTTGCCTTGTCTTCCCGGTTTGACGAAAAAATTTAACTGAATAACAAAGTCCTTTGGATGAGACTATGAACCAAGGCCCATGTGGGAACGCATGCAGAACATCTTGCGCACACATTAAAAACCCATTCCGCCTTTCGGAAGTGTAGGCTAGGCTATTATAGGCCAGTAGGAACAGATGATAAAAAGACACACACACAGGTGTCGTGTTTAGACACCACTCCCGAAGTCGGATTGCGGCTACCTCTATGGTTGTTGGGGGGGGGGGGGGGAGGTCACATACACAAAACTCCCACCATTGGTAAACCTCGGAGTTCTAGCTGAGGAATGAAGAAAAAAGGCATGTCATCCTGTTGGAAAAAAAATTAATAGCATGTTAAAGTTGTCACAATGATGTTAGCTCAACATCTCTCCTATTCAGTTTGTTTCCTCCTGCTGCTGCTGTGTGCTCTCCTCTCACTGATCTCGGCAAACCTGACAAGGTGGTTTCTCTCAGTAAATTGTAATCCTGAGACGTAGGGCTGACAGCAGCGCTACGCGTTTTCGCTCATATGACAGATAACAATAGTTGCTGTCTGAGCGTTCAAAGAAGAAGAAGAAGAAGAAGAAGAAGAAGAAGAAGAAGAAGAAGAAGAAGAAGAACAAGAACAAGAACAAGAACAAGAAGAAGAAGAAGAAGAAGAGAAGGAGGAAGGAAGAGGAGGAAGAAAAAGACGAAGAAGAAGAGGACGAGAGGAGGAGGAGGAAGAAGAGGAAGAAAAAGACGAAGAAGAAGAGGAGGAGGAAGAAAAAGAAGAACACCAAAGACAAAGAAGAAGAACAACAACAACACCAGCAACAAAAGAAGAAGAAGAAGAAATAATGCAAAGAAGAAGAAGAAGAAGAAGAAGAAGAAGAAGAAGAAGAAGAAGAAGAAGAAGAAGAAGAAGAAGAAGAAGAAGAAGAAGAATGCAAAGAAGAATGCAAAGAAGAATGCAAAGAAGAATGCAAAGAAGAAAGAAGAAGAAGAATGCAAAGAATGCAAAGAAGAAGAAGAAGAAGAAGAAGAAGAAGAAAGAAGAAGAAGAAGAAGAAGAAGAAGAAGAAGAAGAAGAAGAAGAAGAAGAAGAGAATGCAAAGAAGAAGAATGCAAAGAAGAAGAAGAATTTACGGAGAAGAAGAAGAAGAAGAAGAAGAAGAAGAAGAAGAAGAAGAAGAAGAAGAAGAAGAAGAAGAAGAAGAAGAAGAAGAAGAAGAAGAAGAAGAAGAAGAACAAGAACAAGAAGAAGAGGGAAGAAGAAAGAGAAAGAAGAAGAAGAAGAAGAAGAAAGAAGAAGAAGAAGAAGAAGAAGAAGAAGAAGAAAGAAGGAGGAGGAGGAGAGAGGAGGAGGAGAAGAAGAAGAAGAATGCAAAGAAGAATGCAAAGAAGAAGAAGAAGAAGAATGCAAAGAAGAAGAAGAAGAATGCAAGAAGAAGAAGGACAAGAAGAAGAAGGAGGAGGAGGAGGAGGAGGAGGAGGAGGAGGAGGAGGAGGAGGAGGAGGAGGAGGAGGACGAAGAAGAAGAAGAAGCAAGAAGAAGAAGAAGAAGAAGACACAACAACAACAACGACAGCACAGCACACAACAACAACAAAAGAAGGGAAGATAAAGAAGAGAGGAAAATGAAAAGAAGAAGAAGGAGGAAGAGGAGGAGGAGGAGCAGGAGGAGGAAAGGAGGAGGAGGAGAAGGAGGAAAGGAGGAGGAGGAAGAAGACAGGGTCTGCACCTGTTGTTGACGTTCGGGTGTTCATCTGTACCGAGTCCTAACGCAACAACACCGCTACCTCTTTCCTCTTGCTATCCTCCTCTTGCTCATCACTTTAGTTTATCTTGTAGCACAGTGGTCAGTGTCCTCTTATAACAGGACGCTATGTTGCTTGGCCTCAAGTCATCTAAACCTGCAGAGAGAGAGAGAGAGAGAGAGAGAGAGAGAGAGAGAGAGAGAGAGAGAGAGAGAGAGAGAGAGAGAGAGAGAGAGAGAGAGAGAGGGAGGGGAGGGAGGGGGAAGGGGACGGGGAGAGAGAGAGAGAGAGAGGGGGGGGAGGGGAGGGAGGGGAGGGGAGAGGGGAGAGGGAAAGAGAGAAGAGAGAGAGAGAGAGAGAGAGAGAGAGAGAGAGAGAGAGGAGAGAGAAAGAGAGAGAGAGAGATAGAGAGAGAGAGGGGATAGAGAGAGAGAGGAGAAAGAGAGAGAGAGAGAGAGAGAGAGAGGAGAGGAGAGAGGGGGGGGGGGGGAGGGAGGGGAGAGATAGAGAGAGAGAGAGAACTCGAACTGGAATATTTTAATGAGGGTAAATGGATAAGCCAGAGGCTTCTTTACACCAGGCCCTAATGGGGGAAAAAATGAAACAAACATGAATAAACCAATTGATCAACAAACAAGATAATGTCAAAAAGCAATGGAATGAATCATTCAAATTACCATTCAATTATTGAATGAGATCGTGAAATCAATGAAAGACCACAGAAGTTAACCCCTCGATTAAATAAACAAAACCAATTAAACACTGACAAGCTCCCCTCCCTGACACCCCCCTCCCCTAAACAGACAACCCTCCCCAAAAAAATCAACACACACACACACACACACACACACACACACACACACTACGCGTACATATGCACAGACACGCAACGTGTGTGTGAGCTTGCACAAATCAACACAAATCGTCCTGGATACAAATCTATACACATGTACATTTCCTCACATATCATAATAGCCTTATGTCATAATCATCAGAGAGAGAGAGAGAGAGAGAGAGAGAGAGAGAGAGAGAGAGAGAGAGAGAGAGGAGAGAGAGAGAGAGAGAGAGAGAGAGAGAGAGAGAGAGAGAGAGAGAGAGAGAGAGAGAGAGAGAGAGAGAGAGAGAGAGACAGACAGACAGACAGACAGACAGACAGACAGACAGACAGACAGACAGAGGCAGAGAAAGAGAGAGAGGGAGAAAGGGAGAGGGAGAACTCTGAATTGATTTCTTGAACTTCGGCCTTTGGCCACAATACAATTCAAATGGAAGGAAAAAAATTATGAAGAAAATGAAATACGACTTCACGTAATCTTTGATAAGACCTTGCCATAATCGTACGCCTTGAAAGAGAGAGAGAGAGAGAGAGAGAGAGAGAGAGAGAGAGAGAGAGAGAGAGAGAGAGAGAGAGAGAGAGAGAGAGAGAGAGAGAGAGAGAAAAGAGAGAGAGAGAGAGAGAGAGAGAGAGAGAGAGAGTCAGAGCCAGAGAAATACAGAGACAGAGAGAGACAGAGACACAGAGAGCGACAGAGAGTTAGAGAGAGACAAAGAGAGAGACAGACAGAGACAAGGAGAGAGAGAGAGAGAGAGAGAGAGAGAGAGAAGAGTCAGAGCCAGAGAAATACAGAGACAGAGAGTTAGAGAAGACAGAGACACAGAGAGCGACAGAGAGTTAGAGAGAGACAAAGAGAGAGACGGACAGAGACAAGGAGAGAGAGAGAGAGAGAGAGAGAGAGAGAGAGAGAGAGAGAGAGAGAGAGAGAGAGGAGAGAGTCAGCCAGAGAAATACAGAGACAGAGAGTTAGAGAGAGACAGAGACACTGAGAGCGACAGAGAGTTAGATAGAGACAAAGAGAGAGACAGACAGAGACAAGGAGAGAGAGAGAGAGAGAGAGAGAGAGAGAGAAGAGAGAGAGAGAGAGAGAGAGAGAGAGAGAGGAGAGAGAGAGAGGAAGAGAGAAAGCGAGAGAGAGAGAGAGGGGGGTGGGGGGGGGGAAGGAGAGAGAAACACACACACACACACACACACAAACACACACAGATAGAGACAGAGATGCTTTTGGTTCTCTTTTGTGTGTGTGTGGTGTGTGTGTGTGTGTGTGTGTGTGGTGTGTGTGTGTTATGTGTGTGTGTGTGTGTGTGTGTGGTGTGTGTGTGTGTGTGTGTGTGTGTGTGTGTGTGTGTGTGTGTGTGTGTGGCCACTGGAGCGGGAAGAACTGAGAAATGACAACAACAAAAATGTCTAAGAGACCCAGGAACTGGCGGTTCCTTCCCGCAGCCAGGGTAAGACTTCAGACTTCAGACTTCAGATATTTATTCAGATAGGTCAAAGCCCCTTCTGAAGGGGCGAAAACATACAACAGCGCTAGTATACAGCCATTTGCTGTCAAGGTATCGTTTGAAAATAAATCATTCAACGAACATTTGTTACAACTGAAAAATCTACATTAGGGTACTATCCCTTATTCTCTTCAAAGATTTATTTATACAGACATATTGCTAGATTTTTTTTAACAGTTTGCTCATTTTCAGATGACATAAGTTGAGCTAGCCTGACCAATGATGGGTAGGTCCAATACGTTTGCAGAATCAATTCTTTTCTCAGGTCTCCAAGAACTGGACATTCCAAAAACAACATGAATTTCATCTTGTGTTGCCAATCTACACAAATTAGCCAGGCTAAGAAGAAGTGAGTGAGGGAGTGAGTGAGGCCTGTGTGTACACGGGGGGCGGGGGGGGGGGGGGGGGAGGAGGTGTGCCTGCTGTGGGCAATGACAGACATGGTAATATACAATATACATCCATCCCCCTTCTGCTGCTACTGTTGCTGTTACTGTTGTTGTCGCTGCTGCTGTTGTTACTGCTGCTGCTGCTGTTGTTGGTGGTGCTGTTGTTGTTGGTGTTACTGTTGTTGTTGTTGTTATTGCTGCTGTTGATGTTTCTGTTCCTGCTGCTACTACTGTTGTTGTTGCTGCTGCTACTGCTACTACTGCTGTTGTTGCTGTTGTTGTTGTTGCTGCTGTTGTTGTTGCTGCTGTTGTTGCTGCTACTGTTGTTGTTGCTACTGCTGTTGTTTCTGATACTGCTGTTGTTGCTATTGCTGCTACCGCTGTTGTTGCTGATGCTGCTGTTGTTGTTGCTTGCTGCTACTGCTGCTGCTGCTGTTGTTGTTCTGCTGATACTACTGCTGTTATTGTTGTTGCTGCTGCTACTGCTGCTGCTGCTGTTGTTGCTGCTACTACTGCTGTTGTTGTTGTTGCTGTTATTGCTGCTACTGATGTTGTTATTGTTGTTGCTGCTACTGTTGTTGTTGCTGCTCCTGCTGTTGTTGTTGCTGCTGCTACTACTGCTGTTGTTGTTGTTGCTGCTGTTGTTATTGCTGCTAATGCTGTTGCTGCTGCTGCTGTTGTTGCCACTTGTTGTTGCTGCTGTTGTTGTTGTTGCTACTACTGCGGCTGTTGCTGCTGCTGTTGTTGTTGTTGCTGCTGCTGTTGTTGTTCTGCTGCTACTACTGTTGTTGCTGCTGCTACTGCTGCTGCTGTTGCTGCTGCTATTTATGTTACTGTTCCTGCTGTTGCTACTGCTGTTGCTGCTGGTGCACTATTCTGTCCGCCTGGCTATTAATACTTCATCGTCAACTTGGATTTTTTTTTTAATGAAGAAAATATGCTTTTACTTTCTGAAAGAAAATACTACTGCCGAAACGAGGAATCTTAAGCAGGTATAAATGATATAATTATTTGTTAAAAAAAGAGGAAAACAGAGATGAAGGCAAAAACGTGTGTGTGTGTGTGTGTGTGTTCGTGCGTGTGTGTGTGTGTGTGAAGAGAGAGATTGTGTGTGTGTGAGAGAGAGAGAAGTGTGTGTGTGTGTTGTGTGTTGTGTGTGTGTGTTCTTCACTAAAACTTCTATTCACTAATACCTGGTATTAGACAACCAACCCCCTCCCACACACACACCACACCCACACACTCACACCCATCCACACACACTCACACACCCCACACACTCACAAGCACACTCCCCCCCACCCACACACCCCCCTTACCCCCCCACCCCCCCCTCCCCACCCCCCACCCCCACCACCCCCTTCCCTCCCACTCCCTTCACATTATTTTCTGCTACTAGCTAGCTAAGCTGTATGGTAAAGGCAATCAAGAGGAGAGAGAGGGAGAGAGAGAGCCGACATGTCCATTTTCTTGCAGCAATTAACAGCCCGACAAGCACCACGGTGAACAGCCAACACAAACCAGCCATTTGCGGGGAGAACACAGCCTCAGGCCCTCCTCAATGTGGTTGGTTGGTTCGGCATGTTGCCTCTTTGTAATGAGCTGATAATGACACCGCACCAATAAGAGAAGAGACTACGCGCGCGCGTGCGTGTGTGTGTGTGTACGCGCGCTGGAGAGAGAGAGAGAGAAGAGAGGGGAGAGAGAGAGAGAGAGAGAGAGAGAGAGAGAGAGAGAGAGAGACAGAGACAGAGAGAGACAGACAGACAGAGAGAGACAGAGAAAGACAGACAGACAGAGAGAGACAGAGAGAGACAGAGAGAGAGAGACAGAGAGAAAGAGAGAGAGAGAGAGAGAGAGAGAGAGAGAGAGAGAGAGAGAGAGAGAGAGAGAGAGAGAGAGACTGTGCGTGCGTGTGTGTGTGTGTGAGCGCGCTGGTGTGTGTGTGTGTGTGCTGGTGTGTGTGGTATGTGTGTGAGCGCTCGCGTGCGTGCGTGTGTATGTGTGAGCGTGCGAGCGTGTGTGTGTGTGTGTGTGTGTGTGGGTGTGTGTGGGTGTGTATGTGTGTGTGTTGTGCGTGTGTGTGTGTGTGTAGGTATGTATGTATGTGTGTGTGTGTGTGCGTGTGTGTGTGTGAGCGCGCTGGTGTGTTTGAGCGCTCGCGCGCGTGCGTGGTGTGTGTACGTGTGTGTGTGTGTGCATATGAACGCTGAAGCCTAATGCCACGTACACCTCCATCACTGTGGCAGCTTTTCTCAGAGAAAAGTGTGCTATGCCTATGATCGTGACGAGCTAGAAGGCATACGATATACCACCCAGTGAGGATTATGCACGTTCTACTCTTTCTCTATCACGTCCACCCCCCACCTCCCCACCACCCTCTAACCTCACCCTTCCCCACCCGACTACACCCCACTTCCCGATGCTGTTGTGTTGTTGTTTTTTTAAATCCACCCTGATCCAGATTAAACTGAATTAAATTTTTTTCAAAAAAGCAGGCCGCTTACACGGAGAGTTAAAAAAAGACAGGTACTATGATTGCCTTCTCCCGTGGGGACCGATACTGGATGCCTGTCAGTATAAACAGCATCCCCACCTTCTGGAAATTCAGTGCTCTTTTTTTGTCTATCCATCTCTTTGCGTCTGCCTCGTTCCTTTTCTTTCTCTTCTCGTCTCATCCGAAAGTCTAGCACCCAGACCACCATTCAAGATGTAGGGAGAGGGGGTAGGGAAGAGGCTGGGCACAAACGGGGGGTAATCGAACCTACTCTTTTTTTTTTTTTTTTTTTGCTTTCCCAGGCAAAAGCGCGTTAACCTCTAGACCACCGATCATGAGCGAAGTGGCGTGCCCCTACAAGCTGATTCTTACGCTACAATCATACCATTGGAAGGAAGGTGGCAGGATGGTTAAGACGTTTGCCTGTCAACAAGTAAACCGTGAGGTTCTGGGTTCAATTCCCAGCCTCGCCCTTTCTTCCCAGTTTGACCAACAACACAAAATCGAACTGAATGTCAAAGTCCTTCGGATGAGACTATAAACCGAGGCCCCGTGTGCGAACGCATGCAGAACATCTTGCGCACACGTTAAATCCTGTTCCGCTGTTCGAAAGAGTAGGCCATTGTGTGCCGGTGGGAACAGATGACAAAATTGTAAAAACCGCATACACACGCATACATTTTTTTTTTAAAAGTCATCTTATCGCTTTGATTTGTTGCTTTAGAAGATTCAGCGCTATATAAATTCCATACATTATTTATTATTATTATTATTATTATTTTATTATTATTATTATTATTATTATCATTATTATTATTATTATTATTATTATTATTATTATTATTAATATTATTATTATTATTATCATCATCATCATACCGACATGCGATACCCGACATCACCAGATACAAGGGTGTGGAATTTTGCCCTGTGGGCGCACCAGCAGAAAGAGATCTGCAGGATCAATACAAGAAAGGATTCAGAGTATGATAACTACGTGTAACGGGGGGTTATTTTCGGTGCGTTTCGCTTTCGGTGCAGTTAACGCCCAGTGTCGTGTTAAATCGTAGCCGGCCCAGCCGATCACGAAAGCCGTAATTATTAGGGATGTCACCTTAGTTCAGTTTTAGTGGGTCTTGTTAACATGCGCTTCGATCGAGTTCCTAATCCCTTAAAATGATTTTCCAACAAGTCGTCAATCTGGAAAAAAATACTACATTTAGTAATAATAATAATAATAATGATAATAATAATAATAATAGTATCAGTAGAAGTAGTAGTAGTAATAATAATAATGATAATAATAATAAGAAGAAGAATGATATTTATGGGATTTCTATAGCGCGTAATCTTGTAAAGTAAACAAATCGAAGCGCTTGAATGTCGAAGTGCGGTATCTATGTTATTCCCTATGGGTAATAAAAACCAAGCCGTACTGAGCCCGCCAGCCATTCTGCTTATTTTTATCATCTCCAGGTTACAAAAATGTGTAATCCCCCCCCCCCC
>CM054149.1:6985924-7015924 GCA_028751875.1 Rapana venosa
TTCCCCCTCTCCCTTCATCCATCCATCCCTCTCTCCCTCCATCCATCCATTTCCCCCTCTCTCTCCCTCCCTCCCTCTCTCTCTCTCCCTCCCCTCTCTCTCCCTCCCTCCATCCTCTCTCTCTCTCCCTCCATCCATCCATCCCTCTCTCTCTCCCTCCCTCCATCCCTCTCTCTCCCTCCCTCCTTCCTCTCTCTCTCCCTCCCTCCATCCATCCATCCATCCCTCTCTTTCTCTCCCTCCATCCATCCCTTCCCTCTCTCTCTCCATCCATCCCTCTCCCTCCATCCATCCACCCCTCTCTCTCTCCCTCCCTCCCCCCTCTCTCTCCCTCCATCCATCCCTCTCTCTCTCCCTCCATCCACCCCTCTCTCTTCCCTCCATTCACCTCTCTCTCTCTCCCCTCTCCCCCCCCTCCCCCCCCCCCCCCCCCCCCCCTCTCTCTCTCTCTGTGCGCGCCTGGCAATCTGCGGACCCGGCTTCGATTCCCGTTCAAGGGGATATTTTCCCCTGGAGTTAACTAACATCAGTGCAGACTCCACTCTCCCGCAAATTCCTTCGGATGAGACTATAAACCGAGAACCCGTGTGCGAACGCACGCAGAACATCTTGCGCACACGTTAAATCCTGTTCCGCTGTTCGTAAGAGTAGGCCATTGCGAGCCGGTGGGAACAGATGACAGAATTCACAAATCCGCATACACACGGGGACTGGATGTAAAAAAAGCAAGTAAATGCTTTATTTTATAATCCTCGACATAAAAGAATAAAATAAATAGAATAAAAATAGAACACCACACCCACACACAACACACACATCCACAACACACACAACACACCCACACCACCCCCCACACACACAGACACACCCACACAACACCCCCCCCCCCCCCCCCCCCCCCCCACACACACACACACCTCCACCCACACCACCCCACACAACACCCCCCACACAGGGCACACACACGCGTGACTGTGGAAGCTTGTCTAGCCGGTCCAGCCTTAGTCTTGCCCCGGCAGTGGAAGGTAACTAACTACAAGTGGAAATCACAGGCTGGCTGGGTCCATTGTGCCGGACTCCCTACTGACCACAGGCAGTTAACGGCCACAATGGCTGGGCTTGACAGTCTCTCCCTCTGGAGACCTGCTGCTTATACATAAGCCAATACTTCTGTCTGTCTGTCTGTCTGTCTTGTCTTATCTTGTGTCTGTTTTTCTCTCTGTCTGTCTCTGTTTTTCTGTCTGTCCGTCTCTGTTTTTCTATCTGTCTGTCTCTGTACTCTCTCTCTCTCTTTCTGAATGTCTGTTTCTCTCTCTCTCTCCTCTCTCTCTCTCTCTCTCTCTCTCTCTCTCTCTCTCTCTCTCTCTCTCTCTGTCTGAATTCTGTTTCTCTCTCTGATTGTCTCTGTTTGTTTCTCTCTCTCTGTTTTTCTATCTGTCTGTCTCTGTACTCTCTCTCTCTCTCTTTCTGAATGTCTGTTTCTCTCTCTCTCTCTCTCTCTCTCTCTCTCTCTCTCTCTGTCTCTCTCTCTCTGTCTGAATTCTGTTTCTCTCTCTGATTGTCTCTGTTTGTTTCTCTCTCTCTCTCTGAATGTCTGTTTCTCTCTGTCTCTGTTTCTTTCTCTGATTGTCTAATTTTCTCTCTCTGAGTGTCTCTGTTTCTCTCTCTGATTGTCTCTATTTTTCTCTCTCTGAGTGTCTCTGTTTCTCTCTCTGATTGTCTCTATTTTTCTCTCTCTGACTGTCTCTGTTTCTCTCTCCGTTTTTTCTCCTCTGTCTCGGTTTGTTTCTCTCTTTGATTTCTCTGTTTTTCTCTGACTGTTTTTTCTCTCTTTGACTGTCTCTGTTTCTCTCTCTGTCTCGGTTTGTTTCTCTTTCTGACTGTCTCTGTTTTTATCTCTATTTGATTTTATTTCTGTCTCTGTTTCTCTCTCTCTCTGTCTGTTTCTCTCTCTCTCTCTCTCTCTCTCTCTCTCTCTCTCTCTCTCTCACTCACTCTCTCTCTGACTGTCTCTGTCCGTTTCTCTCTGTGACTGTCTCTGTTTATCTCTCTGACTGTCTCTGTCCGTTTCTCTCTGTGACTGTCTCTGTTTATCTCTCTGACTGTCTCTGTCCGTTTCTCTCTCTGTCTCTATATGTTTTTCTGTTTGTCTCTGTCTGTTTCTCTCTCTGACTGTCTCTCTGTCTGTCTGCCTCTCTCTCTTCCCCCCCCCCCCCCCCACCCCAACCCAACTCTCTCTTTGTCTTTGGGGATTGGATGCAGCAGCAACACAAATTAAAGCAGCGCATCTATGTGCATTGAAGCAATTTATGGAAGTAGATAAAGGAACACCGAATGATTCTCTCTCTCCCTCCCTCCCCCCCCCCCCCCCCCCTCTCTTTATTTAATGTTCGTATTGTGCTGATTGTTTTGATGTTATTTATGCTTACAAGAACACACGGTAAGACAAGACACGGTTTGGCTTCGAATTTCTATCCTTGCGCAATCAGATGATTCAATTCAATCAATCCCTCCCTCCTCCCACCCTCTCTCTCTCTCTCTTTGCCTGTATGTCTGTCTGTCTCTGTCTTTCTCTCTGTGAGTGAGTGAGTGAGTGAGTGTGTGTGTGTGTGCGCGCGCGCGCGCGCGCGGTGTGTGTGTGTGTGTGTGTGTGTGCGTGCGTGTATGTGTGTGCGTGTGTAAGCAAGAAATGCTGTTCAACAGAAATAGACAGAAAGCAAAAGAGGCTGATCTAGATTTCCCTACAACTGACATATACTCTAAAGATAACGGCCATGGCTCGTAATTAGACTGCAAAACAAATGCGTAGAAAACGAAAAGTCGTGCAAGCAGACACCCAGTCTCTCAATAACTATACAGGGTACATCTATTTCTATATATACAATACATACATACATACATACACACATGCAGAGAGAGAGAGAGAGAGAGAGGGGGAGGGAGGGATAAAAAGAGAGAGAGGATGGGGGGGGGGGAGGGAGAGACACAGAGAAAAAGAGTCAGAGAGAGAGAGAGAGACAAGAGACAGAGAGAGACGGAGACAGAGAGAGAGAGTCGGAGAGACAAGAGACAGAAAGAGACGGAGACAGAGAGAGAGTGAGAGAGAGAGTGAGAGAGAGAGAAAGACAGAGAGAGAAACAGAGAGAAAGAGAGAGAGAGAGAGAGAGAGAGAGAGAGAGAGAGAGAGAGGAGAGAGAGAGGAAAAGATTAAGAGAAAGAGAGAGAGAGAGAGAGAGTGAGAGAGAGAGAGAGAGTGAGAGAGAGGGAGAGACAGAGAGTCAGAGAAAGAGAGAGAAAGACCCCCCCCCCCTCCCCACACACACACACACCGAGGCAGAGATCTTCCCCCAATAGTCTAACATGAAATAAAAGATGTCCACGCGCTGTTAGCACTGCTGGAGGGAAAGTCTGTCACGCTGCTAAGTCTGGGGTTCAAAACAACGTTTTTTTAGGCAAGTATAGGTGGACAGAGGAGGTTAGAGGGCTCTGGCTGAGGTAGTACCTATGACCCCTGGATGCTGCACTCTACCTGCTAGGGTGGACAGGCATCACTGGTCCTCAGCCATCTCCTAAATCTCTCACGTGCTGGCTCCAAGCGCCACAACACCCCGGGACCTCGCCTCAGCAGCAGGCGTAGGTGCTAAACCACGTGAGGGGGGTGATGTTAACAGGGCATTACTGTGCGAATGACCTCGGCCAAGGCGGATGAAGTTCCGTGGAACTCAAGGGCTACGTGTTGGAGGCCAAGGCGAGCCACCTTGATGGAGGACATTGGCTGTGGTCTGACATGGAGAGGGATGGGCTCCGCCATGCGACACTGCCGAAGACACATTATGATTTATGAGGATGACATCCATTACGAAATCCATACCAGGTGGGTCGTTGCCCGGTACAAGGACCGCGCCTTCCATTGCTGACCATCAGGACGGAGGTGAAAAGTGTAAGACTGATGGACTTAAAAATCCCTACATGCCAGAACCAATATCACTGTGTTCGCACCTGAAATATGAGTTCACTGACAGCACCAGGAAAAGTGGAAGAACTGACTCATGAAATGGAAAGATACAGATGGAGCGTCCTTGAACTCTGTGAGGTCCGCTTGGAAAAAAAAACAACTTCGGAGAAATCTCTGCCCCTCAAGGCCGGAAATTCTACTCCAGTGGCAGTGAAGACAGACATGAACATGAAGTTAGATTCCTCATCCACAAAGACACTATGAATGCTATCATTGGGTGTCGACCAGTCTCTAGCCGAATCATTACCATCCGTCTGATTGTAGCACCTTTTAACATCACCATCATACAAGCATATTCCCCAACAACAGACTATAATGATGAGGAGGACGCTGAAGACTTCTACTGTCAACTGCAAGAGGTCATGGACCAGACGCTAAAGAAAGACATCACTGTAGTACAGGGCGACTGGAACGCAAAGATAGAAGCAGAGTCTAGCAAGAATAGGAAGGGGATATGTGACCAATAACGTACCGCAACCCTGAGACTAACGAAAGAGGCTTGAAGCTCCTGGAATTCGCCAGATTGGCAAGATTGAAACAAGCGGCGTAAGATCAGCAAGTCAGGAAAGTCAATGAGAAGGAGGCAGCAAAAATAAATAAATAAATAAATAAATAAATAAATAAATAAATAAATAAAAAGCTAGTCATGGCTGATGACAATCTTAACGCAACCCTTTAAACTGTATTTCAATAGAGGCCTTGCCACTTAGCCAATAACCATCAATAGCTAACACAGCACCGTGCCTGGTCGAATAACCTGTTTCATAAAACTTAATATATTAGACTGGAAAATCAACAAGAATAAAATAAATAAAGATGACAATAACTACAACTCACAACCTTAACATCAAACTACCAAAAGTCTACCAACCGGTGGCGCTATTAACATTTTCATGATACCAACAAACCGTCTTATGATATTATCTAGTTCTTTAACGGACGCTATAGCCGAGTGGTTAAGACCGTTCGATTTCAATCCCACGGGCCCATGAAGTCGTGAGTTCGAATCTTGGTGGTGTCTGGTGAATTAAGGGTGGGGATTGTTACGATCTCAAAGATCAACTTTAAGTGCAGACATGCCAGTGTCCTCACTCCGTTTTGTGTATATAAGCATGCAAAAAATCAAATATTCACATTAAAGATCCCGTCATTCATGTCAGCATTCGGTGGGTTAAAGGTAACACGAACACACCCAGCAAACATCCCCGCAGTCGGTATGCGGCTCCCTTCATGGCGGGCAAAAAACCCAAACCTCACCAAAAACGGTGGCATACGCAAAATCTCACCGTGGGTCAACCTCAGAGGTCTTTCCCAAGGAACAGAAAAAAAAGAATAATAAAGAAAAACCTGTTAACAGGCTTCTTCAACATTAGCTGCACAATAAGAAAAAAAAAACCGCCATGATTTGACGTTGCAGTTTAAAGCGTCAAGACGAACCATCAATGGCGGATCCGTTTTCAATCGTTATAAATGGACATTTGCGATTTGAAGTCGCAAGGCGTTGATGAATAGCGCTTCGCCCATGCCTGTCTCACACATGCATGCACACACACACACACACTCACGCGCGCAGATTCGGTCTTTTTCTTCTTCCTTCTACTTCTTTACCTTCTTCTCTCTCCTTAACCGGTCTAAGCCTAAGCGTTAATCAGTTGATCGCACTGACATGTCCATTTTCTGAAGGTAATTAACGGACACTTAACGACAACCCGCAAAACAAAAAAAACTAACTGGGCATTAGCACGAGCACAGGATGGGATCTCTCTCTGTCTCTCTCTCCCTCTCTCTTTCTCACTCTGTATCTCTGTCTCTCTCCCTCTCAGCGTGTGTGTCTCTCTTTCTCTAGCGCTATATCTCTCTGTCACACACACACATATACGCGCACACGCACGCACGCACACGCACGCACGCGCGCGCGCACACACACACACTCTCTCTCTCTCTCTCTTTCTCACACACACAAACATACACACACACACACACACACACACACACACACACACACACACACACACACACACACACACACACACACACACACTACATTCTAATGGGGTGATGGGGATTCTGGCTGTTGAAAGGTAGGGGACAGATAATTATGAGACGAAAAACAAGGGGCAAAATCCTGGAGATCTTAGGATGAAACTATGTCTTGAAGAAGGATTTGAAAGTGTCGTATAATTATAGGCTTCTGACGCAGGGAGAGTGGGAGGTCATTCCAGATCGATGGACCAGAAACAAAGAAAGAGCGACGTGAATTGTCTGAATCTGGGTGTTGGTAAACACATGGTGCCTGCAGCTGAAGGGATCCGGGAGGGATGGAGAAGGAGTGTACAGGTGAAGACAGTTACAGAGGCAGGAGACGGCTGCTTTGACATGCTTAATATAAATAGAAATCAGTACAGTACACTCGAGTCACTGTAAGAGCAAAATATAAATCGCTGGATCGGTGGTCTAGAGGTAACGCATCTGCCTAGAAAGCGAAAAATCCGGGTTCGATCCGGGTTTGAGTTGAATCTAGTTTGTGCCCGAAAATTTTCTCCCCATCCGCTAGACCGTGATTGGTGGTCTGAGTGCTAGTCTTTCGGATGAGACGATAAACCCAAGATCCCGTGTGCAACTCTCAATTGGCGCACGAAAAAGAACCCACGGCAACAAGAGATCTGTCCCTGGCAAAAATTATGTAGAAAAAAGTCACTCTGAGAGGCAAACAAATACACATGCAGACAGGAAAAGACAAAAATTAATGGGTGGCGCTGCTCTTGTGGCGACACGCTTTTCCCTGCAGAGACCAGTCCGAATTTCACGCAGAGAAATCTGCCGTGACTTGAAAGTGGTATACAAATATAAATACATACAGGACTACATTATTATCATCATCATCATCATCATTATTCTTTTATTTCGAGGATCCATTAAGCACTCATGTGCTATTTTTTCACCAAGTCCCCGTCTGTATGCAGTTTTGTAAATTTTCTCATCAGTTCCCACCGACACACAATGGCCTACTCTTCCAAAAAGCGGAATGGTTTTAAACGTGTGCGCAAGATGTTCTGCGTGCGTTCGCGCACGGGGCTTCGTTTTATAGTCTCATCCGAAGGACTTTTTGGGAAGAGTGGAGTCGACACTGATGTTAACTCCAGAGGGGGAAAAAAAATCCTCTTGAACGAGATTGGCAGTGTGATGAGAAAACAAGGGCCAATAATCTTTTACACCAGAGGTCAGCGAAGAAGCCCTGTTAAGATGACCACCAGGCAATGCACAAACACGCACACAGCCAAGAAGCTCATAAAACATAGCGCGGCATTGGCCGGGATTGTCCTCGGTCCACCTCTCCCTTTGATGACACTGCTGTAGCAACCACAGCCCCCGCCGCCATTGCACAGTTCACGGCAGTGGCCAATCACATCGCCGTGTCGTGACCCCGGCTGACTATTTCCGGGTCACTTCCGCATTTTCCGGGTCACTTCCGCCAAGGCTTGTTTTGATCCACTTTGTAACTCCGAAGTTGGATGTGCTGGTCCTGACTTGTCAGGCAGTTGCTAAAACGGCAGTGCAACGCAGACTCATTTGGCAGACAAGAATAGTTGCCGTCTGAGCTTTGGATGACGAAGAAGAAGCAGAGTCCACTTTGTGCGTTTGCTAAAGCAGTGAACGTAGGAAAAAAAATCTCTGTGGCAGTGGACTCTCTGAGGACTGCAGGGTGTTATTTCCATTCAGCGCTTTTCCACAATAGCGTGGCTGTAAAAGGATGATTTTAACGATAATGTACATAATGATAATCTACTACTACTGATAATAACGATAAAAACAATAAGGACAACAGTATGATAATAACAATGACAACGAAGACAATGATGATGATAGATCCCCTTTGCATAGCGCAATACCCCTAAAATATCATCCCAATACAAGCGCGCGCACGCACACACACACGCATGCACGTACACTCACACACACACCTCACGCAATTTTTGAACAGCCTACATGAACAATGCAGTGCATTCATTCCATTTCTCAGGCTGAAAAAGTAGAATCACAACTTTCTAAGAACGAGCGAATCTTAACGATAAGTTTTAAAAGCCTGTAGTGGCAGGTGGCTGAATGCTTCTCACAACGGGTGGTAGAGAGTTCCAGATAACAGGCGCTGGATATGGGGAGATCTGTGGCTAAAAATGATTTCATGCCGGTTTCACGAACAGGCAGCGTTTTTGTTTTTGCACTAGATCTGTGATGACAAAAGGCCGGAAAAGAGCAAAGAGATCTAGTGGCAAAGATCCAGCAGAAAATGAAACGGAAGGCCAGAACAGTTTTAAAAAAAAGAAAACGAAAGATGATTCTAGACACTATTGACAACCTGTGCAGTTGAACTGAAAGAAAAGCGACATGCTCTCCCTTTGATTTTCTGAAAACCCAGCCAGCATGCAGCATCATTCTGAATGCACTGCAGACGACAAAATACGGTGAAAGGACAGACAGCAAGGAGTGAACTAGGCCTACATCAGTCAAAGCAACCCGCCGTCAGGGAATCATCAGCGTTAGCAGCGACGAATTTTGCAAACTGACGCAATTTTCCTCAGTTCAAAGTTGGCAGACGACATACTCAACTAATTTGATCATGTATGCAAAAAAACCCGGGACGCTGATATCCGCAGAAAAGCCTGATTCAAGCTGCAAACTAGGAATCACCTTCTTCAACCATGGCCTTAAGTATTTTGTTTTTCATTCGCTTTTTCCTGAAAAGAATAAATCCGGAAGGTACATGCAGTGTAATGCGTTTATAGGAGTTAGAACTAATTTATACTGCCCATAGCCGGACTGGATCTATTTCTGTCTTCTTGCATAACAACGAAAACCAAATCTCTGATGAGAGATCAATCGTTGCTTGATTTGGTTTTGATCTACCGAGCTCATTGCCAGTTTCCTTTCCCTTTTTTATTAAAAAAAAACACCTATATATTTAAACTGGACCTTACGAGTCGTATGTTATTCCAAAAGAGTATGATCAAAGAGTGTGGTAAAATGTCAAAGGCTTTAAAGAGAGAGAGAGACAGAGAGAGAATTAACATGATGCATTGATCACTTCGTCAATTTTACAAGGTTTCATGCGCGCGCGCACGCACACACACACACACACACACACACACACACACACACACACACACACACACGCATATACACCTTCATTCTTCATTGTGAACTACTTCGACCATATTTTTCTGGTACAGTTGTAGATAAGATTTCAAATATGTCATTTGAACATTTATTGGCCGATAATGTGGTTATGTTGGAGATAGTTGTTTAGTTAGAAGCCCTATTGGCAAACTTTTGTAATTGTTCTTGCTGCAGTTTAATTTGTTCAATGCCTCCCCCTCCCCCCCCCCCCTCATCCCCGTCCCTCCCATAATTTCTTTGTATTTTTTTTCTTTTATCTCGTGCACAGACATTAACAGGTAAACACACACACACACACACACGCACGCACGCATGCAAACACGCATGCAAACACACACACACGCGCGCGCGCGCGCGCGCGTTCTCTATTATTGTAACACTATCTTTTGTCTAATATCATCTTGAGTGAACAGACGTTAAATTAAAGAAAAAATATACACCTGACTGCTCTAACATACTGCGAACTAACCAGCGCCTTCCCTCAGAGTATACTGGTGATTTGCGTTGCTCAAAAGGTCATGTGCCGGACTCGCAGTCTTGCAGATTAGGAATTCTATCCCCTGTGACCCTAATTACACACTAGACGCGGGTGTCTTGTTTCAACGTCTATACACTTGAAAGTGATATTACACCGACACTAGACGTCCACTCTCCATTCTCCCAGAAATATTCTCGATTTTTGCAGCGCGGCTTTAGATGAATACACTCTCCTCCCCACCCCCCTGCGACTTTAAGAAACAGTGTTTTAACTGTATTAGCACCAGCTGTAATGGTTGTAGTAGTGGCTTTAGTGGTAGAGGTAGTAGCGGTTGCAGCAGCATTAATTATGATAATGATGATGATTGTAATAATAATAATAATAATGATGATAATAATGATGATGATGATGATACTGCTACTACTACTACTACTGATGATGATTACGATGATTATGATGATGATGATTTATCTATTTAAGCCACGGCAGATTTCTCTGCGTGAAATTCGGGCTGCTCTCCCCGGGGAGAGCGCGTCGCCACAAGAGCAACCCCACCCATTATTTTTCTTCTTTTTCCTGTCTGCAACTGTATTTGTTTCCCTATCAGAGTGGCTTTTTTCTACATGATTTTGCCAGGGACAACTCCCTTGTTGCTGTGGGTTCTTTTACGTGCGATAAATAATTATATGTAACACACAGGACCTCGGTTTATTGTCTCACCCGAAAGACTAGCACCCAGACCACCACTCATGGTCTAATGGATGGGGAAAAAGTTTCGGGCCCAAACGGGGATCGAACCACCACACACTTTCGACCCGGACTTTTCGCTCTCTAGGCAGGCGCGTTATCTCTAGACCACCGATGATGATAGTACTAATGAATAATGATAATAATAATGATGATGATGATGATGATGATAATAATAATAATGACAACAACGATAATAACAGTTCTACCACTACGACTACAAATAATATTAATATTAATGATGATGATGATGATAATCCGTTTAAAAGAAAAAATTTTAAACGTTTTTTTTCTCATATTAAATCAAATAACAGCGTGTGCATGAGAGAGAGAGAGAGAGAGAGAGAGAGAGAGAGAGAGAGAGAGAGAGAGAGAGAGAGAGAGAGAGAGTGTGTGTGTGTGTGTGTGTGTGTGTGTGTGTGTGTGTGTGTGTGTGTGTGTGTGTATGTGTGCGTGCATAGTTTTATATAAAGTACCAGGCAAAGAATAAGTGTGAGCTGTGATGGGTGAAGGGGAAATAGTGTTACAACTTTTTTTTAAAAATCAAAATGTTTTTGTCATGTTTTTCTTTTTAATGTAAAGTTGCTTGTGATATTTGTATTGATTGTGCTGAGGATGTGTTTCATGAGATGTGTTTGAATTATTGTTGTGTTGTGGTTTTGCTTCGCTACTCTTAACTTTTACTGGTGTGTGCGTGCGCACGCGCATGCGTGTGTGTGTGTGTTTGGATGGGTGGGTGCGGGTGTGTGTGTGTGTGTGTGGATGGTGTGGTGGGTGCGGGTGTGTGTGTGTGTGTGTGTGTGTGTGTGTGTGTGTGTGTGACCTAGATTGTTGTCGGCTTTTAAAATACTGTGTTATTTCTTAATCTGTATTGTTGAATAATGCATGCCGTGTGATTATAATTTTAAAATGCCACTCAAAATTTCTCTATTTGAGACATTAACGTAGTCTTGAGTAATAATAGAGAATAACAACACGAACAACAACAATACTAACAACAGCAGTAAAGTTTAACAGTAGAAGTACCAGCTACTAGTATCAGTTGCGAAAACAGTAGCAGCATCAAGAGCAATAATAGCAAGAGCAAGAGCAGCATCACGCTGTTAGTGCACACTTGGTTGTGCTCTACCCAGGCTGGGCTTGTACTAGCGAGTGTTATGTTACTCTTCCCTGTTCCCTTGCAGTTGCTTCCAGCAGCTTTTGTTTTCCCTCCCTTTCTTCTTCGTTTGGTCCAACGCCTAATCCTGGTACATCGATCCTCTTCCCCCCCCCCCTCCTCCCCTTCCCCCCTCCACCCCTGCTGGTTATTATTTCCTCATATTTCACTTTTCTCTCTCTCTCACTCTCTCTCTCTCTCTGTCTCTCTCTCTCACTCACACACACAACACACACACACACACACACACACACACACACACACACACACAACACACACACACACACACACACACACATATAAACACACACACACACAGTAGGCCCTTCGGATGCGACTATAAACCGAGGAGGCCCCGTGTTCGAACGCATGCAGAACATCTTGTGCACACGTTAAATCCTGTTCCGCTTTTCGGAAGAGTAAGCCACTGTGTGCCGGTGGAAACAGATGACAAAATTGACAAAACCGCATACACACGGGGACGGGATGTAAAAAAGCACATGAGTGCTTATTCCATTATCCTCGATATACAAGAATAAATAAAGTAAAATAAACACACACACACATAAACACACACACACACCACAAAGGCACGTTTGTGATATTGTGAAATGGATTCCTTGTAGCTAACTGGATTAAGACGTTCAACTGCACAAACCCTGTCCCAAAAATTGATTGGAAACGATTTTTAAAACTTCTCAGCACATCGATTTATATCAACGCAGATGAAGACACGACCCAAACTAACGGCAAGAAAGGGAAAAAAAGAAAAAATACAAGAAGCTCAGTCGAGACTGCTCATGTAAAACGAGTACTCCCTAACCAAACAGTACAGGGCATTCGACAGGAAGTTTCCAGACAGGGGGGAGAAGTTCTTATCTCCGTTGAGCAAGTTCACTTTAGAAGTAGAGCTACATAACAACACACACATAACACACGTTTCTTTCTTTTTCTTTCTTTTTGGTTCTTGAAGTTGATCTCACTACCAATATCTTTGAGTTTTATGTATTACTGGTACGTACAAAACCACATTTAGTCTCGCTTTTCGATCATCAACACGCCTCTTCACTACCTTCTTTCGACTGGTTTTCCTTGGTAAAACAGTTTCGGCACAAACTTGCCACATAGTGCTGCTCTAAGTTCTTTGACAACTTGGTTCTTTCCAACCTTTCTGACCTCCTATCCTTGGGGCTCTTTCAGTATATGACAGCATTCTGGAAATTATGTGCTAGAAGTTTCCCCCTTTTTCTACCAGTCTTTTTGTTTCTGTTTTTCTCCTTAACTTCCCATCGTCTCTTTTGTTTATTTGCTGCCTTCTCAGTCCATTCTTTTGTCTTTTTTTCCCCAAGAAAATCTTAGAATTTTTTTTTGTTTTTACGTTTCATAGCATTTTGCCTGACGAATAAGAAGTGATATTGTAAACACTGGGATGCCATAGGATGTCAATTCTGCAGTATTGTTTACCAGTATCGCATTTTTCCAATATATTGTTTTTGTACATTGAAATGTTCGTTTTCTTTTATTTTACACATTTTTTGTAACTTGGAATGATAAATTAAGTGGGATGGATGGCATACTCAGCATGGTCTAGTTTTATTGGCCTCAGGGAACGAAATAATTAAGGTACTTTGACATTTAACGCTGTTTGTCATATTGACAGTGTTGAATATTTGAAGGGATTAGGTGGTGTTGATTTTGAACTTGAGGCGAATGTTATTAGAGTTGCGGAAATCGAAAAAAAGATGACGGTCCTGATGCGGCCTTCGTGGTCGGTGGGGCTATAAACAACATGGAATGAAATCAAAATCGTCATCTTCCCACCATCATTGACTCTCCCTCGTTCCTTATCGGGATTTTTCGGGAAAAATAAAATCACACAGCCACTCATCTTTCTCCTTTCGCGGCCCTACGTTTTGAAATTCTCTCCCTTATCCTCTCAAGTAAAAGATAATAAGTCAGTCATTTAAATATCATCTCTTTCTTCTTTGTCGAAAGCTCAGACAGCAATTTCTGCTGTCTTCATATGAGCGAAAATGCGTAGCGCTGCCGTTAAGCGCCTGACAAGTCAGGCCCAGCACAGCTGACTCCGGCCTGGGAGAGAATTGTTATCTTTTAAGTCTTTGTGAAAAAAAGGCAATAGAATGCGCCGAGAAAGCAGAAAAAAAGACCAGAAGGTGACAGGAAGAAAAGGAACATGGCGGAGACAAAGAGAGAGATAGAATAGAGAGAATTTCTAGCACATAATTTCCAGAAGATGGGGGTGTTATTTATACTGATAGGCCCCCCCCCCCCCCCCCCCCCCCCCCGGCGTCCCTACAGAGAAGAATTTAATCTAAAAATGCACCTCTTTCAGCACTGAAATTCAACGTTTAAGGTCATTTTTCGTGTGTTCAGATAAACTAAGATTATCTCCAAAGTATTCATCGATCATTAAGCCCGTTTAATCTTCACTAAAACAGCTTGGAAATACAGTGTTTTAATTTGCAGTACAAGAAGAACCTATTCTATTTACTGTATACAAATGCGATACCTATTTGGATACTAGGAGGGCTATTAGACACCAAGTTCTTAATATTGTTGTCGGTGTATGCTTAAAGCTTATTCATATCTTAATGATACTCTGGCTATTCTCTTCTTATATTCGGACCGTTCTCTTTTTATATTATGGCCGTTCTCTGTTTCTCTGACTAATAATCATGAGAGCTTCGTCACTAATGAAGGGTTTGAGGCTGATTCTTTTCCGTCTTTCCTAAGCTATTTTGGGAAGCCTCTGTGTTCACTTTCCTCATGTCACTCCACGATCTCTTCTGGTCGAGCCTCATTTTCATTCCATTCTTTCACAGGTACCTCACAACGATTGTTCGTTTCAATTTTATACGCACTTTCAGCTTTTCACGCGTTGTGATATCATTTATTTACTTATTCTTTTATATCGAGGATAATGGAATAAGCACTCATGTAGTTTTTTACATCCAGTCCCCGTATGTATGCAGTTTTGTAAATTTTGTCATCTGTTTCCATTGACCACGAAGTGCTGGGAAGCACGTGCAGAATATTCGTAGTGGGCTGAAGAGAGCAGTACGTGAAGGAACCTGTAGGGGGAGAAACGAGAAAAAAACAAAACCACCTTCAACTATTGAAAGACAGAAGAAACCGCAGGAAGGAAGGAGAGATAGCAAAACCAGGCCATCAAGCCAGTGTCCAATTTTGCCTTCAACAACTGTGGCAAAGACTTCCATACACAGATTGGTCCCCTGAGCCACTACGGACCGGCCAAAGACGGCACAGCCAATGTCTCCATGAATGAAGGAGCTTACAATAGCAAGCCTATGCATATAGCATGACTTACAACACATAAATTTGCAGCAGTAAGCCTATACGCGGTATTCATTTTCAAGCGTTCACTGGCTTACGTTTCCTTTTGCTTAAAAGCATGTTCACTGTTTTACCATGATCATGGAATATTTACTTCTCTGTCAGATCCGAACAAAAACATTTTTCACTTTTAAGAGTTTGATGATTTCATAACCGTCTCAGCGTTTTAACACTTAGTCCGTACCCCCCCCCCCCCCCCCCCCCCCACCCCCCACAAGCACACACACACAACAAGCACAGCACAATAACAAGATACACACAGCACACACACACAACAAACACACACACACACACGTGACTATCAGCCGAGGTCCCATGTGCGAACGCACGCAGAACATCTTGTGTACACGTTAAAACCCGTTCCGCTTTCTGGAAGAGTAGGCCCCTGTGTGCCGGTAGGAACGGACGACAAAATTTACAAAACTGCATACACATGTGGACAGGATGTAAAAAAGAAAAGCACTCGAGTGCTTATTTCATTATCCTCGAAATAAAAGAATAGATAAAAAGAATGAAATAAACACACACGCACACACAAACAAACACACACACACACAGAGTAAGTCAGAAAGACAGACTCAGATACAGAGACAGACAGACAGACAGCCAAACGGACAGAGAGGCAGCGACAACCACAACCGAACGAAGGTGTTAGAAAAACATCAGAGTGGGCGAAACAAGTGCAAGGGATTCACTTTCACAGGGAAAGACAGGCAGACTGCTAACAGCTCTCCTGTTTCCAGTGTTGTTTTGTGTGTGTGTGTGTGTGTGTGTGTGTGTGTGTGTGTGTGTGTGTGTGTGTGTGTGTGTTATTTATTTATCTTTTTTTAATTTCAAGGATAATGAAATACACATGTTTTTTTACATCCAATCCCGGTGTGTATGCAGTTTTGTAAATTCTGTCATCCGTTCCCACCGGCACACAATGGCCTACTCTTACGAAAAGCGGAACAGGATTTAACGTGTGCGCAAGATGTTCTGCGTGCGTTCGCACACGGGGCCTCGGTTTATAGTCTCATCCGAAGGACTTTTGGGGAGACTGGAGTCTGCACTCATATCAACTCCATGGGAAAATATCCCCTCGAACGGGAATCGAACCCATGTCGTCAGTGTGATGAGTGAGTGAGTGAGTGTGTATGTTGTTTGTGTGTGTGTGTGTGTGTGTGTGTGTGTGTGTGAGAGAGAAGAAAAGAAGGAGAGAGAGAGAAGAGAGAGAGAGAGAGAGAGAGAGAGAGAGCATTTAAAAAATATTTTTTTGTTCCTCGGCTAGAGCTCTGAGGTTCACAGGTTCACCCATAGTGAGATTTTGCGTATGCCACCGTTTTTTCCCCCCACCCCCCGCCTCAACCACCACCACCACCACCACGAAGGTAGCCGCATTCCGACCTCGGGGATGTATGCTTGGCTGTGTTCGTGTGTCCGTAAACCCATCTCAACGCTGACATGAATGACGGGATCTTTAACGTGTATATTTGATCTTTCTGCATGTGTTAATATTATATTCACGAAAGGGAGTGAGATCACTGGCAGGTCTGTACTTGAAGTTGGACCTGGGAGATGGTAAAAATCTCGCAGCCTTAATTCACCAGACGCCGCTGCTAAGATTCGAACCGACGACTTCATAGACCCATAAATTGAAGTCGAGCGGTCTTAACCACTCGGCTATAGCGTCCGTCGTCACCATCGTATTCAGCGGAGAGTATCATCGCACATATTGCAATATCACTTGTTCTTTCTATAATTTTGTGTGTGTGAAGCTTTCTCAACTTAAAAAAATATATATTCTTATTGATTTTCGTGGTTGCGCAACAGAAACAGCAGTGTTTATTTCCCAACACGACATTGTTCTGTGAGCAATTTCAGGCATATGACCTTTTAGTGTCCCAATGTTCCTTTTCTCTCTTTCCCTTAAAAAGAAACCCACCTAGGATCAACTGACCGACACAGAAGCACAACTGCTTCGTTCCCCTATCCATTGATGTATTTGATATTTTTTAAAAAACGGACCACCCGAAGTCGAAGTCGCTATCTTCAATGGTAGCACACACAACAAAACCGTCGCATCCCGCAAAATTGTGAGAACAGGAAACTCTTGCGAGGAGCGAGGAAATCACAACACAAAACTCTTCACTCTCCTCTCTCCATCTCCTCTCTCTCTCTCTCTCTCTCTCTCTCTTTCACACATACACACACCTCTCTGTCTCTCTCACACATACACACACACTCTCTCTCTCTCACACACACACACTCCTCTCTCTCTCTCTCTCTCTTCTCTCTCCACACTCTCTCTCTCTCTCTCTCTCTCTCTCTCTCACACACACTCTCTCTCTCTCTCTCTCTCTCTCTCTCTCTCTCTCTCTCTCTCTCTCCTCTCTCTCTCTCTCTCTCGTCAAAATCAACAGAATAATGTTCGAATCACATTCCAAATAAGTATTAGTTGTATTTGGTTTTTTTCATTCTGTCATACATTTTGTTTTACAAGACAGAAAAAGAAAGTGATCGTATTATTGTATGTTGTTGGGTTATTATTATTATTATTATTACTATCATACTATTATTGTTGTTGCGTTGATTTGTGAGGTAATAAACGATTTCTATATGCAACTTCTTACAGACGTGGAATCTATACTTAAAATAAGCTATCAAAGAAAACGAACTGGTGGACAATATTCTTTCTTGTAGTGATCGGCCAATGATAAGCACGCACACACACACACACACTCACTCACACACACTCACACACACATGCACACAAACACACAGGTACATAAACACAATGTGCATACATGTGCAAACACTTTTTAAAAAAAAATGCTTCGCTGTGTCTGAACGGAGCCTATGGGTTTAACGTTTGGTTGTAAAGAATCTCTCTCTCTCTCTTTCACTTTTTTAATTTATTTCATTATTTTTATTTTATATTCTATTCTTTTGTATCGAGGATAATGGAATAAGCACTTATGTGCTTTTTTACAACCACTCCCCCGTGTGTATGCGGTTTTGTAAATTGTCATCTGTTCCCACCGGCACACAATGGCCAACTCTTACGAAAAGCGGAACAGGATTTTAACGTGTGCGCAAGATGTTCTGCGTGCGTTCGCACACGGGGCCTCGGTTTATAGTCTCATCCGAAGGACTTTGGGGAGAGTGGAGTCTGCAATGATGTTAACTCCAGGGGAAAATATCCCCTTGAACGGGAATTGAACCCGGGTTGTCAGATTGCGAGCGCAATGTTCTAACCACTAGGCTATCCCGTCCCCCCTGTGTGTGCATGCATGTGCATTCCCCTCTCATCCCCACCCTCCCTAGAGACAAGCCCGTTGTGTAACTTTTCACACGCACGCGCTCTTGTTTTGTTTGTTTTTTTTTGGGGGGGGGGGGGGGGGCTTTTTTTTGTTCTCTCCCCTTCTTCTTGAAACTCTTTGTTTGTTCTTTTCCAACCCTGACTTTTGCGGCTGCGTGATCTCACAGCCCTTTTCGGTTTTATCCTTTTATGGTCAGCAAACAATGACAGCCTTGACACATAGACAGCACGTGACAGGGTGGCGGGGTGGTGGTGGGGGTGGGGTGGAAAGGGAAGGGAGGGGAAGGAGAGGGTATGGTGAAAGGCTGGAAGGAGGAGAGGGAGGAGAGTGGGGTGGGGAGTAGAGGGAAGAGGTATACTTTCAAAGTGGAACACACACAGACATACATAGATACAGATACACACGCACAGACGGAGACACACAGACATATAGACACAGACCCATACAGACACACACACACACACATGCATAGACACACACACTCAGACACAGATGCACACACAGAGTCACAGACACACACACAGAGTCACAGACACACACACAGACAGAAAGACTAAAAAAAACAACACAAAAACCCACCAAAAAAGTACCGGTGAGGCTGTGTACAGCCACCACTAGCGCTGTTCTAACACTACGTTTAAACACATTATCATTTCTTCCCCCCCCCCCCCTCCCCCCCCCCCCCCCCCCCCCCCCCCCCCCCTGCGACCCTCGTTTTCATGACATTACTCGGATTATTACTTCAGTAGCGCGACCTGCAGACAGACAGACAGGCAGGCAGGCAGGCAGGGAGGAACACGGACATGGGACACGGGACGGTAAGAAGAGACGGGACAACGCCAACGAATCCAGCTGCTGAAAGGCTGTCTAATAGATAATCCTCTCATCTCCCCTCATACCCTTTATCGTTCCGTGTCTTTTTGCCAGGAAATAGCCATCTGTCTCTGCCTTTGAACCCAATGAGCGTCAGCTTCCGTTCCAGACTCCATGGTCACATGGCTGATCACGTGATTATTTATGTCTGGATGGTCCTGCTTGGTCATCGTTAATAATAATAATAATAATGATAATAATAATGTATGGAATTTATATAGCGCTGAATCTTGTAAAGCAACAAATCAAAGCGCTCAGATTTGTTTTTTTCGAGGACAATGGAATAAGCACTCGTGTGCCCTTTTTTTTTACACTCAGTCCCCGTGTGTATGCGGTTTTGTACATTTTGTCATCTGTTCCCACCGGCACAAAATGGCCTACTCTTTCGAAAAGCGGAACAGGATTTAACGTGTGCGCAAGATGTTCTGCATGCGTTCGCACACGGGGCCTCGGTTTATAGTCTCATCCGAAGGACTTTGATCAAGGTTAGAAGAGAACGAGGTCCGGCCTGGTCCGATTTCGGCTTTATTGACGTCTCTCTCTCTCTCTCTCTCTCTCTCTCTCTCTCTCTCTCTCTCTCTCTCTCTCTCTCTCTCTCTCTCTCTCTCTCTCTCTCTCTCTCTCTCTCTCCCTCCCTCTCTCTTCTCTCTCTCTCCCCTTTCTCTCTCCCTCCCTCCCTCTCTCTTTCTCTCTCTCTCCCCCCTCCCCTCCTCTCTCTCTCTCTCCCCCCCCTCTCTCTCTTTCTTTACACATGATTGCGTATTTCATTATCCTCGAAATAATAGAATAAATAAAAAATAAAACAAAATAAATACTGCTCCCTCCTCTCTCCCCCTTCTCTCCTCTCTCCCCTCCCCCTCCCCCCCCCCCCCTCCCCCCCCTCTCCATCCCTCCTCTCCGAACTCCCTGATTCTACGATCTGGAGCACCTTAGCATGCTGAAGGAGGTAAGTTACGTTACTGACTGCCACCTACTCTCTCTCCTTACTCATCTTACCGACTCAGTCGAGCCCTCGCTTTCTAGTTCCCAGCTAAGTGTTAAGCAGGTGAGCGTGTTACACCTCTGAATGGTTACCTTCGCGCTCTTGGCTTCAGTAGAGTCCACCCTTTGCCTACTTAAATTTACCTGCCCTTAGCAGGAAGTAAAGCGAGAGATTGGGTCCCCCTCAAATGGGCCCTTGAAGAAGTCGAGGTCCTTGGCCTTAAGTCCCACACAGCTTAGCTAGCTCTATGTTACCCCCTTCGTTATTAAGCCTACGGTTGAATGACTTGAGCGCAGCAAATGCCTTCCAACCTCAAGATCTTCCCTTCAAACCAATCATCCTCATCGCCTTCCTAAGTCGATGTTGCTTGTGTGTTAGTGTGTGTGTGTTGTGTGTGTTTCCCTGTGTTGTGTAACTTGTTTGTCTTAAGTGTGTGTCAAAGCTGGGGGGCGGTCCCATGCCTTCATTCTTACGTCCTGTTCAAGTGTTGTTGTTGTGTGTGTGTGTTGTGTGCGTGTGTGTGCGTGTGTGGTGGTGTCGTGTGTGTGTTGTGTGTGTGTTGTGTGTTGTCTTCAATTTTACGTCTGTTCACAGTGTTGGTGTGTGTGTGTGGTGTGTGTGTTGTGTGTGTGTGTGTGTGTGTGTGTGTGTGTGTGTGTGTGTAAGATCTTTAATCTACTATATGTGGACGGCTGCATGCGTGTAAATGATTTGAATGCCATAGCTTTGACTTGTTTTGATTTACAAGATTTAGCGCTTTATAAATTCCATACATCATCATAATTATTATGTTATTGTTGTTATCATTATCATTATTATTAATGTTATGGGAACCTTTACTTATTCTTTTAACTTTCTACTCTACTCTACTCTACTTGGTGCATGCCACAGCATATCTCTGCTATTGCAGCTTTCACATTCAATCTTCAGATTCGAAAGAAATCGAGGTTACGTGTGTAGAACATCTTGCGCACACGTTAAAAAACTTGAACGAAGAGTAGGCCTTTATGTGCCAGTAGGAACGGGTGACAAAATAAAACTAAAACAACAACACATGCAAACTGCTTTTTTAAAAATAGCTTTTTCAGCTTTTTTTTTTTTTTAGTCGTCATCATGAAGTCGGAATGCGGTTACCTTAATGGTGTGTAAACGGTCGCATCGCAAAAATCTCACCATTGGTGAACTCGGAGCTCTAGCTGAGGAACCCTCACCCCCCACCCCCACCCCAACCAAACAAACAAAACCACAAAACCTTTTTGTATCGGGCTTGTTGTGGAGAAAACTCAGATGGCGCCTTTGTGAAATACAACACATAATTATAACGACTCAATGCAACAACAAATGCAACACAATGCAACAAAATAAAACGCAAAGCAATACAACACAAAAGAACACAACGTAATTCAGACAAGAGCAACAGACTGCAATCTAAATAATATACAAAAATGATACGATTGATTACAGTATAAAAAAAACAAAACCCCAGCTGTTTCTATGAATTCAAATATTGATATAGCTGTGATCATTCATTTTTGTGTGTGTGTTTCATTTCAACATAACGTATTGATCTCAAGTCGCGCACGCCGCGGTGGAGTATGTGTGAGATTTAAGTATTTGTTATTGAGGATAATGGAAGTAAGCACTCGTGGCTTCACATTCAGTCCCGTTGTGTATGCAATTTGAAATTCTGAAATAGTACCCAACACAATGACCTCTTCGAAACGAAAGCGGGTTTTAACGTTCGCAAAATGTTCTGCTGCATTCGCATCTACGAGACTCGATTATAAGTCCAATGAAAATTTTTTGGGTGTAGGAAGTCAGCACTGAAGTTAACTCCAAAGGAAAAAAATCCCTTGAATGAGGTTCCAACCGAGAGAGCAGACAGAATACAACTCAACACAGCAGAGCCACCCACCCAGCCCCCACGGAGAAGTAGAGAGAGAGAGAGCGAAGACTAGACAGACAGTATAAAAAAGACAGGGCTAGCGACAAGATAGGACTATTACATATTTACAGCAACAACAAAAAACCAACCCCGAAACAACCTGAACACGTCACAATACAGCAATACAAAAATAAACCTGACATTATCAAGAGTGCTCTTTCACAGCAACACCAACCACCTCAACCTTCTTTGACACTGACAGACAATCTGGCTTCATTATGAACCAAGTTCTCGAGCTTTTCCCCACAGTGGAAAATATGTTCCTTTCCCCGCATGTCTTCATTGACAGGCAGTGGGTGGGTTGGGTTTTTTCCCCCAACCAACTCTGAAACATATTTTGTGGTCTGTGGTAACTTAAACAGACATTTCTGTGGCAAGTCTGTATTTTAGAGGCCAGCAGAAAAGAGAGAGAGAGAGACAAGAGAGGAAGAAGAGAGAGATGAGAGGGGAGAGAACAAACAATTGAACAATGAATAAATTTTATTTATAGAGGTTATAGAATAAGCATAACAATAGCTTTTATTTAACATCCAGCCCTCTGCGGGAAAAACAAAAATAAAGAAAAGCAACAACAAAAAAAGCGATAGTAATTAACGTGCAATACATAGCATGAAGAATGATATAAAGAAAGGAAAAAAATACATACATTGATGAGAGAGAGAGAGAGAGAGAGAGAGAGAGAGAGAGAGAGAGAGAGAGAGAGAGAGAGAGAGAGAGAGAGAGAAGAGACAGACAGACAGACAGACAGACAGACAGACAGACAGACAAAAGAGAGACAGAACTCGAACTCAGCTCGAATGATTTATTCACAAAAAGGCCATTGGCCCATACATGAAGGGGGTTGCCGAACTATAGTTTTGGTTTATAAAAAAAACAAAAAAACAAAAATCACACACAGACAACATGTTACTGTATAACAAAAAGTCAGCTACAAAAATATCACTTAGGATAACATTATCTCTCTTATTCTGAAAGCTTTACACAAATATAAAGTGAGGCTGCGCGCAACCTCAGGATGACTTGAGAGGGGGGGAGAGAGAGAGAGAGAGAGAGAGAGAGAGAGAGAAGAGAGAGAGAGAAAAGAGAGAGAGAGAGAGAGAGAGAGACAGACAGACAGACAGACACAGACAGAACAGACACAGACAGAAGACACAGACACACATAGACAAAGAGAGTAGGTAAGACAGAGAAGGACGGAAAGGAGAGAGGGAAAAAACCAGGCTTCACAGTGCCTGCTGCTCTGCCCCAATGTTACCACAGCGGTCTCAAGCCGTGTGATACGCTGGCAAACAGCGAAATTGGGATTTCTTCTGCTTCGTCGAACGCTCAGACAGCAGCATTTTACTGGTGTATGGTATAGGAGAGAAAATGCGTTGCGCTGCCGTTATTAAGCGCCTGACAAGTCAGGCCCAGCGCATCCGACTTCGGCATGGGAGAAGGATTGTGATATGCTAAGAGAAAGAAAAAAATGGCAGGAGGAATGGACCAAGAAGGCCACACAAAAAAAAGATAGACAAGGTGGAAGTGACAGGAAGAAAAGGAACAAGACAAATAAAGAGAGGGATAGAAAAGAGGGAACTCTTAGCACAGAAAGTGGGGATGGTATTTATACTGTCAGCAACTCCCCCCCCCCCCCCCCCCCCTCACTTCCCCATCCCGGCTTCCTCACAGGATTAAAAAACAAAAAACCCTTGGATTTGATATATATCAACAAAAATGACTGAATTGTTGTGTTAAAAAAAGCTTCATTATGAATAAATCCGAATAATCTTGTATCAATAGGCATAAAGAAATGTGCTGGAGCATAGCGTCAACACAACAAGATAAGTGTCAACGTTGTCGGGTCACAGCATCTGTCCCTTTGCACAGATCAAGAGCAGTCTGTGGTGGTCCTTAAATAGTTTATTGTCGTTAACGGGATTAAGACGTTCAACTGCGCGAAACCGAGCCCAAACATCACTGGAAAATATTTCCAAACTGCTAAGCACATCGTTTTCTTTCCACACACACACACACACACGTGAAAACAAGACCCCAAAATAATGGCATCAAAAAGATATTGCATAAATATTTTTTAAAAACTCAAACGAGACTGCAAACGTTAAACGAATCCTCCTTAACTTTTCCCTGGGAAAACACGTTTCTTCCCCCCTCGATTAGCACGCTCATCAAGACAACAGGGATGGTCAGATTCTGAATCGTCTGTCTTACAGTTTGCAATCTGTGCATTGGCCAGCCCCCCCCCCCCCCCCCCCCCCCCCCCCCCTCCCACCCCCCTCTCCCCCTCAAGGTGACGGAGAGAAGGAGGTTAGTTTCCGCAGGAAATTTCCACACCCCGTGAGGAGTTCTTAACTCTGTTAAGCCTGTCCACTGTACGACACAACGTACGACCAGTTTGGGAGAAGACAGACCGAATTACAAGGGGTCAGTGCATGACTAAGAAGTAACCGCACATTTTACCGTGATGTGTTACGTACGACGTTGCCTTCTGCAAGTTGTCATGTAACACAACGTTTCTCACTGTGCCCATCGGAATCCACACACACACACACGCACGCGCGCGCGCGCACACACATACACACACACACACACACACACACATACACACACACAGAGGCAGAAAGACAGACAGACAGGGAGCATGCAGTCTTTCACTGCACGAACTCTCTGTTCGGAGCGATATGAGGACATGCAAGACTTCCGTACAGGTGGCACTATGTCCACTAATCTGTGGAAGACAAGAAATGGACTTTCGGAAGAGTAGGCCATTGTGTGCCGGTGGGAACAGGTGACAGAATTTACAAAAACTGCATGCACACAGGGACTGGATACAAAAAACTCCACATGAGTGCTTATTCCGTCATCCTTGTTAGAAAACAAGTTAGGTATCGCTTTGGAAACTACGGCATGTGCTTTTAATTTTTTTATTAAACTTTTTATGTGTGTGTGTGTGTGTGTTGTGTGTGTGTGTGTGTGTGTGTGTGTGTGTGTGTGTGTGTGTGTGTGTGTGTGTGTGTGTGTGTGTGTGTGTGTGAGGGGCTAAAGCTCCAAGGTTCATCAATGGTGAGATTTTTGTGTAGGCGACCGTTTTTTTCTTACCAACAAGGTAGCCACTTTCCGAATTTGGGGATACAGTTGGGAACTGAACCTACCAATTTTGCCAGGACAGTCAGGAGGCACCTCCCTGTGCTCTTTCTGATTTTCAACTGTTGTGGGTTCTTTTGACGTGCACAACTCCGTAAGCACACAGGTTGGACTGGTTTAGAGTCTCCTCCGAAAGACTTGACATTCAGTTCCGATCTTTTTTCTGTTAAACTGGGAATAAAGGGCAAGGCTGCGAATCGAACCCAGAACCTTACGGTTTCCTTGTTAGGAAGGTGAACGTCTTAACCGTTCTGCCACCTTCCTTCTTACTTATATATCTGCAGTGTAACCACAAACGTTTCAAGTTATTCTTAACACTAAGTAAATGGTGGGGTCTTTCGCTTGCTTGTTGTTTTTTTTTCTTCTTTTTTAACCGAAGACCGGGTTTTTAATGGACAAATTATCCGAGTGTTCCTAGTTTTTAAGATAAGCGAAAGAAAAGCAAACAAACAACCAAGAAGAACGTATATATGCGAGTGTTCCTAATTTTTAGACTAAGGAAAAGCAAACAAACAAGTAAAACGAACATATCTGAGTATTCCAAACTGTTAAAAAAAATAAGAAAAAACACACAAGTAAAGCAAATATGAGAGTGTTTCTAATTTAGAAATAAAAAGCAAAAAAAAAAAACATGCAATCAAGCAAAATCGATATAGCCAAGTATTTTTGATTTCTAAAAAAACCAAAAACAAGCAAACAAGAAAAACGAGTATATCGAGTGTTTGTAATCTTCAAAAATGCACAAACTAACAAACCAATATTCGTTTTCTTTCTCTACAGTCTCAAGGTTATTTCATCAAATTGATCAATCCAACTAAGAAAAAGCATCACTCTCGACAACATTTATTCATACAAACACACACACACACACGCACGCACGCACATACGCACGCACGCACGCACGCACCACACACACACACACACACACGCACGCACGCACGCACGCACGCACGCACGCACGACACACACACACACACACACACACACACACAAAGGATGGTGGCAGGACGGTTAAGACGTTCACCTGCCTAACAAATAAACGGTGAGGTTGTGGGTTCGATTCCCTGCAGCCTTCCCCTTTCTTCCCAGTTTGACGAGAAAATCGAGCTGAATGTCCAAGTTCGCCCCGAGTAACGAACGCACCCAGAACATCTTGTGCACACGTTAAAACCTGCTTTTCGAAAGAGTAGGCCATTGTGTGCCAGTGGGAACGGATGACAAGATCCAAATAAACGTATGTACACCGGTGCTGTGTTTAGACATCCCCTAAGTCGGAATGCGGCTACCTTTATAGCGGAAAAAATCAGTCCCACACGCAAAAAAAATCATCGTTGGTGAACCTCGGGGCTCTAGCCAAGGAACGACCCCCTCCTCCCCCCCACACCCCCTCCGAAATATGAAGGAGTCTCAGCTTTCACAACTTTCATATAGACTATAGTAAGGCTTTTGACAGTGTCGAACACTACCCTCTGTTTATCACAATGTCAGAAATGGGCTTTCGAAATCATCTGATCTCGATCATAGCAAAATTGTGTTCAGATCAGAAGGTAACAATCCACTGGAATTGCGAGCACTGTGAATTCTTTGATATAAAAAAGGGAGTCCGTCAGGGTTGCATCTTATCCCTGCATATATAATACATAAATGATACACATGATCACGAGAAGAGTGGACATAGATGACATGGGCATTATTATAGGAGGCAGAAACATCACGAGCCTCAGGTTCGCTGATGACACAGCACTCATGGCCAATGATATCTCAAGCATGAGAAGAGTTCTCTACAGAGTCGATGCAGAGGGCAACACTGCTGGCTTTCAGTTAAATGCCCCAAAAGACCAAAGTGATGCACAGTAATGGTACAGTCACCCCTAAGAATATAAAAATCAAAGGAACAGATCTACAATACATTCAAAATTTCAAATATTTAGGCTCTGTAAAAGAGAATAAGGGCTTCTGTCTACAAGACATCCAGGCTAAAATCGGTATGGTCGAGCCAAAGATGGTTCAGTTAAACAACATTTGGAAAGATAAGAGGCATGCATAGATATCTCAAAATTAGCTTTGTCACAACACTAATCATGCCTGTATTGCTCTATGAGTCAAGCTTGAACACTACGAGAATTGGAAAGAGACAAAAATAAAGGCAGCCGAAATGTGATTCTACAGGCGACTTCTACGCGTCAAATGGTTAGACAGGAGAACAAATAAAGGCATTCTTGATGAACTCTCAGTGCAAAGACAAAATCTGGCTGAAATAGATCAGCGCAGACTGAGATACGTTGGTCATGTAAACAGAAACACACAGACAAATCTGATGATGACAGTTCTCCAAGGTAAGGTTGAGGGCAGAAGGAAAAAGAGGCAGACCACCAACATTCTACATTGCCAGCATCACTGAGATCAGTGGTCTGGGAGGTCTACAGGAGATAGTAGAACTCAGCAGAGACAGAGAGAGATGGCGAGCACTGGTGGCATTGCTAGGAACTATACTCTTACCGACGACAGTTGCGATGGAGACAGTTGATTTGAGTTCAATAGGGGAGCTATGCTTTTGATGATCTGATAGCTGTTAAAACAATAAACCAGGGAGTCTTATAGAGAAACACAGATATCTAACACACAGTCATGCTACGTCCGCTATAGGCTTCTATTCAATCCTGCGGCGACTTCTTGTAACTATTTCCTCTTTTTTTTCAAATGACAAGGTTTTTTCTCCTATGAGAGAGAGAGAGAGAGACAGAGAGAGACAGAGAACAGACAGACAGACAGAGAGACAGACTGACAGAGACAGACAGACATAGAGAGAGAGAGAGACAAACAGACAGAAGCAGACATACAGAGACAGACGATAGACAGAGTAAACGAACCAAAGGCATCACTCCGATAAAGCTTGACTGACTCTCTGAAGCATACTCATTACTATACTGCCTGTAACCTATCCCGCCACTGCTAGAAACTACACTGTGACACTGCAGTCTGTGACCAGTTGACAGACAACAACAACTATGAGCATTACTTTCCTTAATTAACAATCACATTCACATCAGAAATCTCGTTATGATAAGGATGATATTGACCGGTTTGGTGATGGAAGATAGTGGTCACGACTTCAATCAAAAATGAATCAGGTTAGTAACAAAAAAAAACCCAAACAAAGAAACAAAACCAACCAAAGCAAAAAACAAAACAAAAAAAACAACCCAAATCCAGTGAAAGAAAAATACCCAAACAAACAAGAAATTCACAAAGAAAAATCCCCCCCCCCCCCCAAAAAAAAAAAATCACCACAAAACTACAAAAAAGCCTTAACCCAAATTCTCCCCCATATTCTGACAGTAAAAACAAAACAAGTCAATACCGCCAACGTCGTATACTTCAATCCAAACCTAACCGCAAACTAACCAAAAAAAACTTACCAAAATTCGAACAGAACAAAGTTTTACCCCCATCACTTAATAACAACAGCCGATAACGAGACAGACAACAACAACAACAACAACAACAACAACAAAACCCGCGCACCAAACTGAGAATTACGTGCAGCATAAAACTTCCCTCTCCCCTCCCCACCTCATAAAAAAAAACACCCAACAAACTCACCACCACCAACCACACACACACACACACACACACACACACACACACAAACACCCCATACTTTTGTGTATCACCTTTGCGCTCTATAACTAAACACGCGCGACAGACAATAAACCAAGCCAGGCTGACAAGACAGACAGAAAGAAAGAAAGCAAGAAAAGCGCTAATCTTACCGGTCTCTTCTTCGAGGAGGAGGATGCGTAACCACCCCCAGCAGAACAAGCAGCAGCAGCAGCACTAGTAGCTTAGCTAGCAGTCATTGCCAGAGGCTACTACTACTTGGATGGGCCCCAGAGAGAGAGAGAGAGAGAGAGATACAGCAACACTCCATACCGGCAGCTCAGCAGACCTGAGGAGAAGAAGAAGGAGGAAGAAGGAGGTAAGCGGCATGATGCAGCAGGTAGTTGTTACCCAGTGACCATGCCTACACACTGACTTGGTCATCATCACACACACTCACACACACACACACTCTCTCTCTCTCTTCGTCCACCTTCTGTTTTTCTCCCAATCTCGTGCCACTTTCGCTTCCCCCCTCCTGTAACTACTACTACTACTACTACTACTACAACTACTGCCAGGCTTGAAGTGAGTGAGAGCCCCCAAGGCACCGCCTTCCTCCTCCTCCCCCTCCTCTTCCTCCTCCTCCTCCTCCCACCCTCTCGTCCTCCTTAGCGCTGTGACGCCGCGCGCGTTGCCATGACAACATCGACAGAGCGTGTTTTCACTAAACGGCAGTTATATTTTCAGGTTTGCCCTTTCCTAATTGCGCTTACTGTTTCCATCCGTCGTATGGATGGATGTCTGTCTCTGCGGCTGTCGTTTTGCGCAGAGACACACACTGACTGGAGAACACACACTCCCAGGGAGACAGAGAGAGAGAAGAGAGACAGACAGACAGAAAGACAGAGACACAGAGAGAGACACACACACACAGATAGAAGGCAGATAACGAATCATCCCCTCCCACCCCCCCCCACCCCCCCCTCCTCCTCCTCACAGAGAGAGCTTATCTGTGACACCGCATTTGCTTCCGCGCGCGCGGCGCACACACATATGGAGAAAGAAGAAGAGAGAGAGAGGAGAGAGAGAGAGAGAGAGAAAGAGGAGAGAGGAGAGAGAAGCTTACACATACGCCGCGCGCGCGCGCACCACAACACACACACACACACACACACACACACACACACAAGAGGTGGAGACATAGC
>CM054149.1:7020924-7033288 GCA_028751875.1 Rapana venosa
AAGAGGGAGTTCCTGTAACAGAATTTTTCAGAAAGTGGGGATGCTATCCGTACTGACAAGCCACCGGCATCCTCATGGAAGAAAATATTTAAGAGAATTTACTTGACTTTCCTAAGCAACATAATACGGGTCCTGCTATGTCTCAACGTCACTGTCCGTGTGAAACTTCAGTTCTAAAGTTAACCAAGATGTTATAACTGAAATAAACTCTCTCATGCAATTTCCAGCCTGACAAGTAAACCGTGAGGCTCCGGGCTCAGAAAATCTTGCGTACACGTTTAAAAACCCATTCTGCCTTTTGGAAGAGTAGGCCATTTCGTGCCGGTAGGAACGGATGATAACGAAATTTTTAAAAAAACGGATGCACACAGTTGAACTTTATTTATTTTGTTATTCTTTTATATCCAGGATAATGGAATAAGCACTTATGTGCTTTTTTTTTTTACATCCAGTCACCGTGTGTATGCGGTTTTGTAAATTGTCATCTGTTCCCACCGGCACACAATGGCCTACTCTTACGAAAAGCGGAACAGGATTTTAACGTGTGCGCAAGATGTTCTGCGTGCGTTCGCACACGGGACCTCGGTTTATAGTCTCATCCGAAGGACAGTTGTTATGTTTAGACATCATCCCCGAAGTCGGAATGCGGCTACGGACATGAAGGTGGGGGGGGGGGGGGGGGGGGGGGGGGGTTGCATACGAGAAAATTTAACCGTTGGTGAACCCGGGAGCACGAGCCGAGGAACAAACCCGTCCCCCCCCCCCCCCCCCCCCCCCCCCCCCCCCCCCCCCCCCCCCCCCCCACCCAAACAAAAAAACCAACAACAACAACAAACAAAAAAGAAAGCATTTTCTACCATCACGAGGAACCCACACACCTTTTTGCTGGATACCTTACCATAAATAAGCTTATTTAGTTTTAGATTACAAGATTGCTGAGAAAACAACAAACAACAACACCGCCCCCCACTCTCAACCCAAACAAGCACAAAAACTCGACAAAGCGCTCATAACCTGATTTCTGTTTCGAGCATTCCTTCCTATGTCTGTAAGTGTTTGAAGGGGAAAAATGTTTTTTGAAAAAGGGGATGGGTCCTTTCTGCAACTCTTCTTTTTTTCTGACTTTAGACACAATTCTTTCATTTCGTTTAGCATTTTTCTAGACCTAAACTTACACCAATTGTTAGTCTTAATAATAATAATAATAATAATAATAATAATAATAATAATGTATGGAATTTATATAGCGCTGAATCTTGTAAAGCAACAAATCAAAGCGCTCAGATGACATCTTTTTAAAATATCGAGGACAATGGAATAAGCACTCATGTGCTTTTTTACATCCAGTAAAAGACAGTGTGTATGCGGTTTTGTAAATTTTGTCATATTATGTTCCCACCGGCACACAATGGCCTACTCTTTCGAAAAGCGGAACAGGATTTAACGTGTGCGCAAGATGTTCTGCATGCGTTCGCACACGGCGCCTCGGTTTATAGTCTCATCCGAAGAACTTTGACATTCAGTTCGATTTTTTTTTTGTGGTCAAACTGGGAAGAAAGGGCGAGGCTGGGAATCGAACCCAGAACCTCACGGTTTACTTGTTGGCAGGCCAACGTCTTAACCATCCTGCCACCTTCCTTCCTAATAACAAGAATTTCATCAACATGCATTCTTCTGGGGGGGAAAAAATTGGCTAAAACTGCACACTGTACACATGATAAAACACTCAAATACAGCATTCTCACCCAGGAGGTCGGAATGCAGCTACCTTAATTGTGAGGGGAGTAAACCGGTCGCATACGCATACACAACAATCTCACTATGGGGCGAACCTGGGGGGTGCTAGCAGAGGAACGAACAATTTATCTTTTAAGAAGATCTTTGATTGAGCGCTTTGATTTGTTGTTTTGCAAGATTCAGCGCTATATAAATTCCATACATTATTATTATTATTATGATTATGATTATGATGATGATGATGATTATTATTATTATTATTAGAAGATCTTCAACGTTCCATCATAGTCTCTCGTTACAGCGCAAATAATAACTAACGGTTATTCTGGATCATACCGACTGCAGCGGCAAAGAACGCAATCAATATGTGCACAAAACAGCGTTCTAGTTCTTCTCTCTCTTTCTCTCTCTTCTTACTCTTACTAGATTCGAGTCGGCCCATGCCGCCGCTGTTGCTGCTGCTGCTGCTGCTGCTGCTGCTGCAGACACTGATGCTAAGTTGCCGTGATCATGACTGTAGCAGCTCTCTGAGTGACTTGAGTTGAATGACTGGGCTCTGATTGCCAACGATGTCATTGCCCTGGCTTGGGTAGTGTAGTGTAGTGTAGTGTGGTGTGGTGTGGTGTGGTGTGGTGTGGTGTGGTGTGGTGTAGTGTAGATGTAGTTTTGTTAGTGTAGTGTGTGTAGTGTGGTAGTGTGGGTGATGAGTGTTGTGTTGTGTTGTGTGTGTAAGGGGGGAAAACAGGGGGAAGAGAGAAGAAAAGAGAGAGAGATGAGAGAGAGAGAAAGAGAAAAAGAGGAAGGAGACAAGGCAGGAGAGGAAAGACGAAGACAAGACGACAACAGTAAAAGGGGCGGGGAAAAGACAAACAAAAGACAGACAAGACAGGAGACAAAGGACAAAGAAGGCAGAGGCAGGCAGACAGACAAACAAAAGGGAGACAAAGACAGGGGAGACAAGACAGCAGAGGAAAGAGGAGCGAAAAGAGAAAAGACAGAAGACAGAGGAGACAAAGACAGGGAGAGACAGACAGACAGAGACCGAGTGATAAAGAGAGAGACAGACACAGAGATAGAGAGAGACACAGACAGACAGAGGGAGACAAAGACAGGGGAGAGACCCCCCCCGGGAGACAGACAGCGAGTGATAAAGAGGGGACAAGACACAGAGTAGAGAGAGAACAGACAGACCGAGGAGACAAAGACAGGGGGAGCAGACAGACAGAGACAGAGTGTAAAGAGACAGATACAGAGCAAGAGAGACACAGACAGAGACAGAGACAAAAAAGGAGAGACAGACAACAGAGACAGAGTGTAAGGAGGGCAGACAAACGAGAGAGCAACAAGAACAGAGAAGAGACGGACGACGGCAAAGTAGAAGACAGAAAGACAGACAAAAACGGGAGAAGGGGATAGAGAAAGGAGAGGGCGAGCGAGACAGACGGAGGCAAGAGTGGGGAAGAGACAGAAAAGTTTGGTTGGTTGGTTGTTGTTGTTGTTGTTGTTGTTGTTTTTTTGGGGGGGAGGGTGAAGAGTAGACACGCATTCTTACACAGACTGAAAATACATACCATACAATATCAGTGGTGTTACACAATAAAATACCATTTCATCAAGACAGTAATACATTGTTCATAAGATTATATTTGATACGCTTTTCTATATAAAAAACAGAGACACTGCCAGTCTTGTGAATGTTAAAGGTTAGTAGATATTTCATTCCATAATGAACCACCGTAATATGTGAGACTGGATTTTAAATAGGTCAATTCTCGAAAGTGGCACCATGATCTTACGGGCATGACGATTGACATTTATAACAAATCTATTTTTGAAGCAAAGGGGGGGGGGGGGAGTGTGGAGCCAAACCAGACATGATTTTAGACATGAACACTACCCAGACAGACAGATGGACAGAGAAAGAGACAGACAGACATACTGAGACAGAGAGAAAGAGACAGAGAGGGAAAACAGAAGAAACAAGACTTGGAGATACAACAAAAACACACCCACCCACACATACAAACACTCACACACACTAACTCACACACAAAACACACACTCTCACACCAACACACTACACACACACACGATACACACCACACCACAAACACCACCCACAACACACACCACACACACCACAACACACCCCACACACAAAACTCTCTCACACACACAACACTCACACCCCCACACACACTCTCCACACACAACACACACACTCAACACACACTCACACCCCAACCACTACAAACCACACACCCCCCACACAAAAACACCACACAACACACACAACCACACACCACCCCAAACAACACCCAACCCAAACCCAAACACACACACGAAAACCTTACGGCCAACCATGCTTGTGTCAGACACACGGGAGCGCTTAATGGAATGGAAGTCAGTTGATTCTTGTCTGTCCGTTAAATGTCAGCTCCTGTTTAGCTGTGATTTCGCGATCTGTTTCTGTTGGGGTCAGTGTCAAATCCAGTCTGATTGATGGGGCGATACTACCTTTTGTGAGCCAGTGATGTGGTATACAATACAATACAGTACAGTACAATATAATATAATATAATATAATATGATATAATATGATATAATGCAATGCGATACAATACAGTACAATGCAATGCATATATTGCAATACAATACAATACAGTACAATATAATATGATATAATGCAATGCGATACAGTACAATGCAATGCAATGCAATATATTGCAATACAATACAATAAAACACAGTATATTATAATACAATGTAATATAATATGATATAATGCAATGCGATACAATACAGTACAATGCAATGCAATATATTGCAATAAATACAATAAAACACAGTACAATATAATACAATGTACTATAATATGATATAATGCAATGCGATACAATACAGTACAATGCAATGCAATATATTGCAATACAATACAGTACAATATAATATGATATAATATGATATGATATAATGCAATGCGATACAATACAGTAAAATGCAATGCAATGCAATATATTGCAATACAATACAATAAAACACAGTACAATATAATACAATATGATAAAATGCAATGCGATTCAATACAGTAAAATGCAATGCAATGCAATATATTGCAATATAGTACAAAGCAATACAATAAAACACAGCGCAATCTTTCCATTTGTCTCCAGCCATAATCCTCACAACCATCGTCTCTTCATTTGTACCTGTGTCCTTGGAATCTGTACAGGTATCTCTTTAAGTGAGTTATTATTAATATATTATTATTATTATTATTATTAAATTACTAACAGCAACAATAATAGTAATAATAATGATGACAATAACAACAACAATGATAATAATAATAATAAAGATGATGGTGATAATATCTCTTTAAGTGAGTTATTCTTTTTTTTTTTAAAAACCCAAAACAAACAACAATTGTCCTTTCCTTTGTTTATCACACTCTTTCTTTTATATCAAGGATAATGGAATAAGCACTCAAGTGCGTTTTTACATCCAGTCCCCGTGTGTATGCGGTTTCGTACATTTTGTCATCTGTTCCCACCGGCACACAATGGCCTACTCTTTCGAAAAGCGGAACAGGATTTAACGTGTGCGCAAGATGTTCTGCATGCATTCGCACACGGGCCCTCGGTTTATAGTCTAATCTGAAGGACTTGGTTTGTCTTGCCTCCCTGTCTAGCTCTCTGTCAGTCTCTTGTCGATACCCATGTTCCTCTATCTTGGCCTGTGTCTCTTTTCTCTGTCAGTCTCTTGTCGATACCCATGTTCCTCTATCTTGGCCTGTGTCTCTTTTCTCTGTCAGTCTTTCCACCCTGTCTTATCTCTGTTCAGTTCAGGCTGGTTTATGGCTTGTTGGTGCTGTCGATAGACGCCGGCATTCACACAATATACCCTTCATCCGGGAGAGGGCTAGTCTGATAACTGAAAGGAGGACTGTCTCTCTATCAGCCCTCACATCAGACTGGCCAACGAAAAGACAGCCGATCACGAAACCCGTCTGTAAAGTTAGGCTGCCATGTGTTTGGGTCGTTATAATCGATCGATCGCCATGATGTATTTTTAAAGCACCCAATCAGAGCAGGAGTTGCTTATGATAGAGACAATCAGCCAATCGGGCCGTGAGTTGTATGCATAAAGAAACAATCAGCCAATCGGGGCGTGAGTTGCATGCATAAAGAAACAATCAGCCAATCAGAGCGTGAGTTGCATGACAGAGAGAAGCAACCAGTCAATCAGAGTGTGAGTTGCATGATTGAAACAATCAACTAATCAGAGCGTGAGTTCCATGACAGAAACAATCAGTTAAGCCAATCAGCACACGAGTTCCATGCGTGATCGGAACGATCAGCCAATCAGAAAGTGAGTTGCATGACAGAGCCCATCAATGCATTATTCAGTTCGTGCAGCCTGACCAACTGAGGCATGATTGCGGCAACCGAGGCATTTGAAAAAAGCCATTTATTTCACGCAACAATAGTCCCCGGGCGTTGAGGAAACAATTTTAAAAAATCTGACGAGGAGACTACACTGCACTGAAAAGAAAAGAATAGGCTTTTGAAAAATAAATGAATGACTAACTTCCCTCTACCTTGCATAATCTTCTTGTTTGTCGAACGCTCAGACAGCAACTATTGTTGTCTGTCATATATCAGGCCCAGCGCATCCGACTTCGGCGCGGGAGAGAATTGTCATCTTTGAAATCTTTCTAGAAACAAGGCAGGAGAATGGACCAAGAAGGCAGAAAACAGACGAGGTGACAGGAAGAAAAGGAACAAAGCAAAAACGAAGAGAGGGATAGAAAAGAGGGAGTTCCTTGCACAGAATTTGCAGAAGGTGAGGATGCTGTTTGTACTGACAGACCCCGGCATCCCCACGGGGTTGGATACTGGAATAAGAGACAGGAGATCCACTGCCAGGCACATCATAAGGAAATTTGCTTTAGTATTTGTCTGCTATCAATTCCAACACACATCCAGTCCTAAAAGAGATCAGAACATCACTGGCTGACGGAAGGTAGTATCGTCTCCATCAATCAGGCTTGGACTTGCCACTGACCCACAACAGAAACGGGATCACGAAATCAGTCAGCTAAATCAGGAGCTGACATATATACCGTCAGACAAAACCTCAACTCACTTCCATTCCAGATGCTATCGTGTGGTCTCACACATGGCGGGAGAGGAAGAGAGGGAGGGTTCATCAGGCGAAGCTCCACAACAAACTCATGGATTTCTGCAGGAATTAACAGCATGAATTATGAAAACAATGAGAGGGAGGGAGGGAGAGTGAGAGAGAGAGAGTTGGTTTATGTAGCCAACACACAAGACTTTTTCCCAGAGTGGGTTTGAATCTTGATGATGTCTGGTGAACTAAGGGTGGGGATTTTTACGATCTACCAGCTCAACTTCTAGTGCAGACCCGCCTTTCTCTCGTGTATACTATACGCACGCAGAAGAGCAAATACGCACGTGAAAGACCCCGTCATACTTTTGCTATTGATAACACACTCTCTATGCTAAGATTCAATACCCAGACTTGTACTTACTATCCATTACAGTGTATTAGTGCAATTCAAAAAGTATCTGTTCACTGATGCAACATCCAAGCTTGTCCACATCTCTCATTCTTTCACGATTAGACTTCTCTTTTTGGCTGGTTTGCCAGCATCATCCATTCTCTCCCTTCAGCGTACTTTACTTTTGTTTTTTTTGGAGTGGGGGCCCAATTGTCAAAAAATTGAAAAGACCCCGGTAGTTTTCCCCATCGTGTGATTTACTTTTTTGCCCGTTATTTGTCGTTCCCCTGAAAATTTAAAACTTTTGCCACCTTCGTTTTTTTATATTTTTCCCTTTATAATCTTTTTCCCCTTTTCCCCTTATGTTTGTCTCTTTTTTTTTGTGCCCGGGGTCTTTTTGTATTTTGTGTCTGTTGTTTCTCTCTTCTCTTCTCTCTCTCTCTTCTCTTCTCTCTCTCTTTCTTTTCTCTCTTTTCTCTTCTCTTGATGTTTCTCTCAAAAAAATCAAAAGCCAATGATTCAATGAACTAAAAAATTTCCCAAGAAAAAGGTTTATAAAAAAATAAACCATTCATATTGTTTCGGGTCCGATTACCTGCTCTAAAAAAATCAAGTAGCGGGGTCTTGAGGGAAATAGATGGAGAATACTAAAAACTCTCAGCTATTTATTACGACACCTGAAAATCAAAACCCTTGTTTAAAAAGCTATTTCCCCCAACCCCTTCAAAACGTAGGTGTTTCCCGCCCCACAAGTCTGGGGAACTTTGATCCCTCAAATATGGCCCAATTTATTTTATTTCCCTTTCAAAACCCTTGGAAAAACATATGAAAAAAAATAGCCCATCTATAGATTTTTAACACTTCTTCACCAAATCAGTCGGGATTTGAAAAAATCATGTGCCTCGGATTAACTGTCTTGTAGTTGGTGTTAACAAATGCAAAAAATTTTGTGGGTATTTTTGTAGATTTCAAAAAAGCTTTTGTCTTTGACGAGATTTATTAAAAGCTAGATTTTTTAATTTTTTAAAAATACTCTTGACTTCTTGCTTCTTATCTTAAAAAGGACAATGTTTTTAAAAAAAAACTACGCCCAATCAACCCCTAAACCCATCTTAGGGAGTACCACAGGGTCCATTTAGGACAATTTCTTTTCATTATAATAAAGACCTTCCTTCCATATCAATTAAATGCGAATTTTTGCTGACGATAAAAAATACATAAAAGCATATGACTTTTTTAACTCTTTGAAAGGGCTTTGCAAATGCATGTGATTTGTCAATGGACTGAATAAATAACAGTCTATACCCCCCAAAAAAAAAAAATGCTGCTTATCACTACGACAAAAGCGAAAAATCTATTAAAAAAATTTTTTCCCAATCCATATTGAAAGGAAAAACAATAGAACAAGCCCTACCACAAGTTTAGGAGTAACAATGATAAAAAATTCGTTTGGGTACCATAAAATATCCCATTGTGCAAATAATGTCTCAAGAGTTTTTTCCAACTGAAAAAATAAAACATTTTCTTGATTTCATTCAAGAAAATATTCTTTCAGTTTTTAAAACCCCCATGATTATGCTTCAACCCTGTGGGATTTGCTAGTGCAAACCTATGAAAACCATTATTAAGTCTGTAAAAACGTGCTTTAAATGTTCTTCTGAAAAGACTCCCTTAAATAAAAGTGGATTATACCAGTTAAATATTTTCCCCTACACCAAAGACTAAGATTTAACAAAGGCATCATGTGTTTTAAGTAATGCAGGAAAATTTTCCCTCATCTTAAAGAAATTTTTAATGAATTTCCCGAAAAACCCCAAAAGCCTGTGTCCAAACCCTGAATGATTTGTTCAAAAATTTGCTTACTTTATAGGTGGCTTGGGGGAATCCTTCCCGATATTTAGACAATCCAATCTTTTAAAAATCTTCAAAAGTCATTTTTTATCCCCTTGATGATCAAAAATAAAAATCCCCAAATTTTATCGTTGGGAAAAAGTAAATATATTTTCCCCTTTCATTTTACCCAAAATTTTCTCTATCTCTCTCTCTTCTCTCTCTTCTCTTCTCTCCTTTTCTCTCTTCTCTTCTCTCTCTTCTTCTCTTCTCTGTAATGAATTAGTGAGTTGTTTGAATTGTAGTGTGTGTGTTTGTGGTGTGTGTGTGGTTGTGTGTGTGGTTTTTGTGTGTGTGTGTGTGTGTGTTTGTGGGTGTGTGTTGTGTGGTGTGTGGTGGGGGTGTGCCCTGCTTGCTTTATTTTGTTAACAAGAATTGTTGAGTTTTCCCCCTTTAAAAAAGAAATTTGGGTTTGTATTTTGTTGTTAATGCAGAATGGTATGATTGTTTATTTTCAAGTTTGTTGGCAATTTTCTTCTTTTGGGCTTTTGTAAATTCTAATAATGTGTAAAGGATTGCGCATGTGAAAATGGGTGTGTGTGTGGTGTAGTGTGTTGTGGGCAGTTAGTGTATGAGGCCCCATACTGTGGCAGATGAGGCGGGGAAAAAAGCGTTTTGTGTTTATTGTTGAAATAGCGTGTTGATTGGTCATTTTTTTTGGCTTGTGGTTGTGTTTCGTACATAAATAAGTTTATTTAGGGGAGGGATAGCTCAGTGGTCGGACAATCGTTTCCCCCCGAGTTAAGCAGGTCGAAAACGTGGTTACAGTTGGTGGGTGACCCTTTGCCGCCTTGGTTTAGTAAAATTCCCCCCGTCACCCCGCTGTAAAATGGGGTACCCGCCCTCTTTAGGGTAGGGAAGGGAAAGCGCGAGGGAGGGAGTGGGCGCCGCCTAATATGTTGGCCCCCTAGAGAAGTGAGGTCTTGAACCTCGCCCCTTTTTACCTTAAGGGTTTTGGGGGCTTTTCCTTTCACCCTTCCTTGTTTTGTCTGTACAAAAGTATGGGTTTTGATTTTTTGATAATTTTTGACATGTGTCTTTTTCTTGTTTGTGAGGAAAAAGTTTGCGAAATGGTATGATCCGGATGTGTGTGTGTGTTGTGGTTTGTGTGGTGTGTGTGTGTGTGTGTTTGGTTTTGTGGTTGTGTGTGTGGTGTTTGTGTGTGTGTGTGGGGTTTTTTGTGTGTGTATTATGTGTTGTGGTGTGTCTGTGGGGAGGAGTGTGTGTGTGTTGGTGGGGGTGCGTGGTATACGTGGTAAGTGTGTGTGTTGTGTGTGTAGTGTGTGTGTGTGTGGTGTGGTTGTGGTGTGTTGTGTTGTGTGGGGTGTGTGTGTGTGTGTGTGTGTGTTTTGTGCGCGCGGCGCGCAAGCTTGTATTTTTGTCTGGCTTTTTGGGGGGTTGTTGTTTTTTTAGGGGAGGGGGGGTGTTTGGGAAAAAGGGTGTTTTGTGGGGTTTTTTTTTTTCTTGTTTAATTGGGTTTTTTTTATTTATTTTATTTTCGATTTTTGATTTTTCTCTAATTGATGGGAGTTTGAGTGAAATTTTTATTGTTATTTGAAATGATTGTTTGTTAAAAATTGATTTTTAAATTTTGTGTAAAAAAGTAGGGTTGTCATTTGCAATGTGTAGATGTTTATCTTTATGACTTATTGTTTGGTAGTGTTTTTTTTTGGCTTGTTTTTGTTTTGTTGTTGTAGTTTTTTTGTTTGTCTGTTTTTTTTTTTTTCATTTTGTTTTGGTTTTGGGTTTTTTTTTTCTTTTGTTTGTTTTTTTGTTTTGGTTAAGGTTTTTTTTGGGGGTGGGGGTGGGGGTTTTTTTGGGGTTTTTTTTTTTTCTTGCTTTGGAGGGGGGGGTTGGGGGGGAGTGTTTTGAAAAGGGTTTTTTCCCTTTTTTTTTATTGTGGATATAAGTTTTGGGTTGTTATTTAAAATGTATCCAAGGGGGGGGAGGATGTTAAAAAAAAAATGTGTGCTTATTATTATCCCCGAAAAAAAAAGAATTTGTATTGTTTTTTTGTCCTCCTCTTCTCGTTCTTTCTTTTTTTCTTTCTTTTTTCTTTTTTCTGACTTGTCTTTTGTTTTTTTTTGACGTTGTCTGTTTCTCGATCTTTGTCATTTTGCTTGCCCCTGTGGTGGGGGTTGGTGTCTGTTTTTGTCCTCTTCTCTCTTTTCCCCTCTTTTTCTCTTCTCCTTTTCTCTCTCTCTCTCTTCTTCTCTTCTCTTCTCTCCTCTCTCTTCCTTTTTGTCTTTTGCTCTTCTGTGCGGGGTTGGGGGGGTGGTGGGGGGTGGGGGGGGGGGGGGTTGGGGATGGTTCCCTTTATCCCCTCCGTTCGCCTTCCCTTTCCCTTCTTCTTCTTTTCATTCCTTTCCTTTCTTCTGTCTTTTGATTTTGCGGTTTCCCTTTTTCTGTTTTGAGGCAAGAATTTTTTTGGAGGACAAAAGGGGAAAGGGGGAGGGGGGGGGAGGGTTAAAGCAAATTTGGGTTGAAAGGTGAAGGCAGGTGACAAGGGTGTTCAGATGGAAGGGAATAATAAATAATGACACGAGTGCGCTCTCGTTGACACACATACCTAGGACTGGTCTTGTTTAGGTTGAAATTGATTTTGTCAGGGTTTGGGTTGTGTTGTTTTTGTTGGGGTTTTTGTGTTGTTGATGGGTTTTTTGTGTTTTTTTTTTTTTTTTTTTTTTTTGGGGATGAGGAAAGGGGTGAGGGGTGGGTGGTGGTTTGGGGGTTTGGGGGTGTGAGAGGGTTTTTGGGTTAAATGTGTGAATTACCCCTTTGCCCTCATCTCGTCATCATATCGTCGTGTCGTCATCATTTGTCGTCGTCATCGTGTGTGTCATCTCTTGGTCGTCTCGTTTGTCATCATACGTCGTCGTCGTCATCATTGTTTACGCTATAGTCATTTCAAAGACTCGGCCCAAAAAAGAACTGATTTTCCCCTTTTTTTTATCCCTACATTTGTTCAAAGAAGCAGCAAGCAGGTGGCAACCAACCAACCAACATCCAATCACCCAAAAAACCAACCCCAAAAAAAAAAACCCCGACCAACCAACAAATTTTTAAAAAACCCGCCACAACCAACCTTCCAACCCTCGAGTAAGCCAACCAACCCAAAAGTAAACCAATCTCCCAAACAATAACCCCCGAAACAGAACCAACCCAAACCAATCGACCCCACTAACCCCCGAAAAAAGCCCAAACAAGAGA
>CM054149.1:7033788-7036288 GCA_028751875.1 Rapana venosa
TGACTTTCTTTAATCGGGTTTCTCTCTCTCTCTCTTCTCTCCTCTTCTCTCTTCTCTCTCTCTCTCTCTCTCTCTCTCTCTCTGTCTATCTATCTACCTATCCTACCTACCTAACTTCCTACCTACCTACCTACCTATCTATCTATCTACCTACCTACCTACCTATCTATCTATCTATCTATCTATCTATCTATTTATCTATCTCGGGCACACCTGTGTGTGCGCGTGTGTGCTTCAAGTGCAGGTGCTCATATGTTGTGTGCTCGTTCCTTCTTCGATTTAACGTCTGTTCATTATTAGAGATATTAGAGGAAGAAGACACACAAGGAGAATTACAGGAGAAGAAGAACACTTTGTGTGTATGTTTTATTACTTAACGTGTGTGTGTGTGTGTGTGTGTTTGTGTGTGTGTCACTATGTGTGTGTGTGTGCACGTGCATGCACACACGCACGCATGCGCTCGCAGACCCACCCCCCCCCCCCACACACACACACACACACCCCTCCCTCCTGCCTTTTCCAAGCAAAAAAAATAATCATCAAAACTTTGACTAACCTGTTTGTACGCAGGTATTGGAAAAAGCCCAAGCTCCCAACACAGGTAATAATTGAACTACAGCTGGCCTGAAGAACACACACACACACACACACACACCCCAGAGATAGGCTAACACAAGTAGGCGACGAGCCCCCACTCTCGAACACAAGCCCAACCGACTCACCAGCCTTGTAGGTAGTAGGCAGTGAGTGAATGTGTTGTCGCTTTCTGCGCTAGGCTGGGCCTGGTAGCTAGCTTAACACTGGCACACAATGAGGGCAGGGAGCTAGCTTGTCTATAGATAAATATTTATATGAATTCGGGGGCAGGCTGTTGTGCGCGAGCAGTCAGTCACCGGCGCAAAGGCCTCTCACACAACTGTGACAACAAGAAACTTAAAAAAAAAAATGTTCTGTATCTCCTTTTCTCATCAGCTCTCCCCCCCTTACACCGCCATTTTAGGTCTCGGCGATCATTCTCTGTCGTCAGTCCAGCCTTTACTTTTTCGAAGTGCTGTCTGTTGATGGGGTACTGCCCTGTGTTTTCCAAGCAGCGGTGTGTCACGAGTAGCTTCGAGCTTGGCGGAGCCCACTTCTTTGCCAGAGGGCTGGGTGCATGCTGGGTTTGCTCATGTCGTCACCCCGTAGCAGATACGGCCGCGTAAATGGCTGATTTATGGAAAGGTGGTGGTTGGTTCTGCGTGCTGCTGCATTCGTTACCTTTGTTTTGATAGTCTCACCTGAAGGAGTTTGGAAGGAATGGAGTGAGGTCTAGGTGACTGCCAGTCTGTGGGGGTAAAAAAAATCTCTCATTGAAGGAACAGACGTTGTGTCGTAAAGTAGTTATTGTCGTAAGGTTGTAAGGGGTTTGTTGTCGTAAAGTGGACAGGCTCAACTCGAGTGAAGAACTTCTTTCCTGTTGTCAAAACTTTCTGGGGAAACCCCCAAACACCTTCTCCTTTTCTTTACCACCAGGTGGGCTAACAATGCACGCACTGCAAATTGCAAGACAAACGATTCCAAATCTGACAGTCTACGTTGTATTTATTGTGAGCGTACTAAACAGGTAAAACAACAGATTTTCCCAGGAAAAGTTAGGGAAAGAAAACTCGGTGTTACGTTCACAGTTTCGAGCGAGTTTTCATCTATGTAACATCTTTTCCTGGCCATTATTTTGGGGTCGTGTTTTCATCAATGTTGATTAGAAAACGAAGAGCCAAGCAGTTAGAAAATAATTTCCAGTCTCCTTGGGACGAGGTTTACACAGTTGTGGGCCTTCATCCATTAGCTCCCTTGTGGGGATGCTGGGGGTCGGGGTGGGAGCAGTTACTAAAAATAAAAAATAAATAATTTTTTAAAGCATACCCCACCTTCTGCAACTTCTGTGCTAGGAGTTCCCCCTTTTCTATCCCTCTCTGTCTCTGCCTTGTTCCTTTGCTTCTTGTCACCTCCTTCTTGTCTATTTTCTGCCTTCTTGGTCCATCCTCCTGCCTTTTATTTTTTTCTTCCAGAAAGACTTAAATTATATATAACCACTCACACCCACGCCGAAGTTGGATGCGCTAGGCCTGACTTGTCAGGCGCTTAACAGCAGTGCGACGAATCTTCTCTCTAATGACAGACAGCAATAGTTGCTGTCTGAGCGTTGGGCGAAGAGGAAGAAGATTCCATTCACTTTGTTGTCACTGTTCTGCATGAACAGCGGGTGATACTGCCTCTGCACTTATGCATGCGGCGGTTTCAGTGACACGAATAATGTCATCAGCAGAAAGAAGAACGAACTATTCCGTCTCCCCACTTCCCCTTACAATCCAACGTATCAGCAATTCTGGCACTCATTGTCTATGTCTTCCACAGCGAGCTCATTCCCGGCTATTGTTCGTATTTATTTATTTATTCATTCATTCATCTATTTTAGTCTATTTTATCTTATTTTGCATTTATGTATTCTTTTGTTGGGGGG
>CM054149.1:7041288-7061288 GCA_028751875.1 Rapana venosa
GATCCACCGCGCTTTCGGACTTCTCATCCGCTTTAATCGCTTACTTCCCTTTGGTGCCTAGAGCCTCACGAAAAAAAAAAAGAGGGTCGATCGGCCCCTGTCATATTATGCCACGATTAGCCTAGTAAAAACACCACCACACACACACAACACACCACACACCAACACACACACACACACGCACGCACATACACACACACATACGTGCTCGCACGCACGCGCTCCGCAGGCGCGCGCACACACACACACACACACACACACACACACACACACACCCCAGCAAACAAGCACGCACACACACACATTCACACACTCCCACACACGCACACACGCACGCACACACACACAACATACACCACACACACACAACACACCACACACACACACACACAGAGAGAGAGAGAGAGAGATGAGATGAAAGAGAAGAGAGTGAGAAGAGAGGGACGAGATGAGAGAGGGAGAGAGAGCGAGAACACTTAATACATGTATTGGACTTGGTTTTCCCCCACGTAAAAGTATTCTCGGTGACAGGGACGTGGAACCGCCGGTTTGGTATGATATGTGTGTGTGAGTGTGTGTTGTGTGCGTTTTTGTGTGTGTTGTGTGTGTGTATTTTGTGTGTGTGTGTGTTGTGTGTGTGTACTGTGTGTGTGGTGTGTGTGTGTATGTGTGAGAGTATGTGTGTGTGGTTGTGTGTGTGTGTATGATTGGTGTGTATGTGTGTGTGTTGGTATAGATTACGTGTGTGTGTTGTGTGTGTGTGTATGTGTGTGTGTATGTGTGTGTGTGTGTGTGTGTGTGTGTCATGTGTGTGTGTATGAGTGTGTGTGTGGCAGGTTTGTGTGTGTGTGTGTGTGTATGTGTGTGTGTTAAGTGTGTGTGTGTGTGTGTGTGTGGTGTATGTGTGTGTGTACTGTGATTGTGTTGTGTGTGTGTGTGTGTGTATGTGTGTGTGTGCGTGTGTGTGTGTGTTTTGTTTGTTGTGTGTAGTGTGTGTGTGTGTATGTACGTACGTGTGTGTGTGTGTGTGTGTGTGTGTGTGTGTGTATGTGTGTGTGTGTGTGTGTGTGTTGTGTGTGTGTGTGTGTGTGTACGTACGTGATCTGTGTGTGTGTGTGTGTGTGTGTGTGTATGTAGGGATGGAATGGATGGATGGTCTGGATGTATGGATGGGTGGGTAGATTATGTAGGTATTCAGTATGTAATGTATGGTGTGTATGTATGTATGGATGAATGCATGATGCATGGTATGGGCTGTATCGTTTGTATGTTGTATGTATAGTATGTATGTATGTATGTATGTTATGTTGTGTGTGTGTCTGTATGTATGTATGTATGATGGATTTAGAGTGTGGGTGTACGTATGTATGTATGTATGTATGTATGTAAGTATGTATGTATGTTGTATGTATTTTAAGTTGTACGCGTTGTGTGTATGTGTGTATGGATGGATGGATGGAATGGGATGTATGTATGTATGTATGTATGGGTGTATGTTGATGTATGTATGTATGTATGTATGTAAGTATGTGATCGTGTGTGTGGTGTGTTGTATGTATGTATGTATGTATGTATGTATGTATGTATGTATGTGTGACATGTATTGTATGTTGTATGTATGTATGATGGATGGATGAATGGATGGATGATGGATGGATGTGTGTATGTATGTATGTGATGTTGTCTGTTGTAGTATGTATGTATGTATGTATGTATGTATTGTATGTATGTATGTAGTATGTCTGTATGTATGCATGTATGATGGTATGTATGTCTGTCTGTGTGTATGTATGATCTGTTGTAATTTATGTATGTATGTAGTCGTACGTATGCGCGCAGGGATGTAGTGTGGAGTATTTGTGTACGTGTGTATGTATATGTGGGTATTTGTATTTCCAATGTATTATTTATCAATATTTCCTCATTTTAGTGGATTCAATTTATGGTAAGGCTGCAATAATGCAATCATGTAGTATTTCAGTATTTTCAATAAGAGAAATTGTTCTAAGATAGATGACTTCACGAAAAAAGTAAATGCCATTGCTTAATTCAATTACCATCTGAAAATAAAAAATTGATTTGACTTGATTGACTTGATTAGACTAGCCTAACGCACGCACGCACGCACAACCCTACCTAATAACTACTAGACACACACACACACTCACACAATCCACACAAACATATATAGGATATATATATATATATTATATATATATATATATATATATTATATATATATACATTATACATATATAATATATATATATATATATATATATATATACATTTATCTATATATGTGTGTGTGTGTGTGTGTATGTGTGGGGGTTTTCTGAATCAACGCGGCTGTGTTCTACATTTTGGATTTATTGTTTTAAAAGTCCTCTCAATCTTTTTGAAAGCTACAGCACTTTTCACAATTGGTGTGTGTAGTGCGGGCGTTTGCGTGAGATTGATTGTGCGCATGCGCGCGTCGCCTTTCTATGGTGTTGGGTTGGTTGTGTTGTGTGTGTTGTGTGTGAGTGTGTTGTAGTGTGTGTGTGTGTGTGTGTGTGTGAGTGTGGTGTGTGTGTGTTCGTGGAATTTTATTTGAAAACCAATATGCAATAGCTTTTTGTGTCTTTGATATATTGATGAGTATCAATCTGCCTGTCAGTATTGTAATTGCCCTTCATGGGATGACTTAAGTGTTTTTGACTTGACTTGACTTGACTTGACTGACTTGACTTGACTGACTTGACTAGCTGGCCTACATTATTAACAACTGGTAGAGACACTTTCGTTTTTTTTTTTTTTATTTTCCTTTTTTTTTTTTTTTTTTCCGTTCCTTCGGCTCTAGAGCTCCGAGGATCACAATGGCGAGATTGTTGCCTATGCGACCAGGTTTTTTGCCACCACACCTTGAATGGTTAGCGCATTCCGACTTCGGGGAATGTACGTGGTGTATGTTCGCGATTCCCGTAACCTAACCACCGAAACGCGACTTGAAAGACGGGATATTTTAGTCGTGAGTATATTGATTTCTGCATTATATATACACGAAGGGGATGAAGGTTATGGCAGGTCTGCACTTGAAAGTTGGAGCTGGGAGATGGTTAAAAAAAAGCAACATCCCCCACCTTTAATTATACCAGTCGCCGGCGCGAGATTCCGAACCCACGATTCAATGTGCCCGTGGGATTGAAGGTCCACCGGTCTTAACCACTGGTATAGCGTCCGATTGGTGGCAGTCTAAGCTGTGTGTGTGCGTGTGCGGAAGAAAACGGTGTTGTTTGACGTGTGAAGTGCTTTGTTACACAAAACCCACAGATAGTTTCGTTATGCCAGTCCTCTTTTCTCAACCTTTGCGAGCTGCGCAGTGTTGAAGAAAACATAGATAAAAAAGGCGTCTTCTTCTTCTTCTTGTTGGCGCACGCTCGATCAGACTGCAATTACTATTATCTGTCATAAACGAAATTGCGTTGGCTGCGTAGCGACCTACCAGTCAGGCCAGCGCAATCCGACTTCAAAGTGGGAGAGAATGTGATCTTTCAAGGGAGGGGGGGAAAAAAGGCAGGAGAATGGACCAAGAAGGCAGGACAAAAACAATCCGATAGACAAGAAGGAGGTGGACAGAAAGAAAGGAACCGGCAGAAACCATGAGAAGGTTAGAAAAGAGGGAATTGCTAGCACAGAATTTCCAGTAGGTCGGAAAATCCTATTTAAACCCAAAATCGTGCTGAAGTCAGAATATGGCTACTACTGGCGAGATATGAACAATGCCGTAACTGTAACGCAAACGTAACAAGCGTTAGCATTAAATAGATTACAGCTGATTCTCAAGGCTTGTGATGGAGTCTCAGTTGAGAGTGAGTGCACGCCTGCGACCAGTATACATCCGCTTCTTTCCGGCCTAAAGCCCGTTTCGCATTTGCGTATGGGTAGGATGTTCTGTTGGCATTGGCTGCTGGTGCCAGATGGTAAAGCGCGTTAGCATCGAACCCCGAACGGACTGTGACATAGGCTTTCCTTGTTGAAACGAATAAAGGTTTTCTCTTTTTCGTGATAGCGAATGAAAAAATGAGGGAAGGCCCACCCACGATGTTGTTACGCATCAGTGTATGTATTGTCCCTTTTGTTTTTCATTGAACAGAAGAAATAAGTGTCAGAGGGTAAAAAGTCTGGAAAAGATATTTGAGAGTGATTTCCTGGAACGGAAATCCCGTCTTTTAGAAGGTCGATGTCTAGTCTGGATTACATATCGATCTGTGCTTGAAGAGCTGCAAGCAATGGGAACTACATCCCGATTAAAGTACCAGACAAGGAAATCCTTCAATGTCGACATTGTATTTTCTTTCCCATTTTTTTGTTGACAGTAAGCGTTATTCATCATTTGTAATGTTTGTGTTTTGAGTTTGCTTGTAGAAAGCCGAGTGAGGGGAAGAGTGTTTTCTTTCAGTTTGTCCAGGACTGGTGACAATATTCATAAACAGAAGAAGCCTTTTTGCTCTTATTTCCAAACGCTTTGATATATTTGAGTAACTAAAACCAGACGCTAAAAAACTAGCCAATATACCAAAATTTTAGTTTGTACGGGGCGATACACATGTATCACATTGTTGCGCTTTACAACAAAATTTGAATCGTTTTTGTTTCTTTTTTTCTTCATTCTCTCTGATAAGGCAGATGACTTTAAGTTTATCAACATCATCATAGCCGGTTGGTTCGACCGATCTCGTGACCTTCGTATCTCTGCAGGTCATCAACCCTTACAAAAGTTCGAACTTAAATAGCGTTTGATAACATTTGATGTCGTATCTGGGAAGAAATTGATTCCACTACCGGAAGTGCGTGTAGTAGTCTTTTTTTTTCCCAGTAGGTCTTTAAAAACTCCTTTGCAGGAATGTGGAGTCTGTTAGCATCTTCATTTTGCATTAGGGCTTCTAATCAGGAAATATTTTTTTGTGTCAGCAAATGTTCGTTGAAGGAAAGAAACCCTGACCACGTCTGAAATATTTTCCAAGTAATTTACCATGTCTGTTTACAAGTTTTTGAGAGTCTCCCTGTTTACAAAACATCGAGGCTGTTCGAATCCTTGTACGTTGGAAGCGAACAGAGAAGAAAGGGGGATGTGGTCTAGCGGTTGTAAGTGTGCCAGAGCATGACCGTTTTGTCTCCGGGTTAGATCTACCGTTTCGAAATAAACCTCAAAATGAACGTTGCCCTGTAAGGCTAAACAAAATCAGAATCCACAGGAAATGCCATTAACGACAAAGATTCTGTAAACACAGATTCCGGAGGAGTGTACACGCCTCCTTTGTACGTTTCCTTGCAACGCTCTACCTCGAACGTGGTGTCATGCTTATTCAGTTGCTTTAAGTACCCATAGTTTGCGCATTTACGCAAGCCAAAGCGTGTCCTAACATGTCAATATTCGGATGTACATAAATGCCGGTATTTGTGCAAAGTACCCTTGAGAGTGTTTCGTATTTGTTAGTCACCTGCGCCCCTAGCAGGGACCTAAACAAGGTGGGATTTTTTGGTTCATCAACAAACTGAAATACGTTCTACATTAACTCTAAATTTTTTTCAACAGGAATCGAGTTGTAACAGAGTGAGACCGGGAAAAAGCTTGGCCGGGGAGTGAAAACCGCCAGGACCATTGTTGGTAGAGAGTTTTAGCGGGTTTTCGTAAATAACTGTCTGGAAGACCCTCGATGAAGAGCCAAACAAGAAAAAACCAAAGCCATCGTTGTTTATGAAACGTGGTTTCATTCTTTTTGACGAGTGTATAGGTAGGGATTGTTGGTATATAGTCAGGAAATATCACAAGTGCCCCGCATCCGATTAGGATAAATCGGACGGTGATACAGGTAGATGACGTACTCTATGGACTGACTGACAGAAAACCGCGATTGGGCCGTTCCTTTTGGACTTGGTCAAGGAAGGTCTCCGGTTATTATCTCGGAAAGAAAGGCGAGTATATCTTCTTTTGAATTGTCGTCTGGGTTGTTCTAATCCCAATGATTGTTAGAAGAAAAGGCGTGAAAAAAAGGGAGAGATCACCCGATTCATTGTTCTTTACAGAAAGGAATGGGAATATTGATTTTGAAGCGTTTGTTTTTGTTCGTGCACATAGCAATCAGCTTTCATCCCAATCCGGATCATTCTTATGGTTGGGTTCCAGAATACCGTATAAACTGACTGATTTTTGCCGGGCCGTTTATGCGTTTTGATAGAAAAGGACAGTGCTTTTTCGTACATATCTCTTACATCTTCTTGGCAATTGACACCTCAACACTTTTTTTTTGTTTCTTTACACTGTGAGCTTAAGCGTTTTTTTTTGGTTTTTTTCGAAGAAACTCAAAAGAGGGTGAATGTTCCAGGCGGGAAGGCCCGGGTTGGTCGAATGTCCTTTCCAGTTTTTTTTTTTCTGCCTGTGTGGACTTTGGCCTGATGTCGTTTAAGTTGGACAGGTCTGGCAAAGATTTATGACTAGGTCCCGCAATGACAGTTTTTGTCAGCCGTGAATTCTCGGACTTGTCTTTGTAGAATATTTTTACCCGGCGATTCTTTTACCGCACCTGGGCGCAGGTATTTTTCTGTAACACAATATTTGAATAAATTGTTTTTGTTTTTTTTCTAAACAATAGAAAACAAACACCCTCCTATTCCCCGGTATTATTTATTAATAGATTACTATCAAAATATATATATATTTTTTACCTGTTGTTCAACGTGTGACAAACGTGTCATCCACCCGTGGAAGCATCGCAGCGGGTGGTAGGGTAATTTTTCTCTTTTTTAACATAACTCTGGAAAAAAAAAAAAAAAGAAGAAAAAATAATCACCTTCTTCATGACATTTTTTTTTTAAAAGCTCGGTTTTTTTTTATGATAACTGTAGGGAGGCGCTTGATTGATGGAGGAAGGTAAATGTAGACAAAAAAATAATAATCTCGATCTCTTCACACTGTACCTTTTTTTTTTTCCCATTCGTTCTGTTTTTTAAAAAAAAAAATTGTGCGTGCGATATTTTTAAAAAAGTTTAACAGTCGAGTCAGAGTAGAACAAAAAAAAAAGTGTTTAGACACAAAAACTTATGTTTCAAACACGTAAAAAATCATCAACAATAAAAAAAACCCAGACGAGTGAGTACAACAACAATAAAAGTGTTAGACAAGTAGAAAAACTGTATTCAAACAACGCACAAAACTCATCAACAATATCAAAGCATGAATAACCGGAATGAATCTCCAAACACCACATTATTTTTTAATTCCCAGTTTACACAAATGTTGGTTGCTATATATATACTTATATATGCCCCATCCAATTTTTTCCTTCTTGTCCACACCCAACCACCAAAAAGAAAACCCACTCACACACGGTTAATATGTTTTATACTGTAACACACTTAAAAAGACTAAAAGGGCAGGTTTTTGACTGAACACTCAAGACATTAATTATACACACCTTGCAAGCTTACAACAAAAAAAACAAAAACAGTTTATTAATGTTAGAAGAAGACACCCGCAAAAACATTCACAATCACCACACCAATTAACTATCTTTTATGACAGCACTAAATACATCGGAAGAAAAAAATATAATGAAAATTCCATCCAACACCTAATGTCACATCAAAAGCAGGGTTTTTTTTTTTTTTTTTTTGCTACTCACAATTTCTGAAAAACATACAGGCGTGGCACTGGAATAACACACCTCATCTCGAACACCCAATGATTATTTCACTACCAGAATGACCAGCGCTTTGTTTTTTTCTCATCATTCATCCCCCCACCACCAACAACACTCTTTTCTTCCCGGTTTATTCCCGGTACCAGCCACAGCTGCTTTTTCATCGATCAGCTGTCATCGTTGGATTGAAGAACGGATGGGGTCAGATTGGGGGAAAACGGTCCATTGTTACTAGCGATAAGTGTTCAAACACTGTCTCCCACAACCAACGCCTTCCAGCGGCATAAAGAAAATGACAGTACTCTGTTCTATTCACCCTCGCAAGGGGTCTAAACGGAAACACATCAAACCAACCCTCTCTATCCTTCTATCATCGGCCAAATTGTGAAAGCTTGATTGTGATAATCGTGTTAGTTAAATATCCACCACTCCACTCTCGCTTTTGCATGTACTGTCCCCTTTCCCTCAGGAAAAGTCTCTATCATGTCGTTAAAATGATCCGCGAATCACGGGCTCGGGATGAAGAGCGTAGGCAATTCGGATCCAGGTCCAACCAGGCATCAACCTCGTCTTTGAGGAGCGTGACATTTGAGTCTGTTTTTATTAACTCTTTCAAATTGGAAAGAGCCACCATCCACCAAAATTCATACACCACTGATCAGGAGAACGACTACTAGCACTTTGCTTTTTTTTCTTGTTTTCTGGTTCCGAACAAAAAAGGAGAATGTTCATCCAAATAGGAATGAGTGATCCCGCTTTGGCAGTTGTCCAGGGGGTTCCGGGACCATTCCGTCACATCTCGTTGTCCCCTTCGCATGCATGGAAAAGTAAGTACTTTTTTTTTTTTTATCATGTTGTTGCCCATCTGAATAGAGGAATCGTTAGTTATCCCCTTAGCCCCTTTTTATGCATATTCGATTGAAAGTAGTCACTTCCCAGTGGTCCGCGGGCCATCGATTAGCCTCGGATGGAATGAAGATTTCCCATATCTAGTCACAATCAAAAATTTAAAAGAATACAGTTATAACATCATACAGCTAAAAAGCAGGAAAAAAAAAAGAAAGATCTATCCTCCACTTTATTTTTTCTGTTTTTTCTTTTTTGCGGTATGCGTGGCCATTTCTCCTCCTCCTCCTCCTCTCAACCTCCTCTGCCTTCATCTTCAACAGCGCATTTTTTCTATCATTTTTTTAAACAGTTTTTTCTAGTTGAAAAGATCCTTCTACTCTTGGGTAGTAAGAAGCGATTCCTGTTTTTGTGGGAAAGTATTCAATTTTTTCATTCTCCATCTTTTTTGACCAAGGGTTTCCCTTGGATATTTTCTATATGAATCCTTAGCGTGCTTCCCACAGTTGGGAGCAAGTAATAAAACTTCCTCTGTTTTCTACTTTAAAACAATTTCTCTCCGTTTCTTCTAGCTAACTGTAGACATAATTGTTCTAGAGTATTTTACCTCTTCAGTTCTTTGCCTTCTTCATTTTCCTCAGGTGAAAAAAAAAAAGAAGCAGGGATCGGTAGTGGCGGTTGTGAAGGGCGGCAGTCGCAGTCGGCCAGAGGTCTCTCTCTCTATTGGGTTTTTTAGAAGTAAACGACTTAGTACATATTAGATATATTGACATACGCGGTTTTAAACACTAAAAAAAAAAGATTTAATAAGATCGGGCAATGACCGCTCTGAGCTAACATATTAAAAACAAGGCCGTTAAAGATAACAATATTCAACCAATCGCAAGAATTTATTATAGAAGAAAGTAGGTTAAATCGATTATCAGCAAAATAAACGAACGTAATAGAATGCGCTACCTATAAGTCAAAAAAAAGAGAGGCGTGTCTATACCAATTGGTCGGTCAGCCACAATGATTCAGAAAAAACAACACCTTTTGCCCACAATCCGCCGTTATTAATATGTTGTATAAATCCACACACAAAAAGAAAAAATGCTAGTAGCAGTCGGTTTTTTAAAATTGTCGCGTCACCAAATCGCTGTAGTAGTAGTAACCTCCTGTTACAAAAGTATTATATGAACCACTGACACCGGTATAAAACTCCGGTAAGATGGTTTTTGTATCATCCAAAAAAAAAAAAAAAAAATTCCTACTAATAAAATCGGTTATAAAAAATGTACCTAGTTTTTTTTTTTTTTCACTGGAGCTTTCGGAATATAGGGTTTTTCACGATAAAAAGTGGGTGTGTGAAGAGGAGGTGGGTGGTTCTCTCGCTGTAAAGATCGTTTTCCCCCCTCTTTTTTTTTTTCCCTTCTTCTTCGAGGTTGATACAGCGTTGCTCTCTTTGGTAAACCCCATCTTAGATCTCCTCCATTGTTATCGTCTGGAACTGTTCTTTATCCAGAGTGGGGAATTTTCTGGTTGGTTTTGGCGCCCTCCTTTGACATCCGCGGGTCTGGCGTATTGTCTGATGTACCACTCTGGCTCGACTCTCCTCTTCTTCTTCACCGTAACAAACACCATTTTTTCCCATAGAGTACATGTAATTATTGACACAACTGTTGAATAGGGCGTCGTACACGTCTATCGTTCTTCTGTAGATGCTGAGGGTGGGGGAAAGGAGCTGCGAGGCATTTTAAAGTAAGTCCTTTACTTTACAACATCACCAAGTAGACGACATAGAGTCCGCAATCGGAACTAGTTAATGTTTGAAGCAACTGGTGTTATGAGAGTAAATTCGGCTATTTCGCTTTATAAAGTCTTAATTTCGTGGTTCATGGGAGGTAACCATAACTATCAAAAAATTTCCGCGTTTCCCAGCCCGTCAAAATAGGCAGCAACCCAGTGCTCCCCCTTTCCCGGCTGGAGTCGGTTGTTAATACATAGGCGCTGGGGATTTTCTGGGTGAATTTTTAGCCGGCAGCAGGTCCTTAGGATAACCCCGCGAAACACGGTCGTGCGGGAGACGATCGGACAGTAGATGCTCGATTGAAGACTCCTTGTTCATACGCGAAGTCGTTCAGGACCTGCCTACTCTTGTCCACCTCGATGAGGGCCGTCCAGCTCTCCATAGACTAAGACGGCCGACAGCGGTGGTTAAGGGCCTTGGGCGAATTTTAGCTCTTTTCCATAGGCGCGGACTTGACTAGCTCGACTGATTGACCATCCACAGGCTGGGGTGAGGTCGCAAGCAGGAAGATGGTGTAGCCCCGGGAGAAGCTTGTTCCAGGGAGAAAACCCGGCGGCCGGCCTCCTTGTGACGAGACCGGAGCCTCCGGGGTGGTATGCATAGGCTCTGGCGGTGGTTTTCCATCAAAGTCGGGAGTCAGGGTCTTTGCCGTACGTGCTTTCCGTCTAAGGTGATGCTCAAAAATTAATGATTCGTAATTTCGCAAAGTTAAAAGGATTTTTCATAGGTCCGTTCACAGCCGAAAACTGTCCACCAGGTGACAATGACCCTGTGGGGTCTGGCTGAGAAATTATATTATCTTGGACGGCGCGAGTTTACCACGACGGGTGAATGCTCTTTGATAACCACTCTTTTTATGGGATATTTGGCTGTGGCTTTCTCCAAGGCTTTTTGGGGGGGGGGGGGGGGGGTGGCCGAGTGTGTATTGCCTGGGGGTTAACTTTAGCCTTCCTGACGAACAAAGCTGCTGTGGGACAATCTCTACTCGCCATACGGGTTCTCACGATGTTCCATGATGGCAGAAGTATTCTTCGAGGGAATCAACCTTATTTTTCACGTCCACTCGTTTCAGCAAGTAGCATTCTGGGCCATCAAATTCCGTGTGCAGCTTCCCCATCATGTCCATCACTTTACTCCCGGCCGAGGCATTCCGGCGTCTCTTCACGACCCCCGTTGTCGTTTCCATCGGTTGTCGTCCATGTTGTCCGGGGTGTCCGGTGCGGAAGAGGCAACATTCCGGGTACCCGCTCATTTGGGCCTCAGGTCCGTAGGTCAACAGCTGTCTCTAGCATGGCGCGATAGGGGGTAGGGGTTTTCGGGAGTTGGTGCAAGGACGCCGTTCAGGGACGGTCCACCTGGGAGAAGAGGCTATGTAGAAAATTGTTAACGGGGCTCACGTTGGTGGTGCGTCGGAGTTCGCTACCGTCGGCTTTGGTGGACTTTGGCTTGAAGATGCGAAAAGTGTTGGAGAGGTCAGTTAGCTCGAGGTACCAGCGGTATATGATAAATTTCGATGGGGCGCCGGAGACAAGCTAGCTAGGGGTAAATTTCAACATACTGTCCTTTTCGACGGCGGTTTGGGAAGTGGCAGGGAAAACAGATCCCGACCCGACTGACGCTTCGAGGAAGTGGTGTAAAAACGCCATAGTTTAATCAAAATGTCCTTTTCTGTCTTCTTTCGTTGCTGGCTTTCGTTTTCTCCTCGGTTGCCTTTTCACCTTTTTCGATGGTGTTAAACGCCAACGACCCGCTGAAGCAATCGCTGTCCCGCTCATTCGCCCTTCTTTTAAGGGCGTCTTGATATTTTGTCCGCTCAGAAACGTCTCGCGCGATGTTCGCTCGGATCTTTACCCTTCTTTCAAAGAGGGCCTTCCCGGGATTGATGAGGGGCATCACATGCGCCTAACCCAGCCAAAATATTCCATATTCCCTTTCCTCTGTAGTTAGGGCTTCGGTGAAGATCGGCAGCCCGTGCCGGCTTGTCTGGATACAATATATTGTTCATACACGCGACAGTTCGGTTTATGGGAGTGTAAACGTGTCATTTTATTATTTTTATTTTTTTTAATGGTTGAGATCTCGTGGAACGTAGATGAAGCGTAAACCACGGTGTGTCGCTGGAAAATGTCAGGTTGTTTTTGCCCGTGTCGGTGCTTAAGGACATTTCAACTGATGAGTTAAACTGAGAGCGGACTCATGCGGGTACGTAGTGGGGCTTGTCATAGATTTGGTGATACACCTCCGTGTCGTGGGGGACGATGGGAAGAGTTCTAAGAAAGGGGAGCCCTCACATCCCCTCGGTTGGGGGTCGCGAATTGATCGCAGTAGACTAATATACTTTTAAAGTCTGATTCAAGTCCATCATAACCCGCGGATTGATTTTTTTTTCCCCGGAAGACGTCTTGTAAAAGTAATACTAATATGGTCCCGGGCGGGGCTCCTTTCCATTGAGGCACCCTCCTTCTTTCATGATAACCTTAACTCTTTTTGACGACTTGTTGTAGAACAAGTTAATGGGTTTTCTTGGCGCCTTTAGAAGGAAATTGTTTTTCGGATTGGATCGTTTGATTGAGTTCCCTGATGAACTCTTCGTTGGGAGGTCTTACAGCCCCCCATTCAAGGCAATCGTGTACACGGTGGGGGGTTGATACTACCACCTTACCAGATGGAGACTCGGCGGCGTTTATTCTGACGGGGCATTTTCGTTGGTTTTCTAGACTGGGGGGTGGTGTAGTTCAACCAAATATCGTCGTAGCCCAACATTAAATGTGATTGTTAGGTAAACTGAATTTCAGGAAAGTCCAATTTCCCATTCTCCAATCAGATCAATCTCTGGGGAAGCGAGTCGTATAATGAGGGCTTTGTTTTTGGGAAAAAACTTAATAGAACGGTTATCGGAAGAGTAAGATAAACAGGCCATTCGGAATAAACTATTTCGGATTGATAGACGGGTTGGGAAGGAGGTAACCTAGGCAAGAGCTAAGCAAAGCAGTCCACAAACTGACTATCCCCGAGTCGCGAGACAAATTAATAAAGAAACCGTTACCACCAATAAATAAGAATGATTGACCAAAAATAACAATTCGTTCCGGGGAACTCTTTTCCAAAGAGGTTCCAAAGTCGAGATCCTCTATCATCGTTCCTCCTCATTTCTACTACTACTTCGTCTTCGCCTCGGTTCATAATATCAAAATCGTTTTGTGTACCCGAATTAACAGAAGGGGGATAACCCCACCCACTTGACAAGATATTGACGACTACCGCGGTTGTTCTCTTCGTATTAGCACAGATTTCGATCCGATAATTCTCCGGCCTCTCCCACTTTCTGCAGTTCTTGTTCATATAATTGTGCCTTTTAAAATTTGGTTGGCGAAACTCTTTAATGGGACGTAAGTATGTGGACTGGTCGTTTTCGCGTCATGAACAATAAAAAAGTTCTTCCGTTCAAGAGGGTAAATAACCTTTTATAAAGGTTTTTTTTTTCGTTTTTTTTTACCCGATTCTCACCTTATCCCCTCTTTCAATCCCGGTTTTTGGTGGTCGGTGGGGGATGGGTTGGTTGTTGCCGTAAAGAGAATGCCACACTCTTTCTGGTTAAGGAATATCCACGCGCCCGGGTGCGGTCTTGATGCTCCGATGATATGATTATTATATGCGGTTACCAGGTTCTGGTACACGTCTAGGAATGTCAGGGTGTTTTTATAAGTTAAATAAGCGCCAGATTTTTTCTTTAAAGGTTCGATATTAAAGCGTTCAACACAGAAAGGCTTAATATCCTCGTTTTTTGTAACAAAAAAAATGCGATTCTATTTCTCTTTTAATTATTTTTGAAAGGTGCTGTTAATAAACTCGGTTTCCTTTGTCAGTTTGCAGCGCTCTGGTTTTCTCCTCCCTGTAAAAAATTCTCCGAAAAGCCCGCAAAACCAAACCAGATCCTCTCTTATTCTTTCTGTGGAAGCACCCAAGCAAAATTTATAAACACGTTCTATACATGTCAGGCGTAGGTAGCTGTTGCTCTCGTTATGTTTTTTAAGGTTTTTTGACATCAATCAAATCACATTGCCACTGAGCCATCTGATGCCGCTGACATTTTTTCCGCCTGGGAAAGCGGTCTGTCACTTTTTTTATGAAGACGTGTAGGCGTTCTTGAAAACTCAACCAGTCCTTAGTATAGGCAGTGCATACTTGGATTGATCTTTAGTTTTTTTATTCCTCCAAAGGCCGAAGGGAATATAAAGCGGAATACTACAACAGCTCTAAAACTTCTTTATTTCTTCCATATCATTTTCCCGGATTCTTCTTCTTCTTCTTTTTCTTAGGAGTGGGTGGTGGGGTTGGTGCTCGGTGGTGGTTTCCGGCGTCATTATACCGTATCCGAGGGGAGATTACGATCAAAGTCTTTCGGGGTGTTCATGCCCTTCAGGGCAGTAGTGACGAACGTTTCCCACCCCACGGGCTAGCGATTCGTTCCTCTTCTTAGAACGTCATTGTCGAGCTCCGTAGGTTGGAAAAAAAATTTTTAACAACCTGACTCGATAAACTGATCTCCCTCGCTCGTTCCAGGTGAGGTTTCTTATCGCGGTTTGGATGCGGGTCGAGAAGAAGCGGGTGTTTTTTCTTCATGGGATTTTGGGAACTATCCAAGGTTCTTTAGGATGACGGTCATCTTCATTAGGAGTGAGAGAGTGTGCCGGCGGCGGCGGTGGGCAGCGCGGCTGAATAGTGGTGGTTGTGGTGGTTTACTTGCTTGAATCTTTTTAAAAATGAAAAGTAGTTGAGGAAAGTTCGTTGGCACTGTCGTTGGGGGTTGCTTTCCGGCAGCTTCGATGACGCATCGACGCCCTCAGTATTTTCTATGTTTAATGTTTTCTAAGACTTTCCGTTGTGCGTCTGGAACGGGTGGTCGGGATCATAGGGACTCGAGAATTTTAGGGTCCATAATACCATTTTTTTGGCTCATGAAATCAGAAGAGCTGGTAACACAGCAACGATGGTTTCAATAGGTGTTGAGGAAAACCCCTTTCTGAAGAATCCGCCTTTTCGTTTTGCCGAGGTGTTTTTCTGGGAGAGGGTTCTCAGGGATCGTTTATATCCGCAGAGATTTTCTTCTGACGGGAGTCAAAGTCACGTTGCCTTTTAAATATTGAGGCTGCATTGCGAAGATAAATCTCACTTGGATCGGGAGCAGCGTCTTTCAGCATGCTTTGGCTACGGGACGTCCTCGATACAGAAAGAATTTTCACGTTGGTACGGTGTTTTTTTTACTCTGGAAAGCATGTTACTTGGAATATTGATTTACTTGAACTTCGTCCGAAAAGATTTTGGTTTCAGTCGATACAGCTCGGTTGTGTCCTGTTTCAAGTCTATAGCAAAATAGCCGTGCGGGGTAGATTGGTTAGCATCCTTATAGGCGTCAAGCATATACTTCGTTTCTGCGGGCATCATTTGTCGGCTATAATGGAGATCAGGGATAGCGTCTCTAGGGTTTTTAAACACACTATATAATGATGTTTAAATGAATGGTTCACTTTCTTTATTTTTGGAAACTAAATTTTGTGTAATGTAAATACATCATGTCTTTATTGTGACTTCCTTTGTAAAACAGTCTAGTAACTCTTTCGTCCAGTTTCCGACATTTAGATCGTCGATCACCACCATCCTCTTTTTCGCGGGTTCCCATAGGGTCCACATCGGGGATGCTTCTCAAATCGGACGACCTTCATCACGCCGTATCCGGACTGCCATTCGCCGAAGCACCCAACCACTCTTCGGGTTGGGTGGGGCATAAGCGACTCTTTGTCTTTAATAAATTTTTTTTTTTAACAATTCGGTTTTACGCAAGATGTAGGACCAGCGATCACGCAGGTGAACGGGAAGCGTTTTTTAAACCTAGGATCCATTCTTTAAAGGTTTATCCGGTTATGACTAACAAATCGTGGTAGTGATCGTGCTTTAATAATGATGTTGTAAAAAGACAAACATGATTCGATTGTTTATTTCATTAGTTAGTAATTATCGATTAGAATTCTGCCGCTAAATTCGATATACAAACTTTATTATCAAGGGGGATCCACCGCGCTTTCGGACTTCTCATCCGCTTTAATCGCTTACTTCCCTTTGGTGCCTAGAGCCTCACGAAAAAAAAAAAGAGGGTCGATCGGCCCCTGTCATATTATGCCACGATTAGCCTAGTAAAAACACCACCACACACACACAACACACCACACACCAACACACACACACACACGCACGCACATACACACACACATACGTGCTCGCACGCACGCGCTCCGCAGGCGCGCGCACACACACACACACACACACACACACACACACACACACCCCAGCAAACAAGCACGCACACACACACATTCACACACTCCCACACACGCACACACGCACGCACACACACACAACATACACCACACACACACAACACACCACACACACACACACACAGAGAGAGAGAGAGAGAGATGAGATGAAAGAGAAGAGAGTGAGAAGAGAGGGACGAGATGAGAGAGGGAGAGAGAGCGAGAACACTTAATACATGTATTGGACTTGGTTTTCCCCCACGTAAAAGTATTCTCGGTGACAGGGACGTGGAACCGCCGGTTTGGTATGATATGTGTGTGTGAGTGTGTGTTGTGTGCGTTTTTGTGTGTGTTGTGTGTGTGTATTTTGTGTGTGTGTGTGTTGTGTGTGTGTACTGTGTGTGTGGTGTGTGTGTGTATGTGTGAGAGTATGTGTGTGTGGTTGTGTGTGTGTGTATGATTGGTGTGTATGTGTGTGTGTTGGTATAGATTACGTGTGTGTGTTGTGTGTGTGTGTATGTGTGTGTGTATGTGTGTGTGTGTGTGTGTGTGTGTGTCATGTGTGTGTGTATGAGTGTGTGTGTGGCAGGTTTGTGTGTGTGTGTGTGTGTATGTGTGTGTGTTAAGTGTGTGTGTGTGTGTGTGTGTGGTGTATGTGTGTGTGTACTGTGATTGTGTTGTGTGTGTGTGTGTGTGTATGTGTGTGTGTGCGTGTGTGTGTGTGTTTTGTTTGTTGTGTGTAGTGTGTGTGTGTGTATGTACGTACGTGTGTGTGTGTGTGTGTGTGTGTGTGTGTGTGTATGTGTGTGTGTGTGTGTGTGTGTTGTGTGTGTGTGTGTGTGTGTACGTACGTGATCTGTGTGTGTGTGTGTGTGTGTGTGTGTATGTAGGGATGGAATGGATGGATGGTCTGGATGTATGGATGGGTGGGTAGATTATGTAGGTATTCAGTATGTAATGTATGGTGTGTATGTATGTATGGATGAATGCATGATGCATGGTATGGGCTGTATCGTTTGTATGTTGTATGTATAGTATGTATGTATGTATGTATGTTATGTTGTGTGTGTGTCTGTATGTATGTATGTATGATGGATTTAGAGTGTGGGTGTACGTATGTATGTATGTATGTATGTATGTAAGTATGTATGTATGTTGTATGTATTTTAAGTTGTACGCGTTGTGTGTATGTGTGTATGGATGGATGGATGGAATGGGATGTATGTATGTATGTATGTATGGGTGTATGTTGATGTATGTATGTATGTATGTATGTAAGTATGTGATCGTGTGTGTGGTGTGTTGTATGTATGTATGTATGTATGTATGTATGTATGTATGTATGTGTGACATGTATTGTATGTTGTATGTATGTATGATGGATGGATGAATGGATGGATGATGGATGGATGTGTGTATGTATGTATGTGATGTTGTCTGTTGTAGTATGTATGTATGTATGTATGTATGTATTGTATGTATGTATGTAGTATGTCTGTATGTATGCATGTATGATGGTATGTATGTCTGTCTGTGTGTATGTATGATCTGTTGTAATTTATGTATGTATGTAGTCGTACGTATGCGCGCAGGGATGTAGTGTGGAGTATTTGTGTACGTGTGTATGTATATGTGGGTATTTGTATTTCCAATGTATTATTTATCAATATTTCCTCATTTTAGTGGATTCAATTTATGGTAAGGCTGCAATAATGCAATCATGTAGTATTTCAGTATTTTCAATAAGAGAAATTGTTCTAAGATAGATGACTTCACGAAAAAAGTAAATGCCATTGCTTAATTCAATTACCATCTGAAAATAAAAAATTGATTTGACTTGATTGACTTGATTAGACTAGCCTAACGCACGCACGCACGCACAACCCTACCTAATAACTACTAGACACACACACACACTCACACAATCCACACAAACATATATAGGATATATATATATATATTATATATATATATATATATATATTATATATATATACATTATACATATATAATATATATATATATATATATATATATATACATTTATCTATATATGTGTGTGTGTGTGTGTGTATGTGTGGGGGTTTTCTGAATCAACGCGGCTGTGTTCTACATTTTGGATTTATTGTTTTAAAAGTCCTCTCAATCTTTTTGAAAGCTACAGCACTTTTCACAATTGGTGTGTGTAGTGCGGGCGTTTGCGTGAGATTGATTGTGCGCATGCGCGCGTCGCCTTTCTATGGTGTTGGGTTGGTTGTGTTGTGTGTGTTGTGTGTGAGTGTGTTGTAGTGTGTGTGTGTGTGTGTGTGTGTGAGTGTGGTGTGTGTGTGTTCGTGGAATTTTATTTGAAAACCAATATGCAATAGCTTTTTGTGTCTTTGATATATTGATGAGTATCAATCTGCCTGTCAGTATTGTAATTGCCCTTCATGGGATGACTTAAGTGTTTTTGACTTGACTTGACTTGACTTGACTGACTTGACTTGACTGACTTGACTAGCTGGCCTACATTATTAACAACTGGTAGAGACACTTTCGTTTTTTTTTTTTTTATTTTCCTTTTTTTTTTTTTTTTTTCCGTTCCTTCGGCTCTAGAGCTCCGAGGATCACAATGGCGAGATTGTTGCCTATGCGACCAGGTTTTTTGCCACCACACCTTGAATGGTTAGCGCATTCCGACTTCGGGGAATGTACGCTGTGTATGTTCGCGATTCCGTAACCTAACCCACCGAACGCTGACATGAAAGACGGGATATTTAACGTGCGTATATTGATCTTCTGCATGTATATATACACGAAGGGGATGAAGGTTACTGGCAGGTCTGCACTTGAAAGTTGGAGCTGGGAGATGGTTAAAAAAGCAACACATCCCCCACCTTTAATTTACCAGTCGCCGGCGCCGAGATTCGAACCCACGACTTCATGTGCCCGTGGGATTGAAGGTCCAACGGTCTTAACCACTCGGCTATAGCGTCCGATGTGGTGGCAGTCTAAGCTGTGTGTGTGTGTGTGCGGAAGAAAACGGTGTTTGACGTGTGAAGTGCTTTGTACACAAAACCCACAGATAGTCTCTTATGCCAGTCCTCTTTTCTCAACCTTTGCCGAGCTGCAGTGTTGAAGCACATACATAGATAAAAAGTCGTCTTCTTCTTCTTCTTGTTTGGCGAACGCTCAGATCAGACAGCAACTACTATTATCTGTCATATAAACGAAATTGCGTTGCGCTGCCGTTAAGCGCCTGACAAGTCAGGCCCAGCGCATCCGACTTCAATGTGGGAGAGAATTGTGATCTTTCAGGGAGGGGGGGAAAAAAGGCAGGAGAATGGACCAAGAAGGCAGAAAAAAAATCGATAGACAAGAAGGAGGTGA
>CM054149.1:7069762-7074762 GCA_028751875.1 Rapana venosa
ACTTGACTTGACTTGACTAGCCTGGCCTACATCTATTAACAACTGGTAGAGACACTTTCGTTTTTTCTTTCGTTCCCCGGCTAGAGCTCCGAGGTTCACCAATGGCGAGATTTTTGCCTATGCGACCAGGTTTTTTGCCCACCACCATGAAGGTAGCCGCATTCCGACTTCGGGGATGTATGCTGGGTATGTTCGCGATTCCGTAACCTAACCCACCGAACGCTGACCTGAAGGACGGGATATTTAACGTGCGTATTTTGATCTTCTGCATGTGTGTGCGTATTTTGATCTTCTGCATGTGTGTGTGTGTGTGTGTGTGTGTGTGTGTGTGTGTGTGTGTGTGTGTGTGTGTGTGTGTGTAAGTAAGTAAGGCTTCAATTTTAACGTCTTTCCACTTTAAGTGATACCAGACGGCTCTAAAATAGGAGACTGAATGAAAGAGATGGATAGATAGATAGATCTACTCTGTGTGTTGCGTGCGAGTGTGTGTGTGTGTGTGTGTGTGTGTGTTGTGTGTGTGTGTGTGTGTGTGTGTGTGTGTGTACACGAAGGGAATGAAGGTTACTGGCAGGTCTGCACTTGAAAGTTTGGAGCTGGGAGATGGCTTTAAAAAAAACAACACATCCCCCACCTTTAATTCACCAGTCGCCGGCGCCGAGATTCGAACCCACGACTTCATGTGCCCGTGGGATTGAAGGTCCAACGGTCTTAACCACTCGGCTATAGCGTCCGATGTGGTGACAGTTTAACCCGTGTGTGTGTGCGGAAGAAAACGGTGTTTGGCGTGTGAAGTGCTTTGTACACAAAACCCACAGATAGTCTCTTATGCCAGTCCTCTTTTCTCAACCTTTGCCGAGCTGCAGTGTTGAAGCACATACATAGATAAAAAGTCGTCTTCTTCTTCTTCTTGTTTGGCGAACGCTCAGATCAGACAGCAACTACTATTTATCTGTCATATAAACGAAATTGCGTTGCGCTGCCGTTAAGCGCCTGACAAGTCAGGCCCAGCGCATCCGACTTCAGCGTGGGAGAGAATTGTGATCTTTCAGGGAGGGGGGAAAAAAAAAGGGCAGGAGAATGGACCAAGAAGGCAGAAAAAAAATCGATAGACAAGAAGGACGTGACAGAAAGAAAAGGAACAAGGCAGAAACATTTTAATCATTTTTCATTATTAATTTTGTTTTCTTTAAAGAATTCTTTGTTTATGCTTTTTTTCATAATAGTTGTTGATTAGTTATGTGCATACCCCTCACCCCCCCCCCCCCCCCCCCCCCCCCCCACACACACACACTTCCCGGCCGGTGGATTAAAAACACGAACAGTCTTAGGTTTAATTCCACCCCAACACACACACACACACACACACCACACACTCTCTCTCTCTCTCTCTCTCTCTCTCTCTCTCTTATATCCCTAAGGGCGGGACTGATTGTAAAAAAGCACATGGGAGCTTATTCATTATCCTCGAAATAAAAGAATTTGTCATCGTCATTGTCATTGTGTCCCCGTCTAATATCGCTATTTAGTGGAAGGACGCTAAACTGAATAACCACTACATTTTACCCCATATTTCATAATGGTGGTGGGGGGGGGGGGGGGGGGGGGTGGTGGTTATAACAAAAACACAGAAAAAGGCCACTGAACGATACACCTTTACCCCATACTGCATAATGGGGGCGGTGATGTTTATAGAAACAACGCAGAAGACCGCCTCAGTGTGCGTGAATGAGAGACTAATTTGGCAGGGCTGTACTGTGAAAAAAAACACCCCGCAAACTGAAGTGGTACGGGCACGTCACACCAACATCTGGACTGGCCAAGACTGTCCTACTACAGGGAACAGTACAAGGAGGGGAAGACAAAGAGGCAGACAGCGAAAACGATGGGAAGACAACATCAGAGAGTGGAGGACTGGCCTAGAACGATTTGCTACGGAAAGCAGAGGATCGAGGGAAGTGGAGGAAGCTGGTTGCAAATTCTTCAGTGGTGCCTCTACAGGACTACGGGATATATTGCAGGTGTCATGTGCGCCTCCTCTCAATTATGTATCCTGGCATCAACAAAATTATTCTGCTGCCTCGTCATCTCTGAATCACCATCGTTGCTGCTCTCATGCCGCCCATCTCAATCTTACGATCCTAGCCACATCAAGGTCATGTATCTCCCGGGCTGAAAGTTCACAGCGAGTTTATCAGTGTCAGGCTGAAGACTCAAGAATACTTTAATGTCTCATCTAGAGAAATTATGAGCGGCATTTTGAAATTATAATTACACAGCATGCATTATTAAACAATACAGATTAAGAAATAACACAGTATTTTAAAAGCCAACAATCTACGTCACACACACCCCCGCACACACCCATCCACACACACCCATCCACACACACCCACACACACCCACACATCCACACACATCCACACACACACACCCACACCCACCCACACACACACGCACCACAACACACACACACACGCACACACGTACACACACACACACCCACATACACACACGCATGTGCGTGCGCACGCACTTACCAGTAAAGGTTAAGAGTAGCAAAGCAAAACCACAACACAACAATAATGCCATGCAAGGATGCCATAAGACCACCAGCCAGCGGGGACCAGCCCTTCACCGCTGTGGCCCGGGTCATTCCAACGGTGCTCTGGTTTTGATCCAACATTATGCAGGACACCCCCCAACTAAGCCCTCTACTAACAACCCTGGCTTAGTCATGGAGCCAGACTGTGTGAGAGACCTACCTGGGGTGGCAAACACCACAACGTGTGTAGAACCACCATTTTCCCACGAAACGGACAAACTTTTGGAGGTCACTTTGACACAAACTGACGTGACCACAAGCACGAAAGTTCAGGTCAGCCTTTAGACTAGAGCGATAGAGTAACCAATACCAATACAGATCACAAAATATGAGAATTTTCCTCTTTTTTTTTTATTGAATAATGTCATGTTATCACTGGTGGTCTTATGGCAGCCTAACACTGATAAACTCGCTGTGAACTTCCAGCCCCGGGAGATATATGACCTTGATGTGGCTAAGATCGTAAGATTGTTATCAAGTCATGTTACGAGTGCTGATGAACAGAATGAGAAATAAAATCCTACCTGAGATATCTGAAACCCAATTTGGATTTATGGCAGATAAAGGTACCAGAAATGCCTTCTTTGCCCTGAGGACCCTCATGGAAAGGGCGATTGAGGTACAAAAAGACTTGTACCTCTGCTTTATTGACTATTCTAAGGCATTTGACAAAGTAAGACATTCCGATCTGTTCGACGTTTTACTAAGATATAACTGTGATGGAAAAGATCTTAGAGTGATCAAAAACTTGTACTGGGAACAAGAAGCTGCAATAAGAGTTGATAATGACTGCAGTGAGTACAGACCGATCTGTAGGGGAGTGAGGCAGGGCTGCGTTTTTTCTCCAGACCTCTTCAATATCTACAGCGAAATGATTCTACGGAACATAGAGCAGCATGAAGGTGTCAAAGTAGGATGTCACAACATAAACAATCTAAGATATGCGGATGACACAGTGCTAATTGCTGACTCGGAGGAAAAACTACAAAATATCCTTACAACAGTCACAATCGAAAGTGAAAACTGAATGCAAAGAAGACTGAGTGCATGGTAATCTCAAAACAGTCAAACATGCCTGTATGTAACATTTTATGCAAAGGGGAAAGAATAAAACAAGTTTGTACCTTTAAATACTTGGGCTTCACAAAAACTCCAGACGTCAGATGCGACACAGAAATAAAGAAGAGAATCGCTTTGTCTAAAGACACATTCACCAAGATGAAGCCGATCTTTACCAATTGAAATATAAGACTCAGCACCAAAATCAACACTCTGAAAGCCTACATATGGTCCATCCTTTTGTACGGATGTGAATGCTGGACGCTGACAAAAGACCTCGAAAGAAGACTTGAAGCAGCAGAAATGTGGTATATCAGAATTATGAGAATATCATGGACTGAAAAGAAGTCAAACGAAGAAGTAATGGAAATGGCCGGATACAAAAGATCCCTACTCAAAACCATCAGAAAAAGACAACTACAATTTCTGGGGCACATAAACAGAGCTGATGGAATAAAAAAGCAAATATTGTGTGGAAAGATTTGTGGTACCAAAGACAGAGGAAGACAACACAAAATACACAGACATTCTGAATAGCTACGCAACGAGGAAAGAATCCCCCAACAATGAACTCATCAGGAGAACTGACAACAGAGAGGAATGGAAGGCCATGATCGCCGATGTCTGCAACAGACCTGGCACATGAAGAAGAAGATTGATTAATGGTCGATGGTGACGAGGATGACGTCATGGTGGGTGATGATTGTCATGGTTATGACGTGGGAGTTCACAAAATTGGACACAACTTCGTGGCAAGGACAATGCTCTATGCATTCTATCACAACGTTGGGTCCTAGTATCTTACAAGGCTGGGAGATAATAATAATAATGTATGGAATTTATATAGCGGTGAATCTTGTAAAGCAACAAATCAAAGCGCTCAGATGACATTTTCTTTTTTATATATCGAGGATAATGGAATAAACACTCATGTGCTTTTTTTTTTTACATCTAGTCCCCGTATGTCAATGCGTTTTTGTAAATTCTGTCACTTGTTCCCACCGGCACACAACGGCCTACTCTTTCGAAAAGCGGAACAGGATTTAACGTGTGCGCAAGATGTTCTGCAGTGAAGATACATGCACTTCAGTGTTGGTCAGAATCATCGGGGACAGTGTTTTCTTCAACTCTGTCTACAACGTAGAGGAGGTTCGACTGTGTGGTCCCGGTCTTCTCACTCACTGCCAATGTCACTCTGGGTAGAAGCCGACTGACTGGAGCCTCCGGAATCGTGCCTCTGCCGAGATTCAAACCCGTACCCACGACCCTCTAGGCTGGAGGTGAACCTGCTACCTCCTGTGCCATTTAAAAATTTGATTTTTTAATTCTTTGATATCGA
>CM054149.1:7079762-7089762 GCA_028751875.1 Rapana venosa
GGATGACGGAGAGCGAGCTGGACCCGCACGCCAGCATGAGAGGAGTGTCTCCAGCCGCGTTCTGGGCATTGACGTTGACGTTTTCGTGATCCAGCAGTTCCAGAACGATGAACTCGCGGTTGTAAGCACAGGCCAGGTGCAAGGGAGTGTTGCCGCGCCTGTCCACTGCCATGACGTCAGCTTCCTTCTCAATGAGCACAGCGGCCACGATGTAGTGACCCAGGCGGCAGGCCAGATGCAGAGGAGTCCCGTCCGAGCTTGGCGCGTTGATGTCGAGCTGGGGTCGGAAGCGGGACAGAAGGATCCTGAGCACGTCGTCGTTGTTGCCGAAACAGGCAGCGTGGAGGACAGTGTGGCCCCTGCGCGAGGCGCTGGTACCGATCTGCGCCCCTGCATCCAGCGCAGTCTGCACGTCTTCCCAAACCCCGTTCCTGCAAGCCTGATCCAGCCGCTGTAGCAGCTCTGCCATTGCTGTCCCCACACTGGAGGGACAGACAGACAGACAGACAGACACGCACGCGCACGCGCGCACACACACAAACACACACACACACACACACACAAGGAATAGCGGTTTATAGAATTAATGATAATAATAATAATAATCATAATAATAATCATAATAATAGTTCCTACAAGCATGGCTTCAGTTTTAACAGCGTTTAGTTGTAACTTGTTCTCTATCAACCAGTTTTGGATATCTTGAAAGCAGTAGGCCATATTTGTCAAGAGAGAAGGCAGATTTTTCAGGAGTTTCACTGCTTAGAATCTGAGAGTCATCTGCATAAAAGTTGCGGTTGATCTGATGACGGTTAATCATAAAAGACAGTGGAGCCGTGTAGAGAGTGAAAAGAACAGGGCCCAGAACTGATCCCTGCGGGACCCCACATTCCAGTCTGGCAGGTACTGACTGAATCTTGTTTACTGTGACTGTCTGGAATCGGTCGGTCTGGTATGAGCTAATTTTCTTGAAGACGGGAAAGAATAATAGAGTGGTCAATAGTGTAGAAGGCTGCAGATAAGTTTTTCTTCAATACAAAATGTGTAATTGCTAGATACTCCAGAAATATTATAATTATTGTTTCAAAATACACTCAACAACTCAACTGTCTCCATCGCCACTGTCACCGGTAGAAGCTCCACGCAATGCCACCACCAGGGTTCACCATCTCTCTCTGTGTCTCTGCTGAGTTCTACCATCTCCTGTAGCCCTCCTCCCAGACCGCTGACCTCAGTGATGTTGGCAATATAGGATGTTGGTGGTCTGCCTCTTTTCCTTCTGCCCTCAACCTTACCTTGGAGAATTGTCGTCATCATCAGATTTGTCTGCGTGTGTCTGTTGGCATGACCTGGGCGTATCAATTTCAGCCAACATTAGGGGTGGTGATGGGGAGGGGGGGGGGGGGGGGGGGGGGGGATGAGAAGAACTAACAGCAATATACAAGCAGGCTACATGAAATAATAAATAATAATAATAATAATAAATGGAATTTATATAGCGCTATATCCTGCGGATGAGACTATAAACCGAGTCCCCGTGTGCAAACGCATGCAAAATATCTTGCGCATGCGCACACATTAAAACTCGTTCCACCTTACGAAAGAGTAGGCCAGTGTGTGCCGGTAGGAACAGATGACAGATAACAAAGAAAACCCAGCATGCACACACAGGTGTCGTGTTTAGACACTAGCCTAAAATAATGATGAGGGAAGGAACGGTTGCACACGCATTAATCTCACCATTGTTGAACTTCAGATATCTAGCGCGCGCGCACACACACACACACTCATTCACACACACACTCTCTCTCTCTCTCTCTCTCTCTCACACACACACACACACACACACATACAGGGAAGGAGGGAGGAGGAGGAGAGGGGCGAGAGGGAGAGAGAGAGAGAGAGAGAGAGAGAGAGAGAGAGAGAATGACACAAATAAATGAATCAAAAATCCCAAATGAATAAACAGAGGGCAGCCGGTCACATTAATATCGACACATACAATTCAAGTCCCCTTTTTTTTTGTACGTACCTTTGTTAATCAGACAGGTCTGGGGGTGTCTTTTTGGTCACTGCATGCAGTGTGAAAGCTCGCAGCTAAAAGCCATAATATGCTGGATAGCTGAGGGTAGGAAAGGCATGAGGAGTGGTCACATTCATTTGGCTGAACAAACACGTCCAAAAGATAACCTGTGTCATGGGGGGAAAAATTGTATTGTGCTTTTCTTGAGAACAGTTCAGAAAGCTTGTCTCTCAGAGGCGCGTGCTTACTGTATCTGTCTGTCTGTTTGTATGTCTGTTTGTATGTCTGTCTGTCCGTTTCAGAGGCGTGTTTACTATATCTGTCTGTCTGTTTGTATGTCTGTCTGTCCGTTTCAGAGGCGTGCTTACTGTATCTGTCTGTCTGTTTGTATGTCTGTTTGTATGTCTGTCTGTCCGTTTCAGAGGCGTGCTTACTGTATCTGTCTGTCTGTTTGTATGTCTGTTTGTAAATCTGTCTGTTTCAGAGGCGTGTTTAGTATATCTGTTTGTTTGTCTGTCTGCCTGTCTCTGTCTTTGTGTCTGTCTGTCTCTATATATCTCTTTCCCTATTATCCTCGAAATAAAAGAATTTGTTTTGATTGATTTGACATCTCTCTCTCTCTCTCTCTCTCTCTCTCTCTTCTCTCTCTCTCTCTCTCTCTTCTCTCTCTCTCCATTATCCTCGAAATGAAAGAATTTGATTTGATTGATTCTCTCTCTCTCTCTCTCTCCTCTCTCTCTCTCTCTCTCTCTCTCTCTCTCTCTCTCTCTCTCTCTCTCTCTCTCTCTCTCTCTCTCTCTCTCTTATCCTCGAAATAAAAGAATTTGATTTGATTGATTTGACCTCTCTCTCAGATGACAAAATTTACAAAACCGCATACACACGGGGACTGGATGTAAAAAAAAAAAAGCACGAGTGCTTATTCCATTATCCTCGATATAAAAGAATAAATAAAATAAAATAAAATCTCTCTCTCTCTCTCTCTCTCTCTCTCTCTCTCTCTCTCTCTCTGTCTCTGTCTCTCTCTTCTATAAATGTGTTTGTTTTGCTTGCTTGCTTGTTCTCTCTCATTGTTACGAAGCCCTGATGCAAAGAAGCCCCTGGCTCATCTAAGTGCCCTCACTACTGTACTCCAGTGTCCAGTCTCTCCTTGCTGTTATCCTACAACACATTGTCGATCTGGTCCAAGGCTGACATGTATAAAACAGTAGGAGGAATAATAATAATAATAATAATAAATGGAATTTATATAGCGCTGTATATTGCACAGACAAATCAAAGCGCTTGCACTCAACTCATTCTTACACAGTCATGCAACCACTAGCAAGTAATAGTTCTAACAAGTCCAAATGCACACACACACACACACAGGTTATACACTTTGGCAGGGTGATGGAATGACACTTAAGCCTTTCTTAGCAGATAAATGTGAATACATACCTAACAACGCGGGAAATATTTTCGTCATTCTTTCATGAGAAAGACTATGCTGGTTGGGGCTTGGTTTTTTTCACAGACTGGTTGAATAAACCTAGATTTATGGCACATCTTCTCAGATGTGCTGCCTGTGCTTCGGACCATTGAAAACTCACAGAACAAGGAACTTAACTCCCTTGCCTCTGCTCTTGTTGCCCTGCAGCAGTCCACTGAGCATACAGTCCTCCAGTGGGTTCCTTCACACTGCAGCATCCATGGCAACGAGGAAGCTGACCTACTGGCGAAGGTAGGAAGCCAGATGCCTCAAGAGAAGCAGGAGGTGACGTATGAAGAAGCACAGACATCAGTAAAGGAAAAGCAAGAGAAGATGGCTTCAGCAGCACTCTAATTTCAACAGTAAGAATGACTACTACCTCCTGCCCAGAGAAGACCAAGTAACCATAGTGAGACTTGAGGACTGGACACTGCAGACTCAGACATCACCAAGTTCCACATTGGAGATTCCGCCCTATGCCCCTGTGGCACTTCTCCCATGACGGTGAAACACTTTCTCCAGACCTGTCTGTCCAACACACCAAAACCCGAGGGCCGATATAATAATAATAATAATAATAATAATGTATGGAATTTATATAGCGCTGAATCTTGTAAAGCAACAAATCAAAGCGCTCAGATTTTATTTCATACCACTTTAAGTCATGGCAGATTTCTCTCCGTGAAATTCGGGCTGCTCTCCCCGGGGAGAGCGGGAGAACGCGTCGCCACTTAGCGCTGCGCCACCCTTTCACCCTTTTTTTTTTTTTTTTTTTTTTTTTCTGCAGCTGTATTTGTTTCCCTATCAGAGTGGCTTTTTTCTAAGAATTTTGCCAGGGACAACTCTCTTGTTGCCGTGGGTTTTTTTACGTGCGCTAAATAATTACGTGTAACACACGGGACCTCGGTTTATCGTCTCATCCGAAAGACTAGCGCCCAGACCACCACTCATGGTCTAATGGATGGGGGAAAAATTTCCGGTCCAAACGGGGTACGAACCGCCGCACACTTCAGACCCGGACTTTTCGCTTTCTAGACAGGCGCGTTACCTCTAGACCACCGATCCACCAATACACGATATCTGGCCTACTGACCTGCCGATGAGGGAAAAACTCTTCGGACCCCTGGAGGGCCTTCAGCGCATGGCAGCATTTGTCAGGGCCTCAGGAGTCGCTGTCTGAGCATTGGACCATGATGAAGTATACATGGCACATGATCACTTGTCATGGATAGGCCTAAAACATTCTGCTGCTGACAGAAGAAGATTATGGATTATAAGTTCGGATTTACAAATGACTCAGTATTGTGGGAAGGAGGGAGGCCAGGGGGTGAAACCACTGCCGGTTTTCTCATTGTTTCCCACCCCCCACCCCACTCCTTTTGATGTATCGTGGCTTAGGGCCGATGTGATACTAAACTATTTTAGAGGGCTCTCTCTCTCTCTCTCTCTCTCTCTCTCATGGAGTTAACTCTGAATAACTTCAATACTTTTAAAATACGTGTAAAATACATACAAATGTGTGTGTGTGTGTGTGTGTGTGTGTGGTGTGTGTGTGTGTGTGTGTGTGTGTGTGTGTGTGTGTGCGTGCGTGTGTGTGTATGTGTGTTTGATTTCTGCGGATGTCTTAAAACCTGCAGTATGAATGCAAGAGAAAAAATAGGAAAAACAGAAGGAAAAGTGGCAAAAAATAAAGCAGGTGTACCTCCAACAAGAACCCGAGATACAAAAATCAGCCAAAATGCAACCTCCCCCCCCCCCCTTCCCCCCCCCCCAAATTAAAGAAAGTGTCAGTGAACAGCAGGACAATGGCCTGGTCTGGTCAGTGTTTGCCTTCTGACCCATTTCCTCCAAAACATCGACTTGCCATAGAAATGCTGAAGTTAGGGGTGGACAGAACTTGCAGCAGAATTTCACAAAATGGAGTTCTGCCCCACCCCGTCAGTCAAGTAGTCTGCCTCACCTCAAGAGCCATGGATAAACCTGCTGACGACAGGTCCTGCCTGAAACAGTTCCTCCATACACCAACATGGGAACGGGATAGCCTAGTGGTTAGAACATGTGCTCGCAATCTGACGACCCGTGTGCGAATCCCGTTCAATGGGGCTTTTTCCCCCGGAGTTAACTAAAATCAGTGCAGACACCACTCTCCCCAAAAGTCTTTCGGACGAGACTATAAACCGAGGCCCCGTGTGCGAACGCATGCAGAACACCTTGCGCACACATTAAAACCTGTTCTGCTTTTCGGAAGTGTAGGCCATAATATGCCGGTGGGAACGGATGACAAACTTTACAAAACTGCATGACAAAACATGACTGGATGACAAAAAGCACAAGAATACTTATTCCATTATCCTCAAAATAAAAGAATTATAAAAAAAAAATCTCACCATTGGTGAACTTTAGAGCTAGCTGAGGAAAGGGGGAAACAACCCCCCCCCTCCACACACACACATACACCCCCCCTCCACACACACACACACACACACACACACACACACACACACACACACACACCTCTCTCTCTCTCTTTCTCTCTCCCGTTTATTCTGAATGAAGCAACCTCTGTGACAACATTGCTCATAGTGCAGTTTATTCTTCCAATGTCTTCACGTCATTCTTACTATCACGTTCAAGAGTATTACCAATGATTTCTTTTTACATTCACAATAAACTACGCATACATCTGCCTCATAACTTCACATCTTAAAATTTGAGCAAAATATAAAAATGTAACAGAATTCTTGTACAAATTGAAGCCCAAGACTTGCATGCGTTGGTCATACCTGGCTTAGTGTACCTTGATTACAAGAATAGAAAGTTTCAATGTGATTCAACATAATCATGTGAAACTTCATGACAAAATGAGTCATATTGCACCTGAGCCACTTTTCTGCTAGGAGTGATTTAAGGCAGGTGGGGGTCAGGTTGTCAATTTTAAGGTTTTGGTTGATTATATAAAACTATACGCTTTATTCTACCTTGTACTGAAGTATGATGGCAGAATTTTGTTTCCTTTGCTCTGAAGATGGGTTTAAAAAAAACACCCAACCTTTTATCCTGACCCCCTATTACGAAGCAAAATTTGTCACTTTCTCATTATTTTGTTGCTTCCTAGAGTCTAGCATTTCAATTTGTAATATCTTTTCATACAAATGTGTGTTTTTTCAATCTGTTTTTTTTTTCATTGAATATATTTTTTTTTGCAGACTGACAGCGCGTTAACAGTTAAAAACTGACCTCCAGTGCAATGCAACTCATTATGTGGCCGAGTGTCACAATTAATCATATGACAAAATGAATTCATTATCTGTACAGACACACAAACATGCCCATTCAGTCTATTCATGCTCTCCACCTGCTATACAGTCTCCCAGATCAGGCAACTCACTCGCTTTCATTCAGTCTATTCACACTCTCCACCTTCTATACAGTCTCCCAGATCAGGCAACTTACTCGCTTTCATTCAGTCTATTCACACTCTCCACCTTCTATACAGTCTCCCAGATCAGGCAACTCACTCGGTTTCACAGTACGTTTCAGTCGCATCAGTTTTACTCTATAGATAAAAACAAAACCAGGAGGCAGCAAAAAAAAAAGAGACATAAAACATGCAAAAGTATGCTCACATGTATCTATAATACATAGGAACTGTATGCAAAAGCACCCAACACAGACCACTCCCCTGTGCAGAGGATAAAACTTTCTTAGATACAAAACAGTGTATAATAATGATAATAATAATAATAATAATGATAATAATAATGATGATGATGATGATGATAATAATACGAAAAATGATGATGATGATGATGATAATGATAATCATCATCATCATCATCCTCATCATCACATCTGCATGTAAGGGAATGTGAAAGAGGAAAATTTCTTTGAGAGACTGCCATGTCCACATTGAAACTTCTGAGCAACATTAATCACCACCCTACACGACACACTTCCACTTCACAACACCACTTACACACAAAAAAGACACATCTTCACAACACACACCACGACCAACCATACACACAACACACAAAACACACACACACCACCGTTAAAACACATTCACAGACTTCACCACAACACACATTACACACACACACACACACACACACACACACACACTTCAACTCTCCACCATACACATATATTACCAACATTATATGTGTAATAGGGTTTTGGGTTTTATTTTGTTTGTTTCTTTCTTTCTTGTAGATGTTCCTTCTTAGCTAGAGCTCTGAAGTTCAACAATGGCGAAATTTTGCGTACGCAACATTTTTGCCCACCACAAAGGTAGCCGCATTCCGACTTCAGGGACGCATGCTGGGTATGTTCGTGTTTCTGTAACCCATCGAAGAATGCTGACATGAATTACAAGATCTTTAACGTGCATATGTTATCTTCTGCATGTGAATATATTTATTATACACGAAGGGAATTAAGGTATGCATAAGTTTGTCATCAACGCAGTTTTTTTCAACGGAGTTTGGGCCAAGAGAATAAAAACGAACCCCCTAACTGACCCCTTTATATGTGCCGATGTTCAGCTAGAACATGAGCAGTGCTTCATAAACCCCGTTAGTGTTCTTCCTTCTGAAGAGATAATGATATTCATATCACAATATACGATTCATATCACAATGTATGAATTTTAAACAGCAACGCATACTGTACTGTAAAGTATGTACTTTTAGTTCATTTCATGTTGTTCATAGTCCCAGTGGAGGAAGCTGGTTGCAAAATCTTCATTAGTGCCCCCACGGTCCAAGGGACTAGGGGATGGGTTGAGGTGAGGAGAGGAGATAGCCCTATCAGCCACAAAGGCCATAATCATCAGGGCTGTCACCTTTCATGGAATTCAGCAACTTCAATAACATTCACCTCACATTCAACATCAACACCATCCAATCCCTTCAAACATCATACATCACCAATCCGGAATTTTTTTCTGGCCATGCTCATGATGCCAACCATTCATTCTGTTTAACTTATCATTCCAAGGTTACAAAAAAGTGTAAAAAAACCCAACAACAGTGTGATAAAACCTTCACTGTACAAAAACATCAACATATGTATAGTAGCAATAATACTTTCGTTTCATGCCTAAACACAGTTGTGATAGTTTTAACATAATATGTATAGAAAAAAAAAGCAACTAAACATCACAGCAAAACAGATATATCATTAAATTCTTAACAAATACAGAACACAAATTTGAACAGCGAATGTGGAGATAATTGAACAGAAAATGATATATAAATTGGTCAACAAAATGTGAAAACACAATATCTCAGTTGAAAACGTGACTAAATTGATCTCTATGATAATCAGTCATCACTGTCATGGCCCCACGGCTAATGTTAATATAGTTTGTGCACTTTGTATTGCTGTTAAGCTATGTAATCCTGTTCAGAATGATAGATACGTCAGTTAAAAATGTTACTGACACACTAATTACCTTGAACCTACTGCATACAAAAGATGAAAATAGTATGTCAGTACTTAGTTTCAAGGAAGATTACTTCACATTCATTCAGAGCTCATCCCTAATAACTGGTATATAAGACTATCACTATCCTGCAAATAAAGTGGGGTTTTATTTTCTATTTACAACATATTTTTTAAAATTTTATACTTACAATATGTACTTTATCCATAACAATGGAGATTTTATCCATAACAATGGAGAAAAGTAAGTGCAGGTAACGATGAAAACTTCTCCATCAATTTGAAAATGGTTTATCAAAGATTTACTTAAAAAAAACCAACAACTCTACAATATAGTAACTTTCAATGACAGAATTTCAGGCATTTTTGAGTAAGGACCATGCCTTTGGCCTGACTTGAGTTTTGGTTCCTGGATGAGTTCTTTGTCAGAAGTTCCAGTGATCATTTAAAACTGCACCCTTGGTAGTACCTTACAGCAAAACACTTTTCATCATTTCAAAGTGTCAATCACATTCACATGGATATTTCATATTGCAAAATAATATATATATTACGAAAAAAACCCAACCAAAACAAATATAAATAGAAGAAAAATAAACACCTAGTGAATCTTTGTGCCTTTGTATATTAGTATCATTTACAATATCTGGCCATTTGTAATCATTTCTACTATTTACAATGTCCAGTAGTCTGTGTTCATTTTTAATAATTTTTTTACAACATGCTACAACTTTTTTCATATTCAGAGTATGCTGCTATTCATGTTCACCTCAATATCAATGTACAATGGTTTTTTTTTTTATAGAGATTTGTTTCGATATTCATGATAAATTCTGGGCTGCTTGTAGAATGTTCATGTCACTCACTTTTCATCTTCACTTTGTTGGCCTTCTGAATTTGTCACAATCAGATGCTGTGTTTGGGAGGTGCATGTTTTCATTGCTGCAATTATTTATTTATTTTTTTTACATGAAGATAACTTATTCTTGGATGAAACTATGATACACTTTTCATGAACAGAAGTTTGTGATTTTCTAAAATCTGTGTCTATTAGTGGA
>CM054149.1:7097262-7102262 GCA_028751875.1 Rapana venosa
CCCATCACTAAGCTTAGGTCTAGCCTTCGTGTCTTGTTTTGGCTAGCCTAGCCTACAGTCGCTGTTGCAGATTAGGCATAAAACCTTTAAGACCTGGAAGTTGGACACACGGAAAAGGAAGGAAATTAACATCAGATGAAAATTTAGATGTTGATTTTAAATTGAACAAGCACAAAACAAACGAAAAACAATAAACTAGTGTTCGTCCGCACAGTTTAGCACAAGAAAAAAATTATTGTAATTATGTGCAGCAGAGAGCACCGATAACCCATGACACAGGCTCCAGCAAAATATTAGCTAAGTTGCCTCCCTTAGACCGAGTACGGTCTTGTAGGCTTAGGAGTGATTTACTTACAGGTTGAAGCCTCACAGTAATTTTGAAATAAATGTTTGTAAATGGCAATCGTTTTTTTCCCCGTGAGACTGTTTTCTTGTTTTCCTTCAGACTGGGTTTGTGTCATACAGAATCGCGGTAGCCTGTGTAATCTAGGAGCCTTTACTTAGAGACCTGCGCGTACGTGTGCACACACACACACGCGCGCACGCGCACACACACACACATACACACACACACACACACACACACTTAAAACGCCGTCCCCCACCACCACTACCCCAAAAAAACAAAAACAATCCAACAACAACAAACAAACAAAGAACAACCAGAAAAAAAAGAGGATTTGATGTCGCTGGAACTTATGTAAAAGAACTCAAGATAATCATCCCTAATGTCTTAAAATGTACACTGATGAATCCCTTTTCAAGAGCAGTGATGGGGTGCTGCCTTCATCATTCCTTCTTTAACAGTTGAAAAACGTATAAACATTGGGAAGAATCACTTCATCTTCACTGCAGAATTAACCTTGGTGGCTTTAAATCATTTTGGCTTGACTTTCTACGAATCGTGCAGAGGGTTCTTTTGTGCGTTGATTCAAAATCAGTTTGACACTCTGTCAGACATTCAGGCTTGCAAACTAGACAAGATCTTATAACTGAAATAGCTATTCTTATCCATTTTCTAACATTTAGAGGTACCGACATTGTCGTTTGCTAAAATTAATACCATCGCATTGCAATGTATTTTATAACTAAACTATTTGATACAGTGGCAACACACACAAAAAGAAGAAGAAAAGAAAAGAAAGAAAAAGGGGCAAGGCACTCAAACTGCATAATCGTGTTGTCGCAATTCCTGCACCTGTTCATGAGGGTTATCCTATAGTCGAAAAGTGCATGGTGGAAACATGTTATGGGGAAGAAACCCACCAAGATACTGGATAATCTTTTAGCAATTCCTCTTTTCCTGACCTTAGACAGGTTCTTTGTTCGCATTGATTTGGACTGAAGACAATAACTTGTCTAATTCACAGACTGAAATATTAAATGTCATTCCGTACAAACTGTTCTAGAAATGTAATTGCGTGTGTGGTGAAACAATCTAGAATATTTGTATTCTTTTCGAATGTCAGGTTTTAAAACAATACCTTTTAGACATTGTGTGATTCATAGTTTTTCTTCATTGCTTTATGGTTATAATTATTAATTATAGCCTAGTGCTATGTTGATGTTTAATGGTAATAATAATAATAATAATAATGATAATAATAATGATGATGATGATGATGATGATGATAATAATAATAATAATAATAATAATGAATGGAATTTATATAGCACTGAATCTTGTAAAGCAATAAATCAAAGCACATACAGTTTACAGAGGCATTGTCACATTATTTTCCAAACGTTCATACCCCCGCCCCCTCACACACACACACACGCACGCACGCGCGCGCGCGCGCGCGCGCATAGGCCTACACACACTCTTTTTCTTTGGTGTCAAATATCACTTATTGTGAATAGACAATAAATCAAAGAAAACAAAGACTGCTGATTTTCTTTTATTTTTAAAGTATGAAAAAAAATGCACTGTGTACTTGTATTGGGATTGAGGACATAGAGCAATACCAAGCACTCACGTGCAAGTTGGAAATGATCATCAAAAATGAGGATTGCTTGTGTCCGAACAGTGTTGACCCCGCGCATGCGTATCGGGGTTAGGACACAGACGACAGATAACTGAGGAGGTACAGTGTTTGCTGATAAACATAATAATATATCCAAACTTACCGAATTTGTGCAAAATCACAGGAGTTTTGAGTCAGAGGTTAGTCTTTCACAAAAAAAAGTGTTGTTGTTTTTTCTATTTATGTGGATACCTTAGTACCTGCAGTATGAATGCAAGATCGATGTAGGAAAACAATGAAAAGTAGCAAAAAGTAAAGACAGTGTGTGTGTAGCCATGAGAGATATTCCGAGATCGTTCCATCTGTGCCGACCCACAAGCTACCCTTGCCTTCACTAGCTTTTGTGAACAGCACCAAACATCATGAAAGATCGCTGCAATCAGTCTGCAGGTGAGTGCATTCCTGCCATATTATGACACTGCACACACACACACACACACACACACACACACACACACACACACACACACACACACACACACACACACACACACAGAACACAACACAACACTACACCACACCACACCACACCACACCACACCACACCACACCACACACACACACAAACATCAGTGCAGACTTCACTCTCCCCAAAAGTCCTTCGGATGAAGGCCCCGTGTGCGAACGCATGCAGAACATCTTGCGCACACGTTAAATCCTGTTCCGCTTTTCGTAAGAGTAGGCCATTGTGTGCCGGTGGGAACAGATGACAGAATTTACAAAACCGCAAACACACGGGGACTGGAGGTAAAAAAAGCACATAAGTGCTTATTCCATTATTCTCGTTATAAAAGAATAAAATAAATAAAATAAATAAATAAACACACACACACACACACACACACACACACACACACACACGAATGGTTGCTTCTGTGTTTGCAGGCAAGATTTACATGTTTTATTTCATTTACACAGCTACGTGTGCGTAAATGATCACTCCGAAGTTTTTAGCAAAGAAAAAATGTTTTTTACAAATTAAATATATATATATTCATGGGTTTGAAAAGAAAATAGGCAATGTCATTATTGGGCAAGGTTTTCTCTTGTTCCTGCCCCACACCCCTCTGTTTTCAAGATGTTGATGTGAAAATTGAAGAAATCAATTTTAGAGCAAAGTAGATGCATTATTATACAACTTCAATACATCAAATTCTTCTTCTTCGAAAGCTCAGTCAGCAACTTCTGTCTGTCATTAACTCATAAAAGCGAAAATGCGTTAAGAATAAACTATTTTATCCCCTCATCAATGAAACTTAGCTGTAACCCTTTGGCGCCCCCCCCCCCTCCCCCCCCCCCCCCCCCTCACTCCTCTTAGCTAACCAGCTGTCTCCTTGCATGAAACTGTTTTGGCTTACCATTACTTAACTAGACTTGATCAATGGTTGAGACCGATGGTCTGTTCATGGTTCCTGCAGTTGAAAACTTAGGATAATTAGTGATCGTCATGCGTGGCCAGCAGAAATTTGATTTTAATTCTGGCACTTTGGTTCATGTAGGCTAGGCAGGTATTTCCAGTGATGGTCCAGTCGACTCTTGAAGGCGTTGGTTGTTGGCGCTGCCACAACCTCCTCAGGGAGACTGTGCCATGCCGCAACTGTTCTGTGTGTGAAGTAGTTTCCTTTATTTTTTATTTATTTTATTTATTTATTCTTTTATATCGAGGATAATGGAATAAGCACTCATGTGCATTTTTACCTCCAGTCCCCGTGTGTTTGCGGTTTTGTAAATTTTGTCATCTGTTTTCACCGCACACAATGGCCTACTCTTCCGAAAAGCGGAACAGGATTTAACTTGTGCGCAAGATGTTCTGCATGCATGCGAACACGGGGCCTCGGTTTAAAGTCTCACCCAAAGGACTTTGACATTCAGTTCGATTTTTTTTTCAAACTGGGAAGAAAGGCTGGGAATCGAACCCACAACCTCACGGTTTACTTGTTGGCAGGCGAACGTCTTAACCATCCTGCCACCTTCCTTCCTCGGAGATCTAGTCGGTGCCTGTCTTTCTGTAGCTTGAAGGAGTGTCCACGGAGTCTTCTCCCACTTGTCAGTGACAGTTTCGGTCTGTCGAATGGGTAGTAACCATACAGGTATTTGTAGACCTCGACCATGTCACACCAGAGTCTTCGGTGTTCCAGCGTGGGCAGTCTTAGAGCTCTTAGCCTCTCTGGGTATGGCTTGTCCCTCAGAGACCCCAGCATTTTTGTGGCTCTGCGTTGCACATCTTCATTATCCCTGCAGAGTGTTTTCTGAGACGGCTGCCAGACGCTGTGCTCATTGTCCAGGATTACATAGTCGGCGTTTCAAATTCAGGAAGGTTAGAAATCTAGGTTTGCTCAGATTCATTTTAACGTTGCGGCCTTAATTTATCCAAAATCGAAACTAACCAGAATCGTCAGCGCCTTAGTTTGAAAGGTCTGGAACGTAAGACTTGCCAATTAGAGCAAATCCTTTTTTTTAATTATGGCTTGCGGAAGGTTGGTGAAATCCCCGATCATGATATTTGATGGAAAAATTAGTGATCGAAATGGGAAGGGTGGGGAGAGGGAGGGGTTGGCAATTGTAGCCAGCAGGACTGATTCAGGTAAGCACCTCTGTAAAGTGCAGGCAGTGGAGCAGCAGTCTTGGGAGATATAATGTATGAAGTGAAGATGTCAGAGCCTTAAATAATAATAATAATAATAATGATAATAATAATAAAAAATAATAATGATAATAATAATGTATGGAATTTATATAGCGCTGAATCTTGTAAAGTAAACAAATCGAAGCGCTTGCATTCAAATCGTCCACGAATATCAGGATACCATGGTGTATTCATGACTGAAACTGCTGAGGGCATAGACTAATAAGCCTTGCTCCAAGCTGTGTTATAAACACGGCAAACGTCAGCGCTTGTCGCTGATCAGTCAAAATTGTTCTGTTGCAGACACACAGAACTACCCCGGCCTTCTTAGCACGTACAGTTCTAAG
>CM054149.1:7109762-7132262 GCA_028751875.1 Rapana venosa
TGTGTGTGTGTGTGTGTTGTGTGTGTGGTGTGTGTGTGGGGGGGGGGGCGTGTGTTTGTGTGTGAGTGTGTGTGTGTGTTTGTGTGTGTGTGTGTGTGTGTGTGTTTGTGTGTGTGTGTGTGTTTTGTGTAGAGCTTTACGGAAAGGATTTTTTTTCCAATCTGTATCTATCTGTAACTTAATATGATGTGTGCGAAACTTCAAGAAAAGGAAAACTGTTCAGTTTTCAGTAAGTTCCTAACTAATTTATTGTATTGTCATTTATGAGAAAAGTTTATGTCGAATACTGATTAAAAATAAAAAAAGAACATTTTTATTGTTCCACTCTGTATGACAGTGACGTTTAGATTAAGAGCAAAGTAATTAAAGGGTTTCTTCTCTTACTCAAGTTGATGTTCTGTGCTACAAAGAAGTCTCTCTCTATCTGTCTCTGTCTCTGTCTGTCTGTCTGTCTGTCTCTCTCTCTCTCTGCCCCCCTCCCTCTCCTTCTCTCTCTTGCTGTATAATTACATTCCCTGTTCCTTCTTCTGCCGATGTTTGACATTTTTGTTCTAGTATCATACCCGTTCTATGACATTTAGAGTGTACTCTTTGACTATTTTAGGCTACCAAGTGGCGAGATTGTAAAAAACACTTGAGACTGGAACAAGATGTTTATTCTACAGTGCTATTTATAATATAATAATAATAATAAAAATTGAATTTATATAGCGTTGCATCTTGTAAAAAACAAACAAATCAAAGCGCTATTTTCCTGCGCTGTATTTCAGTTTTTTATGTTATGTTTTGTTTTGTTTGTCTGTTGGGATGGTGGTGATTTTTTTCTTGGCGGGGAGGATACTTTGAAGTGTTTGTAATCTTCCATAAAAGGTAAAGGTAAAGGAGTCCCATAACCTATAAGGTCGTAGGGGAGCGAGGCGTCAGAGACCTCACTTCTCTAGGGCCAGCATATTGAGGGCGGCGCCCATCTCCTCTCCCTCGCTGCTTTACCTTCCCCTGACCCTAAAGAGGGCAGGTACCCATTTACAGCTGGGTGAACTGGGGGAACTGTACTGAAGCCAAGGCGCGCAAACGGTCACCCATCCAACTGGTAACCACGCTCGACGCTGCTTAACTTGGCTGGGGGAAAGCGAGTGCTCCGACCACTGAGCTATCCCGTCCCCAATCTTCCATACATTAAAAACAATAATAAAAAATAAATAAATTATATAAATAAAAATAAATAATAATAAATAATATAAATAAATTTTTTATCTTCCATACATTAAAAAACAACAACAGAGGATGTTTTCAGTAGAATGGCTGGCGTTGTCAGCGTGGAGTTTTAAAAAAAAATGAAGGTACTGACTTTGTCCTTTAACAGTTGGTTTCAGGATGACAATGTTCGGGACCAGAACGTGATCAGTTTTCACGGAAGAGGATGTTCCTGGGAGGTTTTTTCTTTTAGAATTGAAAGGAATGACAAGCCTTGGTATGACCTTGGTGGTCGGTGGAGCTATAAACATCATACAGTGATGGAGCTTTCTTGGGGGTAAGTTTCTTGACTTTAACAAAAAATCTAATGTCATTGTGGAAAATGGCTTTGTTGTTCGATTCGTGCGGTTTAAATAGCATCCCCGCCTTCTGGAAATTCTGTGCTAGGACTTATCCTCTTTTCTACCCCTCTCTTTGTTTCTGCCTTGTTCCTTGTCTTCCTGTCATCTCCTTTTTGTCTATGTTCCGCCATCTTGGTTCATTCTCCTGCCTTTTCCCCAAATAGACTTCAAAGATAACCATTCTTTCCAATGCCGGAGTCGGATGCGCTGGGCCTGACTTGTCAGGTGCTTAAAGGCAGCGCATCGTATTTTCGCTCATATGACGGACATTAACGGTTGCTGTCTGATCGTTCGACGACGATGCGACGACGACGGAGGAGGAGGAGGAGAAGAAGGAGGAGAAGAAGAAGGAGGAGGAGGAGAAGAAGGAGGAGAAGAAGAGGAGGAGGAAGAGGAGAGGAGAAGAAGGAGGAGGGGAGGAGGAGAAGAAGGAGGAGAGAAGAAGGAGGAGGAGGAGAAGAAGGAAGGAGGAGGAAGAGAAGAAGGAGGAAGAGAAGAAGGAGAAGAGAAGAAGAAGGAGAGGAGGAGGAGGAGAAGAAGGAGGAGAAGAGGAGGAGGAGAAGAAGAAGAGGAGGAGAGAAGGAGGAGGAGAGAAGAAGAAGAGGAGAAAGAAGAAGGAGAGGAGAGAGGAGAAGTAGAAGAAAAGAAGAGGAGGAGAGAGAGGAGGAAAAGAAGAAGGAGAAGAAGAAGGAAGAGATGGCTTAGGGGAAAGAGAAGTGAGGAAGAAGAGAAGAGAAGAGAGAAGAGAAAGAAGAATGAGGAGATTAGAGAAGACACGACACAGTTGAGATGCTTTGGGCTTAGGGTGAATGAGGACATATGTGTTTGGGAAGGATGCTAGTGTTGTAATGTGCGTGTTTTGTGCGTAAGAAGAAGTTGACAAGATGAAGATGCGATAGGGTAGCATGGCTGCATACTGAGGACTCAAGATGTGGTGGTGTGGTTGGTGGGAAGGAACAGAGAGGGGGAGAAAGGGATGGAGGGAGCGAGAGAGAGAGCTCTGTAATTTTTGTAGGCTTTTTTTTTGTGAAAACGGAGAAAGCTCTACACACTGAATTAAGGCTATGCATTTAATGTATTCATGCGTTTTTCTACTTCCAAGATAACGAAATATGCATCCACGCGCTTTGTTTGTTGTTTTTTTTACACCCAGTCCCCAGTGTGCCTGCAGTTTTGTAAATTTTATCATCCAATCCCACCAGCACAGATGGCCTAGCCTACTCTTCCAAAAGGCGGACGAGGTCTTAACGAGCGCGCTGGATGTTCTGCGTGCGTGCGTTCGCCCACGGGACATGGGTTTATAGTCTCTTCCAAAGAGTTTTCAAGGAGAGTAGAGTGGGTACTGATGTTAACTCCAGAGGAAATATCCCCTTGTACGGGCGCCTGACCTGTGGTCAGAGCACTCGCTTTCCCCAAGCTAAAGTTAAGCAACATTGAGCGCGGTTACCTAGTGGATGGGTGACCGTTCTGACGCCTTGGCTTCAGTACAAGTCCCCCAGTTCACCCAGCTGTAAATGGGTACCTGCCCTCTTTAGGGTCAGGGAAGGTAAAGCAGCGAGGGAGAGGAGATGGGCGCCGGCCTCAATATGCTGGCCCCTTAGAGAAGCTGAGGTCTGTGATGCCTCGCTCCTCAACGACCGTATAGGTTATGGGACACCTTTACCTTTTTTTATGCTGCTGTGTGTTCTCTGTTGCGCTGCTCTGTTTGCAGATATGGCGCTCTGTGCTGCTGCGTTTTATGGGGGTGTTGCAATCATATATTTTTTATCTTTGCGATGCAGCAGGGTATTCTTTACTGCAATTTTTGTTATGGCGCAGCGCAACATTCTGCTGTACTTTCTTACACCGTGCAGTAATATTTTGTATTACATTACACTGGTATATTTTTGTTGTTGTTGCTTTTAATTGTTACATTTTTTTTGCATTTAATTATTACATCATTTTTAATTTATCACCCAAAAAATTTTAAGGGTAGAAAATAAGAACTTATGTAGGTACTTTTTTAACCTCCAGTCCCCGTGTGCATGTCGTTTAGTAAATGTTGTCACCCATTCCCACAGGCAACACAATGACCTACTCTTCCGGGGGACGGAGACGGGTTTTAACGTTTGCGCAAGGTCTTCTGCATATGTTCGCACACGAGACCTCGCTTTATAGTCTCATCCGAAGGACTTTCGGGGGAGTGGGGTCGGCAGTGATGTTAACTCCAGGGGGAAATCCTCTTTATACAGGCGTCTGGATGATGGTACACTGTATTGTGTGTGCTCTGCGCTGTGACATTTACCGAGTACCCACCGTGGAACCCAAACTGACATTTTCATGACTCCTGACCAAAGATCAGACCAGCCTGTACGTCAGCGCTGCACAGGAAATGGTATTTAGCCATGCGCGGACGACCACAGTTGCAGAAAGGTGAAGGCCGCGGGGTATTAGACTGAATAGTCCCCAAGAGATGGGATTGGATCCTTAGTGCTGGCAGGTTGATTAGTGGTGGATATTTTCGGGATGTTCCGAGTCTGTGGACTGGCCTGCCAGTATTATCTTTCTCCTATACACACATGTAGAAGGTTAGGTACGCACGTTGACTATCGAGGTATTTGTTTCCATGTTTGAACGACTGCCAACACACAAAATCACACAGCTTGCACTCAGGCTTTTCCAGCGTGTCGGCTCATATAAATGATCCAATATCTGCCAAGTGAATGTCTTGAGTTGGGATGTATGTGGCGTCGTTTTGTGGTTTCCTTGTCGCCAACTGAATTAAGACGCGATATTGGTGCAGAAGTAATTGTAAAACTGCTTAGTACATCGGGTTTTTCTTTATCAACACGCCTGAAAACTCCACCAAAAATAATGGCAGTAAAACTAGATTACAGACATAAAAACCTCAGTCGACACAACGACGAACGTGACAAACGAGTATTTCTTAACTTTCCCGGGAAAATCTGTTAATTTACCTGTTTGCACGCTCACAAAGACAATAGGAATGTTTCAGATTTGGAATGGTTTGTCTTGCGAATTGCAGTCTGTGCATTGACAGCCCACCTTGTGAAGAAAAGGACGGTGATTTTTTTTCCACTGAAAGTTTCCAGATTTAGGGAGGAGTTCTCATCTCGGTTGAGCATGACCACAGTACGGCAATAACCTTTTTACTTCTTTCTTTTCATGCACATCATTTTAGTCACGCTGACAAATGAATACAATGTTTTATTAATGAATTATGAAGAGATTATCTTGTTTGTGTCAAATAAGTCCGCGTGACTTTTATGGCAATAAATAATTTCTGAATCTGTGGTTTTCTGGAATTTCGTTCCAGCGGTGGCACCTCTTCTGGCACACTGAAGTTTAAATTGTCCTAAAGGGATTGGGTTCGAATCCTTGTGTGTTCTGCTTCATCAGTTTTACCACCCGGTACGAATCTTTAGAGCGGGATGTTCTTTTCGACTCGATCTGAATGAACAGGTTTTTAGTTTAAGCTTGGTGAGAAAAGCTTGTGAAAGTGTGAAAGATGGTCTGGTCTCTTTACTGAAGCAGTATCCTTTTTCTAGTTGTTCCTCAGCTACTACAGCTCCGAGGTTCACCAATGGTAAGGGTAGCCACATTCAGACTTCGGGGATGCCGTCTAATCACAACACCTGTGTATGTATGTATGTATGTATGTATGTATGTATGTATGTATGTATGTATGTATGTATGTATGTATGTATGTATGTATGTATGTGTGTGTGTATGTGTGTGTGTGTGTGTGTATGTATGTATGTATGTATGTATGTATGTATGTATGTATGTATGTATGTATGTATGTATGTATGTATGTATGTGTGTGTGTGTGTGTGTGTGTATGTATGTATGTATGTATGTATGTATGTATGTATGTATGTATGTATGTATGTATGTATGTATGTATGTAAATGAAGGTAAATGTTGACCAGACCAAAGCAATGACAGTTGGAAAAGACCGCAGAACACATAGGGAATAATTCGATCAAATGCTCCAACTGTCAATATTGGTGTCACAAAAGATGCTCAAAGCTCAAAAGTCTGAAGAAGTAGGACGGGGTATTTGTCTGCCCCAGCTGTATGAATAAGAAGGGGTGAAGACAATACCGATGCAGGAAAGAAGGAGCTAGAATTTGAACAAGGGAAGATAGAAGTGGTAGACGAATTCTGCTACCTGGGAGAGATGATGAGCTGCGAAGCAAAATCTGAGTTAGCTGTCAGAACCAGGATTGCGAGTGCATAGAAGAAATGGAAAGATTTGGCAAGTCTGCTCGGAAATCAGAAATTCCCACTGGAGAGACGCTGTCTGATATATAAGGCCTGCATTAGATCTGTTCTCCTGTATGGTTCGGAGACGTGGGTTTTCACAAAAACTGTCGTTGAAGAGCTGTGAAAACCGAATGCTACGCTACATGACAAAGATCAAATGGGAAGACAGGATCACGAATGATGAACTATGGAGAATGTGCAAAGTTGATGATCTGAAGTCTGTAGCTAGTAGCAATAGACTGCGCTGGTTTGGGCACGTTCAACGGAAAGCAGACCACCACATCATAAAAAGAGCAATGAACTTCGTAGTGGATGGAAAGAGACCAAAGGAAAGACCTAGCAAAACCTGGGCTACCTGTATTGCAGATGATCTTAGAGAAAGGGGCATAAGTAAGGAGGAAGCTCAAAACAGAGAGATGGAGAAGGCTCATCAATGTCAAACCGCCCCTGGGAGAAATATGACAAAAAAGGAAGAAGAAGAAGAAGATATATATATTCTCTTTTGTTATTCAGTCTTACCGGTATGAACTGCCAATTCTTCCCGCCCCCGCCTGTCAAATTGAAAAAAGGATTTTAGTTCAACGTTAGTTAGAGAAACTTGTGAAAGTGTAACAGACTGATATCTTTACCTAAGCAGTTTTCCTCTTTATTGAAACTGAGAGTGTGTGCCTTCATGTTCCGACATACAAAAATGAACGCGTGTTCTTTTTATATGTCAATTCTTCCTTGCACTTCATACGACATAACAGCCTACATGTCACAGAATAAGACACAGTCAGTGTGAACTTATTGTATGCGCAGACACACACCATTCACATGGGTGCTTTGAATGTAAACATTTCCAGTACAACATCGACCACCATTCAGAGAGAGAAAGAAGAAAGCCGAAAGATCCAGAATCAAAAGTTAAAATGTCAACACGAATGAAGGCTCCCATCCTACTGAACAGGAGGCGAGGGAAGTATTGAACAAGCTGATGCTGAAACAGAAAGTGTGCAAATGTCACTACGGAGCACAGACAAGAATAGACACCGCAACACCTCCCTGGCCGCTTCCCGACTTCTGGTAAAAAGTCACGTCTTTCTGCAGCAACGTACCAAATTAGACTTCTGCTTCCATTGTCTGTGCGTTCTTGGCGAAGGGAAAACTGTGCAGTTTCGACGACACGGGTCTGAAAATAGCAGTTAAAAAAAAAAACCGACCTATGTCGTGGTTTCAACAATACGTCTGCTGCTATATACTGCTGTATTGATGCTTCCCCTAGACTGTGTTGACGTGACCTGGCTGTAACATTTTAAGTCTGATAACCTTGAGTGGGCTGATTTTTATCGATGCAGCCTGCATGCAGCTTTGCTGGTGTTGCACAAGATAGCTTTAACAATGATGATGACTGATGGTAAAGCGTGATTTTATTTCCTTACCACAGCCTAACGTAGCCATCGCGAAGTAGCACGATCACAGCTTTCGTCTTGTTAGCATAGATCTACCTCAAACGTTAGTGCAAAAGTATATCTTTACTGCTGCATTCTGAAAAATACAACCCAACTTCAATGATGTAGCATAGACTCAGTGTGAATGATGTAGACGAGACGTAATGGCTTCAGTGATGTAGCTAGCATACGGTTTATTTTATTTTATTTATTCTTTTATATCGAGGATAATGGAATAAGCAGGCTAGCCTAGTGGTTAGAGCGTTGAACTCGCGATCTGACGGCCTGGGTTCGAGCCACCACCACCGAGCCATTCATTCGAGGGTGTTTTTCTCTGCAGTTAACATCAGTACCGACTCCACTCTCACAGAAAGGTCCTTTCTGTATGAGACTATAAAGCAAAGTTCTGTGTGCGCTCCCACACGGAACATTTTACGTTAAAACCTGTTCCACCTTTCGGAAGAGTAAGCCATTGGGTGCCAGTAAGGAACGGATCACAAAATTGAAAAACAAATTAAGGCAGAAAAGGACCCTGAATACCTGACTGGTGTCGTGACAATGGTCTTGTAGAAGGAGTAGTACCCAGTCCTTAATTCTGCTCCCTTTTTTTCCCTGGCAGTTTCATTCCGGCACAATAATATTGGTTGTTGTGTTTCGTAATGAAATTTACCAGTTTTGCACCTTTTGCTGATTTTCTTTCTTGGGGTGGACGGGACGGGGGTGGGGGTGGGGGGCAGTGGGGGGGGGGGGGGGGGGGGGAGCTGGGGGGGGGGCTCACTTTGGGAAAACATTGTAGATTGGATAGGGGGGGGGGTGGTGGGGGGAGGTGAGGTGGTAAAGCTGGCACGATTAGTTTAGTTTAACCTCAAACTGAGATAGATGGCTCTATTTGATGGGTTTATGTCGTTGTTCTTGTTGTTGATGTTGTTTTTTTTTTGTGTGTGTGTTAAACTACATGATTGTAGAAAGGATAGTCAGAATCAGCTCCTGTATTTATTGTTTCGAATTTCCTTTTCTTTGGCTTCCAAGCTTTGTACAAGAGTCAAGGTGATAAAATCAGCTCTGATATGCCCCCCCCCCCCCCACTTCCTCCTTTACAGCCAACTGGACCATAAACTGCTTGAATAAAGGAACACACACACACAACACACACACACACACACACACACACACACACACACACCACACACACCACACACACACACACACACACACACACCAGAGAGAGAGAGAGAGAGAGAGAGAGAGAGGAGAGAGAGAGAAGAGAGAGAGAGAGAGAGAGAGAGAGAGAGCTCCTAACTGTATAGTAGTAAAATGGCGACATTTAGAATCAATCCCGAATGGCACAACACTGGTTCTTGGCAGATTTACAGAGGGAAACCAAGAACTAACTTCTCGGTACACCTCGGTACAAATGATGTTTTTAAAGCAACAAACAGACTGCTGTCAAAATACCGCACCGCTGTGTTTAGCTTCGCCAGCTGTCTGAGACGAGACGCGCGTCAAATGTTCCAGGAGCCATTCAAACCTGGAAGAGAAATGGCGCAAACAAAATGTTGTTTGGTACCAGTCTTAAAGTTCAGGGACTCTAGTTTTCCTGTGGCTGTTTGTCTGATTGATTGACTGATGTGGACAGGCAGACAGTATGACAGAGTCATAGGTAGGCAGAGAGACAGACAGCAAGAAAAAGAAAGAAAAAGGGACTTTGTGAACCTTCTTCTTTCTTTCTTTCTCCTCCTCCTCCTCCTTCTCCTCCTCCTCCTCCTTCTCCTCCTCCTCCTCCTTCTATGCAATTCTTTTTCGATCTTTGCAATTCTTCTTTCGCAATTTCTTCTTCTTCTTCTTCTTCTTCTTCTTCTTCTTCTTCTTCTTCTTCTTCTTCTTTCTTCTTCTTCTTCTTCTTCTTCTTTTCTTCTCTTTCGCAATACTACTTCTTCTTCTTCTTCTTCTTCTTCTTCTTCTTCTTCTTCTTCTTTCTTCTTCTTCTTTCTTCGACGACGAATGTTCAAACAGCAACTATTGTTGTCTACCATATGAACGAAAATGTGTTACGCTGCCGTTAAGCGCCTGACAAATCAGGCCCAGCGATTCCGACTTCGGCGTGGAAGAGAATTGTTATCTTTTAAGTCTTTCTGGGGTAAAAGGCAGGAGAACGGACCAAGAAGGCAGAAAACAGACAAGAAGGACGTGACAGGAATACGAGGAACAAGGCAGAGACAAAGAGAGGGATAGAAAAGGGGGAATTCCTAGCACAGAATTTGCAGGAGGTGGGGATGCTGATTATCCTGACAGGCACCCGCATCCCCATAGAGGAAATCAGCAGTATCATTCCCCTCTTTGTCAGAAAACGCCATCAGAAGTCATCGTTTATTTTATTTTTATTTTATTCTTTCATGTCGAGGATAATGGAATAAGCACTTGTGTGCTTTTTTACATCCAGTCCCTGTGTGTATGCGGTTTTGTCAATTTTGTCATCTGTTCCCACCGACACACAATGGCCTACTCTTACGAAAAGCGGAACAGGATTTAACGTGTGCGCAAGATGTTCTTCCTGCGTTTGCACACGGGTCCTCGGTTTATAGTCTCATCTGACGGACTCTTGTGGGAGTGGAGTCTGCACTGATGTTAACTCCAGGGGAAAATCCCCAGGAACGGGCGTCTCGGTGGTGGCTCGAACCCGGGCTCGATCCCGTACTGTCAAATTGCGAGCGTAACGCTCTAACCACTGTGCCATCCCGCCCCCTAAATGAATGAATGAATGAATGAATGAGTGGATGAATGAATGAGTGGATGAATGAATGAGTGGATGAATGAATGAGTGAGTGGATGAATGAATGAATAGATGAATGAGTTAATGAATAAATGAGTGAATGAATGAGTGGATGAACGAGTGAGTGAGTGGATGATTGGATGAATGAGTTAATAAATGAATGAGTGAGTGGATGAATGAATGAATGAGTGGATGAATGAATTAGTAAATAAATGAATGAATGATTGGATGGATGAATGAGTGGATGAACGAATGAATGAGTGGATGGATGAATGAATGAGTAAATGAGTGAATGAATGAGTAGATGAATGAATGAGTAAATGAATGAGTGAATGAATGATTGGATGAATGAATTAGTGAATGAATGAATGAGTAAATGAATGAATGAATGAGTGGATGAACGAATGAATTAGTGAACGAATGAATTAGTGAATGAATGAATGGGTGGATGAATGAATGAGTAAATGAATCAATGAATGGATGGATGAATGAATGAATGAGTGAATGAATGATTGGATGAATGAATGAATGAGTGGATGAATGAATGAATGAATGAGTGGGTGAATGAATGGACGTTTCCCTTTCTCCACTGTCCTTGACTTCCTCATCCACCGCCAGAAAATCTTTTTTGATGATAATTTACCTGTATAGAGGAATTTCCAAAGCTGCCTTAGTGTATATATATATATATATATATATATATATATATATATATATATATATATATATATATATATATATATATATATATATTTTATAAAAGTGAAAGGTCAGAGAACTGGGCAGATAATTCATAGAAAAAAATATCATGGAGAACGAAACGAAGAGGAAAACGAAAAAATAAATATATACTCAGCAATGGGAAGAAGATAGCATCTCCACACGGAACTACGCGAATATCGATCCGTGGCCAATTATGCGCGTTTGAGATGACATCAAAACGTTGGACTGTTTGTGAACTGCAAGCATGCACGTTCCTTCTCTCACGTCAGCGTACCTCCAGTGTAACCGTTCGAAGAGGAGAAGAATTTGCACCTTGTTGTAAGATCGATCCAACGTAGCGAATCACTTAGGTTTGTTAATGAGCTGTACTTTTCATGTCTGCATACTTTCCACTTTCCTGATAGGCTCAGAGAGAGAGGGTGAGAGAGAGAGAGAGAGAGAGAGAGAGAGAGAGAGAGAGAGAGAGAGAGAGAGAGAGAGAGAGAGGACAGACAGACAGACAGACAGACAGACAGACAGAAACAGAGACAGAGGGGGGGGGGGGGGGGGAGGAAGAGAGAAGGGGGGGAGGGGGGGCATGCAGGCATGAAGGCAGACACTTTTACAGAAGTAATGCAGTAAGTAACAGCTTTAGCAGTAGAAAAAAGGAAGAAAAACATGTTGAGACCACACACACATATACACGCACGCGCACACGCGCACACACACACACACAACACCACAACACAACACACACCCAAACACAACACACATCGACGCATGCACGCGCACCCCCCTCCCCCCCACACTACAACACACACACACACACACAAACACACACACACACACACACACACACACCCCACACACACACACACAAAACACCTCCCCACCCACCCACCCCCCCCACACACAACACTTCCCTCCCCCCCCTCACACACACACACACACACACACACACACCACACACACACACACACACACACACACACACACAACACCCCCCCCCCCCCCACACACACACACACACAAAACACCATCAAGGTAATAGACAGGAAGCAGAGGGAAGGAGGTGGAGGAGCAGACCTGAAGAGCCATCCATCCATCCATCCATCCATCCAGTCACACCCTGACACTAACACCACAACTGTCCACCCTTCTCCCCCCCTCCCCCCGCCCGCTCGTTCCCCCCCCCCCCCACCACCACCCTGTCGGAACTAGTCTCTTTGAGTCTCCTTAATCGGAACTAGTTCTCTTTGAGGCTACACTCAACCTTTTAGCTTCCGGCTCAAGCAGTATTTTCTATACGGTGCTAGTCAGAAAAAAAATTCTTTGCTGATTTTCACAGATTGCTTAAAGTAATGAAAAAAATGCTTTCACAGATTAGTTAAAGTAATGAAAAACATATTTTCACAGATTGCTTACAGTAATGAAAAAAATGCTGTCACAGATTGCTTAAAAGTAATGGAAAAAATGCTTTCACAGATTGCTTAAAAGTAATTACAAAAAATGCTTTCACAGATTGCAAGCAATGAATAAAATGCTTTCACAGATTAGTTAAAACAATGAAAAATTATTTCACAGATTGCTTAAAGCAATGACAAGAAAAGCTTGCACTGATTGCTTAAATAATGAAAAAAATGCTTTCACAGATTGTTTAAGGCAATGAAAAAAATGCTTTCACAGATTAGTTAAAACAATGAAAATATGCTTTCACAGATTGCTTAAAGTAATGAAAAGAAAAGCTTGCACAAATTGCTTAAATAATGAAAAAATGTTTTCACAGATTGCTTAAAGTAATAAAAAAAATGCTTTCACAGATTAAAGTAATGAATAAAATGCTTTCACAGATTAGTTAAAGAATGAAAAAAATGCACTGTGTACTTGTTTTGGGGGATTGAGGACATAGAGCAAATACCAGGTAGTCACGAGAAAGTTGAAAATAATCATCAAAGGAAGATTGCCTGTATTCCTACAGTGTTGACCCCGCGAAAGCATTGTGGTTCGGAAACTAGCAGACAACAAAGGACTGAAGTGTGTGTGTGTGTGTGTGTGTGTGTGTGTGTGTGTGTGTGTGTGTGTGTGTGTGTGTGTGTGTGTGTGTGTGGTGTGTGGAGGGCGTTTTACAGTGTTTTCTGATAAACAAAATAAATTCAAACTTACTGAAAAGGAGTGGAGGGGAGGGGGTACAGTGTTTACTGAAAAAAAAATTCAAACTTACTAAATTTGTACAAAATAACACGAGTTTTGAGTCAAACGCGAGTCTTTCACACAAAAAGTCGTGCTTTTAAAAATAAAGCTTTGCAGATGGCACAGTACGTGCGGTATGAATGTAAGAGTGAACTAATAATAGGAAAACAGAAGGAAAAGTGGCAGAAAAAATAAAGGTGGTTTGTAGCCTGATTGCTGTGTGGCCCTTTCCTGTCTTCGGCAGCAAACCTCCAGTAGCCTAGCTCCTCAACACTTCTGCTTCACACGGTGTAGAGGACCATCCCCTTGTTTCTAAAATCGGCAAGAAACGATGTCCCCAAATAGACTGAAAATGTATCTAGGTTAAGACGAAGGAAGGAGATCGCGCCGACTTCTTTCCAATTTATTTTGTGATGATTATCAAAACAGCTCTCTCCTTCCCTCTCCCTGGCCCTACCCCACCCGAAGAAAAGAGAAAAGTATCTGTTTTTGATGATTTGATGATTGTTGCTTCTGAAAGGTTTTAAACCTGATCGGTGTGAGTCATAGGAAAAAGGCTAGGTCAAGCAATGCTGATTGTGTATTTATAATAATAATAATAATAATAATAATAATAATAATAATAATAATGATGATGATGATGATGATAATAATAATAATATTAATGTTTGGAATTTATATAGCGCTGAATCTTGTAAAGCAACAAATCAAAGCGCTCAGATGACTCGAGTTATGTGCGTGGATGCTTACACGTGTGTGTGTGTGTGTGTGTGTGTGTGTGTGTGTGTGTGTGCGTGCGTGTGTGTGTGTGTGTGTGTGTGTGTGTGTGTGTGTGTGTGTGTGTGTGTGTGTGTGTGTGGCGGGAGGTGTATTTGTTCTTTTTTCTTTAACGCAACCTTCAATCTAAAAAATCACTATCATATTTTGCAGCGCTGCACTCAGCATACGTTCCAGAGCGCTGGGAAGACCTTCTACTATACAGGCAGGCATCGTGGATACAGAATAGTCAGAAAACTGCCAGACTTCTTTCTCTTCGACTGTTGGAGAAGAGCGCCTTCCTGAATGCCAGGCAAGTGGAAAGAATGACAAAATCTGTCTGTCTGTCTGTCTGTCTATCTATGTACCTATCTATCTCTGTATCTATGTGTCTATGTATCTATCTATGTATCTATCTATGTATCTATTATTATTATGTATTATCTATCTATCTCTCATCTCTCTCATCTATCTCTATTATCTATCTATTATTATATATGTGTGTGTGTGTGTGTGTGTGTGTGTATAGTGTAATGTTAAGAGAAGATAGGTAGATGAGAGAGAGAGATAAATAGATTTTAAATTTGTTTTATTATTTTGTATCGAGGATAATGAAATAAGCATTTATGTGCTTTTTTTTTTACCATGAAATCCCCGTGTGTATGCGGTTTTGTCAATTATGTCATCTGTTCCCACGGTACACAATGGCCTACTCTTACAAAAAGCGGGACAGGATTTAACGTGTGCGCAAGATATTCTGCGTTCGTTTGCACACGGGCCTCTGTTTATAGTCTCATCCGAAGGACTATTGGGGAGAGTGGAGTCTGTACTGATGTTAACTCCAGGGGAAAAATATCCCCTTGAACGGGAATCGAACCCGCGTCGTCAGATTGCCAGCGCATTGTTTTAACCACTAGGCTATCCCGTCCCCCCATAGAGAGAGGGAGACAAAGGGGAGGAAGAGAGAGAGAGAGAGAGAGAGAGAGAGAGAGAGGTAGACGGTAGATAGAGAGATAGATAGACAGACGAGAAGAGAGAGAGAGAGGGTAGATAGGTAGATGGTAGATAGAGAGATAGATAGACAGACAAAGAGAAAGAGAGAGAGAGAGGTAGATAGGTAGATGGTAGATAAGAGATAGATAGACAGACAAGAGAAAGAGAGAGAGAGAGTAGATAGGTAGATGGTAGATAAAGAGATAGATAGACAGACAAGAGAGAAGATAGATAGATAATAGAAGAGAGAGAGAGAGAGAGAGAGAGAGAGAGAGAGAGAGAGAGAGAGAGAGAGAAGAGAGAGAGAGAGAGAAATACAGACAACAGAGAGACAAACAGAGACAGATAAATGGGAGGGGGGGGGGGGGGGATGAAAGAATTGGTAGGAAGTTTTGGAGACGCAGACTCCAGGAGACCTCTAATGACTAGGAAGCAGGGAGGAAGAGAACCACCCCAATGGTCTTAACGAGGGCACTCAGCCACACCACTGTCACACCATCACACAAAACTTAATGCGTTCTCCTCCTTCTTCTCCTCCTCATCAACCACCGCCAATACAACTGAACTTTGTTTGTCTGTCCATTCATTCTCTTCCCCCATTATATATATATATATATATATATATATATATATATATATATATATATATATATATATATATATATATATATATATACACACAAAAAGAGCAATGAACTTCGTAGTGGATGGAAAGAGACCCAAAGGGAAGACCTAGCAAGACCTGGGCTGCCTGTATTGCAGATGATCTTAGAGATAAGGAGGAAGCTCAAAACAGAGAGAGATGGAGAAGGCTCATCAATGTCAAACCTCCCCTGGGAGAAGCATATATATATATATATATATATATATATATATATATATATATATATATATATATATATATATATATATATATATATATATATATATATATACATACATACATATACAATACACACACACACAACCTCCTTTGCCGCTAATCTGCTATCATTCCCCATGGGGATACGAGAAGGGGGGGGGAAGGAATGCTGTCAGTATAAATAGCATCCGTACCTTCCATCTTTTTTGTTTGGGATTTTCCTCTGTTCTATCCCTCTCTTTTTCGTTTCTGCCTCGTTCCTTTTTCATCCTGTCATGTCACCTCCTTCTCGTCTAGTTTCTGCCTTCTTGGTCCATTCTCCTGCCCTTTTCTTCCCAGAAAGAAATAAAAATTAACAATTTTCTCCCACACCGAAGTCGGACACGCTGGGCCTAACTTGTCGGAATAAGGCTACCTTAATAGACCTAGTGGGTAACAACGGCAGTGGATTGGATTGGTCTTAGTGGGTAACAACAGGATTGGATTGGATTGGACCTAGTGGGTAACAACAGGGTTTGATTGGATTGGTCCTAGAGGATAACAACAGGATTGGATAGGATTGGATCTAGTGGGTAACAGCAGTATTGGATTGGAGTTAGTGGGTAGCAATTGGATTGTATTGGACCTAGTGGGTAACAACAGGATTGGATTGGATTGGATATAGTGGGCAACATTAGGATTGGATTGGATTGTGCCTAGTGGACAGGAACAGAATTAGATTGGATTGAACCTAGTGGGTAACAATTGGATTGGATTGGATTTACTGGGTAACGACTGGATTGGATTGAACCTAGTGGGTAACAACAAGATTGGATTGGATTGGACCTAGTGGGTAACAACAGGATTGGATTGGGTTGAACCTAGTGGGTAGCGACAGGATTGGGTTGGACCTAGTGGGTAGCAACAGGATTAGATTGGGTTGGACCTAGTGGGTAGCAACGGGATTGGATTGGATTGGACCTAGTGGGTAACAACGGGATTGGATTGGATTGGACCTAGTGGGTAAGCGGTCAGGGGCTCAAAGTCTCGCTATTGGTGAGCTCTAGCCGAGGCACGAAGAAAAAGAAGGAAAGAAGGAAAAGTATACTTGATCATCGTCGTTGTTACTACTGTGTTGTTCTAATGCTGTCGCCACCACAACCATCACCACCACCATCGTTGTTGAGGAGAGCTCTATGTTGTGCTGTTCTCTAGCAGCTTGATTTTGGCTATACCCGATTCTAGGTCACTTGAGAAGACGGACCACCAAACGACCCATCTACCGAGAGAGAGAAAGAGAGAGAGAGAGAGAGAGAGAGAGAGAGAGAGAGAGAGAGAGAGAGAGAGAGAGAGAGAGAGAGAGAGAGAGAGAGAAGGCAGGCAGGCAGGCAGATAGACAGACAGAGAGACAGAGACAGACTGACAGACACGCAGCCACACAAGCAAGCAAGAAGGCAAGCAGGCAGAGAGACAGACAGACGCCCACACCCCTCCACAAACACACATATACACACAACACACACAAACACACACACAACTCACACAAACACACACAACAACACACACACACACACACACACACACAGAAAGAAAGAGAGTGGTATATATATAGAGAGACCTGTAACAAAAAACTCCTTGGCAGCCAGAGGGATGACAGTGTTTCCGGCGATGTCCACTCCTCTGCTTGGCATTCCCGCTGGTCCAATTAGAGTGACTTCCCTTCCCTCCCTACACTGTTTGCCGACAGGGGGCCTTCCAACAAGCTTCAGTGTCGGCCATTTTTTTGCCAAGGAGCAAAATTGGAATGTAAGAACTGTGGATGATTATAATGGTATGATGATGATCTGGGCCGTCTGCCTCACTTCGTAGTGCTAGTAGTACCTGGCTGTCTGGCCAAACAAAAATCTGACATCTGTTTTCATGTTAACTCGGTTAATTAGTCGTTGGTTGTATGTGTAGTAGGGAGGGGTGTGTTGGATGCAAGCGCTTTGATTTGCTTTTGCAGGATATAGCGCTGTGTATATATTCCATTTGTTGTTGTTGTTGTTGTTGTTGATGTTGTTGTTGTTGTTGTTGTTCTTGCTTCTTTCTCTTCTCTTCTTCTTCTTCTTCTTCTTCTCTCTTCTTCTTCTTCTCTACTCCTACTCCTACTACTACTCCTACTCCTACTCCTCCTCCTCCTCCTCCTCCTCCTACTCCTCCTCCTCCTCCTACTCCTCCTCCTCCTCCTCCTCCTCCTACTACTACTACTATTATTATTATTATTATTATTGTTATTATTGTTATTATTGTTATTATTATTATTATTATTATTGTTATTACTATTATTATGTACAGTAGTGATTACCTATGTTTTGGTACTGGTTTTTGTCGGTAGTTTTGACGTGTGAACTGGTATTATTACAATTTGAAAAGGGAGACATGATATAGATCCCAAAATTCAGTATTGATCTTAAATGATTTATTTCATTAAATGAACTCCCCCGTGGAAATGCCGGGGAGCCAGTCAGCATAAACAGCATCCCCACCTTCTGGAAATTTTGTGCTAGGGATTCCCTCTTTTCTTCCCTCTCTTTGTTTCTGCCTTGTTCCCTTTTCTTCCTGTCACGTCCTTCTCGTCTATTCTCTGCTTTCTTGGCTCATTCTCCTGCCTTTTTTCCCCAGAAAGACTTTGAATATAGCAATTCTCCCATATGCCGAAGTCAGAAGTGCTGGGCCTGACTTGTCAGGCGCTTAACGGCAGCGCGAGGCATTTTCGCTCATGTGACAGATAACATTGAGTTGCTGTCTGAGTGTTTGAAGAAGAAGAAGACGAAGATGATTAAAAAGAAGACAAAATAAGACGAGGAAGCTCGGTCACGCTGTGTGTGTACGTTGAGTGTGTATTTGTGTTTACTATGTCATGTGTGTGTGTGTGTGTGTGTGATGTGCACGCGCGCGCGCTCATGTGTAGTGTGCGTGTGTGTTGCATGTGTGTGTGTGTGTGAAGTATCTGTTTGCAGACCCCCATTTACACATAATTATCATGTGCATTGCTCATTCTATCCTGAAGGCTGTAACAATGTGCTTTGCTATATGAAAGGAATGAACCAAAACTGAATCTTATTGCACCTGTCTGGTAGAGTTTTCTCAATAACTAACTAGTACAAAACAAGTTCTCACTGTGTGCCTGTTTATGTATTCTTTGGTCTGCCTCTCTCTCTCTCTCTCTCTCTCTCTCTCTCTCTCTCTCTCTCTCTCTCTCCTCTCTCTCTCTCTCTTCTCTCTCTCTCTCTCTCTCTCCCTCTCTGGGTGTATGTAGTTTTTCTGGACTTTTTTCTTCTTTTCTTGTTTTTTTTCTGGGTTTTTCCTGTTTTTGTGCTGTGTGAGAGCATGGTGTAAAGAAGCCCTGTGCTTATCCATTTACTCTCAATAAACATTTCGAGTTCGAGTTCTCTCTCTCTCTCTCTCTCTCTCTCTCTCTCTCTCTCTTCTCTCTCTCTCTCTCTCTCTCTCTCTCTCTCTCTCTTTCCTCTTCTTGTCTGTCTGTCTGTCTGTCTTTGTCTGTCTCTGTCTCTGTGTGTCTGTCTGTCTCTGTCTGACTGTGTCCGTCCTACCCTCTGTCCGGCTGTTTGTCTCTCTGTCTCTGTCTGTCTGTCTATCTCTGTCTATCTGTCTGTCTGTCTGTCTCTGTCTGTCTGTCTGTCTCTCTCTCTCTCTCTTCTCTCTCTCTCTCTCTCTCTCTCTCTCAATGAAGGGTTAGTCTAACCAGATTTAGAACGAAAGATTGACGGACGCTATGGCGTAGTGGTTAAGATTGTTCGACTTCAATCCCGTATGGGGGTCCATGATGTGTTGGGTTCAATCTCGGCGACTCAGGGTGGGGATTTTCACAACTCCCCATGTCAACTTCAAGTGCAGACCTGCTAGTGCCTTTACTCCCTTCGTGTATATACACATGCAGAAGTTCATTCATGCACGTTTAAAGATCCTTTCACTCACGTCAGCGTTCGGTGGGTTACGGAAACACGAACATACCCAGCATCCATCCCCGCAGGCGGAATGCAGCTGCCTTGATGGTGAGCTAAAACGGTAGCATATTATGCAAAATCTCACCGTTGGTAAATGTGGAGCTCTGGCCGAGGAACGGAAAACTAAAGAAAAAAAAAAGAAAACGTATATTGATATGTGATGAAAGACATTTCCCTTATATACTTATCTATCTATCTATCTATCTATCTATCTATCTATCTATCTATCTATCTATCTATCTGTCTGTCTGTCTGTCTGTCTGTCTGTCTGTCTTCTGTCTGTCTGTCTGTCTGTCTGTCTATCTATCTATCTATCTATCCATCTATCTATCTATCTATCTATCTATCTATCTATCTATCTATCTATCTATCTATCTATCTATCTATCTGTCTGTCTGTCTGTCTATCTGTCTATCTATCTATATGTATATCTATCTTCTCTCTCTCTCTCTATCTATCTATCTATCTATCTCTATCTATCTGTCTGTCTGTCTGTATGTCTGTGTGTCTATCTCTCAATCTCTCTCTCTCTCTCTATATCTATCTATCTATCTATCTATCTATCTATCTATCTATCTATCTATTATCTATCTATTCTATCTATCTATCTATCTCTCTCTCTCTCTCTCTCTCTCTCTGTCCGTCCGTCCGTCCATCCGTCGGTCCGTCGGTCCGTCTGTCTGTCTGTCTGTCTGTCTGTCTATCTATCTATCTATCTATCTATCTATCTATCTATCTATCTATCTATCTATCTATCTATCTATCTATCTATCTATCTATCTATCTATCGGTATGTCTGTCTGTCTGTCTATCTATCTGTCTACCCATCCATCCATCCAACCACCCATCCATCCATCCATCATCATCCATCCATCCATCCATCCATCCATCCATCATCCATCCATACATACATACATACATACATACATACATGCATACATACATACATGCATACATACATACATACATACATACATACATACATACATACATACATACATACATACCTACAATATACAATATTATACATATATACGTGTGTGGGTGTGCGTGTGCGCGCGCGCTTGTGCGCGCGCGCTCGCGTGGGCTGAACTGAAGCTAGGTCACTCTAATGGACGGCTGGCAAACCAGGTTGGGGCAAGTGTGGGAGAGGAAAGCCTTTGGAAAGTCAATAAAGGCAGTTTATCAGATTAGGGCAAAACGTTTTTCGTGTACCCCTTCACTACTTCAGAATATATTATTGAACGTCCGGCTATCTTTTATCATAATCATGAGAGAGAGAGAGAGAGAATGAGAGAGAGAGAGACAGAGAGAGAGTGAGAGAGAGAGAGAGAGAGAGGGGGGGTGGGGCAGGCAGGTCTTGTAATAGATGGATCCCTAAGTTGCCTCCTGGCTAAAAAAAAAAAAAGGAAAAGGGAGGGGGGGGGGGTGTATAATTAATCACCGTAACTGATCACAGTTACCCAGTGGGTATACCGGGGAGCCTGTCAGTATAAATAGCATCCCCACCTTCTCCTGGAAATTCTGTGCTAGGTATCCCCTCTTTTCTATCCCTCTCTTTGTTTCTGCCTCGTTTCCTTTTCTTTCTGTCACCTCCTTCTTGTCTGTTTTCTGCCATGTTGGTCCACTCTCCTGCCACTCCCCTACCTTCTTTTTTGCAAGAAAGACTTTAAAAGATAACAATTCTCTCCCACGCCGAAGTCGGATGCGCTGGGCCTGACTTGTCAAGTGTTTAACGGCAGCGCAACGCATTTTTCCTCATATGACAGACAGAGACAATAATGGTCACTGTCTGATCGTTCGACGACGAAGAAGAAAGAGGATGAGAAGAAGACGAAGAAGAAAGAGGAGGAGGAGAAGACGAAGAAGAAAAAGGAGGAGGAGAAGACGAAGAAGAAAAGGAGGAGAGGAGACGAAGAAGAAAAAGGAGGAGGAGAAGACGAAGAAAGAAAGAGGAGGAAGAGGAGAAGACGAAGAAAAAAGAAGGACGAGAAGACGAAGAAGAAAGGGAGGAGAAGACGAAGAAGAAAGAGGAGGAGGAGGAGAAGACGAAGAAGAAAGAGGAGGAGGAGGAGAAGACGAAGAAGAAAGAGGAGGAGGAGAAGACGGAGAAGAAGAGGAGGAGGAGAAGACGAAGAAGAAAAAGGAGGAGAAGACGAAGAAGTAAGAGGAGGAGGTGAAGAAGAGGAAAGAGGAGGAGGAGGAGACGAAGAAGAAGAGGAGGAGGAGAAGACGAAGAAGAAAGAGGAGGAGAAGAAGACGAAGAAGAAAGAGAAGGAGGAGAAGACGAAGAAGAAAGAGGAGGAGGAGAAGACGAAGAAGAAAAAGGAGGAGGAGAAGACGAAGAAAGAAAAGGAGGAGGAGAAGATGGAGAAGAAAAAGGAGGAGGAGAAGACGAAGAAGAAAGAGGAGGAGGAGAAGACGAAGAAGAAGAGGAGGAGAAGACGAAGAAGAAAGAGGAGGAGAAGACGAAGAAGAAAAAGGAGGAGGAGAAGACGAAAAAAAAAGAGGAGGAGGAGAGAGACGAAGAAGAAAAAGGAGGAGGAGAAGACGAAGGAGAAAGAGGATGAGGAGAGAAAAAGGAGGAGAAGACGAAGAGGAAAGAAGAGGAGGAGGAGAAGACGAAGAAGAAAAAGGATGAGGAGAAGACGAAGAAGAAAGAGGAGGAGAAGACGAAGAAGAAAAAGGTATGAGGAGAAGAAAAAGGAGGAGAAGACGAAGAAGAAAGAGGAGGAGGAAAATACGAAGGAGAAAAAGGAGGAGGAGAAAAAGGAGGAGGAGGAGAAAATAAAGAAGACTGATTACGACTCTGTAGAAGTAAGCCACTGAGTCTGAGGCAAAGATGACACACTCGTCTAAATTAAAAAAGAAAACCAATAATCTCCCCATAATTTTTACCAATGCAGAACCTTTTTTTTTGACGAGTAGCTGCAAATCCTGTCAC
>CM054149.1:7139762-7142262 GCA_028751875.1 Rapana venosa
ACTGCTGTGAAGTATCTAGGGGGTCATTATTGACAACACACTCTATGCAAAAATTCATCACGCAGACCTGTCAGTCGTGCTACTATCAATTACGGCTTATTAGTGCAATTTGAAAGTACCTGTCCACAAACGCAACATCCAAACTCGTGGCGTCTCTCATTCTTTCATGTCTGGACTATTGCAATTCTCTTTTGGCTGGTCTGCCACTATCATCTATCCACTCCCTTCAACGTATTCAAAACTGTGCATCTCGACTAGTCCTCAAAAAGAAAAAAATATGAGCACATTACGCCTCTCTTGCGATTTCTCCACTGGCTGCCTGTGCTACAAAGAATAAACTATAAGATCAGTACTCTCTGTTACAAATGTCTCCACAAAACAGCACCTCCTACCTCTGTGAATGTCTTCACCTGTACATCCTTCTCGCTCCCTTCAATCTGCTGCAGATTCCTTGTTCTTACGAATACCTAGATTCAGCCAGTCCACCATCGCTCTTTATCTGTTCCTGGTCCATCGATCTTGAATGGTCTCCCAATCTCTCTTCGCCAAAGGCCTTCTTGTGACACTTTTAAATTCGGCCTCAAGACATATTTGTCTTAAACCTAAGATTTTCCTCTCCTGTTTCATTTTATAGCTGTCCCTGCTTTTCAACAGCCAAAATCCCATCACCCTGCCAAAGTGTATAACCTCTGTGTGTGTGTGTGTGTGTGTGTGTGTGTGTGTGTGTGTGTGTGTGGTGTGTGTGGTGTGTGTGTGTTGTTTCTTCAATTTAACGTCTATTCACATTAAGTGATATTAGACACAAAAAGGCAAACAATTCAGAAAAAAGGGTTAAGGAACTGTCTAACTACTGTAACTATAATACAATGAAAGAAATTAATTTACCTTATGAATAAATAGATAAATATATATGTGTGTGTGTGTGCACGCGCGCACGCGTGTGTGTATGTGTGTGTGTACATTTGGACTTGTTAGAGCTATTGCTTTCTATTGGTTGCATGACTTTGTAAGAATGAGTTGAGTGCAAGCGCTTTGATTTGTCTGTAGAAGATACAGAGCTATATAAATTCCATTTATTATTATTAGTTATTGTTATTATTATTATTATTATTATTATTATTATTATTATTATTATTATTATTATATATATAATATTATATATCGAACCTTAAACGCTTCAGCCTTTCGACATAAATCTAAGAGGTGGGATGCAATAATAAAAATAATCTTTTTTTTAAAAAACTGTTATCATCAACATCACCACCACCATCTTCATCATCATCATCATCATCATCATCATCATCATCATCGTCGTCGTCGTCGTCATCATCATCATCATCAAAATCATCATCACCACCATTATCATCTAATAGAGACACAGACAGACAGACAGACAGACACGACCCCTCTCTCAATCATCTGAAGGCATGGGCACTGAGGCATCAGACAGTCTAGTCGGGGATTCTAGCAAAGCAACTTACAGAGAGAGAGAGAGAAGAGAGAGAGAGAGAGAGAGAGAGAGAGAGAGAGAGAGGGGGGGGGAGACAGACAGACAGACAGACAGACAGACAGACGACAGACATAGACACAGTGACACAGAGAGAGAGACACACAGTAAGAGAAACAGAGAGACAGAAAGAGAGAGAGAGACAGACGGACAGAGACAGAAAGACAGACAGATCGAGAGACAGAGAAAGGTAGGGGGAGGGGGGGGGGTAGAAAGAAAAACGGAGAGATACAGAGACAGGGAGAGACAGAGACAGAGAGATAGGAGAGAGATGCATGCGTAGGCAGAAGGGAGATGGCAAAGAAGGGATAAAGAGAGAAAGACAGATGGACGGAGACAGAGAGGGGAGAGAGACAGAGACAGATAGGTGGGAGAGGTGTGTGTGTGTGTGGGCTGTAGGGGATAGCAAAAAAGTGATAATGGGAGACAGAGAGACAGACAGACGGACAGAGGCAGAAAGACAGACAGGCCGAGAGACAGACAGAGAGAAAGAGGGAGGGGGGGGGGGGGGTTGGACGGGGAGAAAGAAAAACAGAGAGACACAGAGACAGAGAGAGAAACAGAGATAGGAGGGAGAAGTGTGTGTGGCAGAAGATGGATGGCAAAGAAGGGATAAAGAGAAAGAGACATATAGACAGACAGATGGACGGGTACAGAAAGACAGACAGACCGAGAGACAGACAGAGAGGGGGAAGAGAAAAAACCAGAGAGAGAGAGAGAGAGAGAGAGATAGGAGGGAGAAGTGTGTGTGGGCAGAAGGGAGATGGCAAAAAAAAAGGATAAGAGAGAGAGACAGACAGACGAAAACAGACAGAGAGATAGACAGAGAGAGAGAGAGAGAGGGGGGGGGGGAGAAAAACAGATAGACAAAGAGAGAGAGACAGAGATAGGAGGGAGAATTAGAAGTGTGTGTGGGCGGAAGGGAGATGGAAAAAAGGGATAAAGAGAGAAAGACAGATGGACAGAGACAGGACGGACGAGAGGGGAGAGAGA
>CM054149.1:7147262-7157262 GCA_028751875.1 Rapana venosa
ATCCTCACTCTATTTCCCCCACCCCCCCCCCCCCCCCCTCCCCTCACACATATCCCCTTCCCCTCACACTATCCCCTCGCCCTCACTCCTACCCCTCCCCCCACACTATATCCCCTCCCCTCACACTATCCCCTCTCATCACTCTATCCCTTTCCCCTCACACTCTATCCCTCCCCTCAAACTATCCCCTCTCCTCCTCTATCCCTTCCCCTCACACTCTATCCCCTCCCCTCCACACGATCCCATCCTCCTCACTCATCCCTTCCCTCACACTATATCCCCTCCTCTCACTATACTCTATCCCCTATCCCTCACCTCCTATTCCCTCTCGCCTCACACTCTATCACTCCCTTCCACTAAACACTCTATTCCCTTTCACTCACACTCTATCCCCTCCCCTCACACTACCTCTCTCCTCACTCACCCTCCCCCACACATATACCCATCCCCCTCACACTCCCTCCCACATGAAACGAAATATAACTCCGCTTACCCCTCAATCTCACTCATCCCCCTCCCCTCACACTATCCACTTCTCCTACACACTATCACCCCTCTCCTCACGTCTACTCCCCCCCCCTCACACTATCCACTAACCCTCAACTATACAGCCCAGAAATCGATCCACTCTCCCTCACCTCCACCCTCCCCTAACCACTATAGCCCCTCTCGCCTCACTCAAGCCCTCCCTCTACACTAAATCCCTCTCTCCTCACTCTACCCTTCCCCTCACACTATCCCCTCTCCTAACTCCACACCCTCCCCTCAACTATCCCCTAACCCTCACTCTACATCCCCTCCCCACACACTATATCCCCTCTCTCCCACTCTTTATCCCCTCCTCCCTCACTAACACTATATCCCCTCTCTTCTCGACTCAATCCCGTATCGTTCTCAAGTTCTGTCTCTTTCATTCCCCCATCTCGCCTCTGTTATGTCAGCTCTGTGTGGACCTAATTATACTGTAGTCTATACTTGATACCTGGCCAGGGTGTCTTTCTTGGTCTGTCAAACGTCAGCCCAAACCAGAATTTTGCTCTGTCTCTGTCTGTCTCTGTCAGTACCAGTATGTCTGTCTGTCACTGTCGTTCCTGTCTGTCTGTCCTCTCTGTCTCTCTCTCTCGTCTCTCTCTCCTCCTCTCTCTCTCTCTGTGAAGTTATTAAGATGTATCCCTACGGGCGGGACAGGAATGTAAAAACACACACGAGTGCTTATTCATTATCCTCGAAATAAAGAATTTGTCATTGTCATTTCTCTCTCCTCTCTCCTCTCGCTCTCTCTCTCCTCCTCTCTCCTCTCTCTCTCTCTCTCTCTCTCCTCTCTCTCTCTCTCTTCTCCCCTCTCCCTCTCTCTCTCTCTCTCTCTCTCTCTCTCTCCCTCTCTCTCTCTCTCTCTCACACCACCCCCCCTCTCTCTCTCTCTCTTTCTCTCTGTATATCCTTCGGATGAGACTATAAACCGAGGTCCCTTGTGCGAACGCACGCAGAACATCTTGCGCACACGTTAAATCCGGTTCCGCTTTTCGTAAGAGTAGGCCATTGTGTGACGGTGGGAACAGATGACAGAACTTTACAAAACCGCATACACACGGGGACTGGATGTAAAAAAAGCACACGAGTGCTTATTCCATTATCCTCGATATAAAAGAAAGAAAGAAAGAAATAATATATAAAATAAATATATATATATATAATATATATATATATATAATATATATATATATATATATCCCCTGGACAAAAAACTCGAACAGTCTTAGGTTCAGTTTCCACTCCAACACACACACACACACACACACACACACACACACACACACACACACACACACACACACACACACCACACACACACACACACCACACACACACACACACACACACACACCACTCTCTCTCTCTCTCTCAGCGCGTGTGTGTGAGTGTGTGCTTGCTGATGAGGACCTGCTTTTAAGGAATGACGGTATCATGAGATCGATTTTACGTCTGTTCACTCTCGGTGATATTAGGGGTATCATGAGACTAAACGTCTCTGTGTGGCATATGAAAAAAATGGACTTGTCTTCTTTTTCGGTTTTTTTTTTTTCGTTCCTCGGCTACAGCTCCGAGGTTCACCGACGGTGATATTTTTGCGTAGCCGACCGTTTTCACCCATTATTAAGGAAGCCAAAATAGTAATTTACGGGATGGGTTTGTCTTTAGGAAAGAAGGCAGTGTCTATTTCATTTTTATGAACATCGTCGTAAGTCTGGCCATAGCCTTAATGTAACATTCTTTTTGGGCAGAGATCTGAATGTGTGTTGTTTTACTGTTACCATGATTATGTGCGTGCGCTTTAGATATTGAATGACATTGTAAAATAGTTGGAAAGAATTCTTATTTCTTATTTTATTTATTTTGCTGCCTCAACATCTAATAATAATAATAATAAATGGAACTTATATAGCGCTATATCTTGCAAAGACAAATCAAAGCGCATGCATTCGACCTATCTTACACAGTCATACAACCAATGACAAATAATCAATAGTTCAAACAGATATTACAAACATGGTACGATGCAGACCAAAATCTATGAAATAAAATTGCAATAGTCAAATGTTTTTCAAAAGCGCACACACACACACACACACACACACACACACAACACAACACAACACAACACACACAACACAACCACACAACACAACACAACACAACACAACACAACACAACACAACACAACACAACACAACACAATACAACACAACACACACACACACACACACACACACACACACACACACACACACACACACACACACACACACACACACACACACACAGGTCATATACTTTTGCAGGGTGATAGGACATGGGTTAGTGAAGGGTGGGATAGTTCTGATATGAGACAGGAGGGAAGAAATCTTAGGTTTGAAATAAATATGTCTTGAGGCTTGATTTAAAAGTGTCATATCTAGGCTTCTGGCGAAGAGAGAGAGGAGAGCTCATTCCAGGTCGATGGACCCGAAATAGAGAAAGAGCGGCGGCCAACAGTAGATTGGTTGAATCTAGGTATTCGTAGGCACAGGGTATCTGCAGCAGAGCGGAGGGAACGTGAAGGAGTGTACAGGTTAAGACATTCACAGAGGTAGGAGGGTGCAGTTTTGTGGAGACATTTGTAACAGAGGGTACTGGTCTTATACTCTACTCTCTGTGGCACATCTATGACGTTCCTGTCTTGTCTGAGTGTTCACACGCCATTAATTTCAATCTCTCGGTCCCAGCTAGCCATACCCAGATTCTTAATGTGGCATCATCATAATCGGAAGTCCGCAGTGAGCCCATCAATGTTAGCCCACTGTGGGGTCACCAGCCAGAGGGGTCCTGCACTGCTGCTGGGTCACTTTGGTGTGTGTTCAGTGGTGCCTGCTCTGAGCAGGACATCACCTACTAAGCCCCCTGCTTGTGATAGTTGTAGCTCAGTGGTGGAGCCAGACTGATATGAGTGAGACAACTGAAACTGGTCACCCATAAGATCAGAGCAACCGGGTCCACCAATTCAGAGACAATTTTCCTTTATTGCATGATGATCGATGATGGCGATGCTGCTATGAAGCGTATGTGCTTCGAGAATACTTGACGAGGCTTTTTCTCTGCGCTTCCTATTATAATAATATATCACGGTGTCAACCGACCCCGAGAGATACAGACACCTGCAGTGTTTTTCAGGTCATTTGAGCAACAGTCTCAAAATCGTATTCTTAAAGTGGATGGAGCTCGACTGTGTGGTCCCAGTCTTCCCAATGAGCCCGTAGCAAACTCACTCTGGGTAAGAGTTCTCTGGAGTATGAAAAAAACCCAACTTATCCCTTTAACCCTTATGGGATTCGAACCAAAGACTTTCCAATCCATAACCTAGGTTGCTAGCTAACCCATGCGCCTAAGTGGTTGGTTTGAGAAGAATTTCACTGTTTAAAATATTCACAGGCGATTGCGTTGGCGGTTAACTCGATCAGTTAAAATTCTGTTGGGATCGTTCAAGTGTTCAACATCCGAAGAGAGACCGTAGTCATGCGAAAAGCAAGAACAAACGCTATAGCCGAGTGGTTAAGACCATTCCACTTCAATTCCCATGGGTCCATGAAATCGTGGGTTCCAATCTCGGCAGCGGCGTCTGAAGAATTCAGGGTTGTGGATTTTTTTTCGACTTCTCGGGTCAGTGCAGACCTGCCAGTGCTTTAATTCCCTTCGTATATATATACACATTTGAAGATCAAATAATACATGCACGTGAAAGATCCCGTCATTTATGTCAGCACCCGGTGGGTTACGGAAACACGAACACACCCAACAAGCATCCCCGAAGTCGGAATGCGGCTACCTTCATGGTGGACAAAAAACGGTGGCATACGGAAAAATCTCACCATTGGTGAACCTTGGAGCTCTACTAGCTGTGGGGGAAAACCCCCCACGCGAAAAGCAGTCTCCTCGACAATCTGAACGCAGTTGAAAAAACAGCAGGAATACTGACGAGTCAAATGGAAGTGATGTTTCTTTCCGTTAAGGAAGGAAGGTGGCAGGATGGTTAAGACGTTCGCCTGCCAACAAGTAAACCGTGAGGTTGTGGGTTCGATTCCCAGCCTCGCCCTTTCTTCCCAGTTTAACCCCAAAAAATCGAACTGAATGTCAGAGTCCTTCGGATGAGACTATTATAAACCGACGCGCCGTGGACGAACGCACGCAGAACATCTTGCGCACACGTTAAATCCTGTTCCGCTTTTCGAAAGAGTAGGTAATTTTGTGCCGGTGGGAACAGATGACAAAATTTACAAAACCGCATACACACGAGGACTGGATGTAAAAAAAAAAGCACACGAGTGTTTATTCCATTATCCTCGATATAAAAGAATAAATAAAATAAAACATAAATAAATGTATGGACACAGTCCTGTTTGTTCCCTTCTCTTCTACTGATCATCATGTCTCAAACACAGACCAGGCTCAGCAGGAGCCTGTCAATAGAAACAGCATCCCCACCCACCTTCTGGACATTCTGTGCTCGGAATTCCCTCTTTTCTATCCCTCTCTTTTTAGTTTCTTCCTGGTTCCTTTTCTTCTTCTTTCTACCTGCTTTTTTTTGTTGCCTCTTGGGCATTTTTCCAGGAGAAACCTTAGAGATGACAATTCTCTCCAACCGAGTCGGATGCGCTGGGCCGACTTGACAGGCGCTTACGCCACGCCATCGGTTTTTCTCTTCATTGCAGCACAGTATTGGCTGTCTGCTGAGTGTTTGCACGAAATAAGCGCACGGACAAATGCTGATAGATTACCGCGTGCGGGCTTTCGTGCGCCACACATGCATGTGCAAATGGCATATGTGATTTGGTAGGTGGGGCTGATGGCGGAGAGTTCAGGGCAGGCGCAAACAACACTGCAGCAGACTGACATAGAGGAAAAAAACCCACAGCGGGCAAAGTACCGAGGTATAACCACCAATTCAAAAGAACATGATTCGTTACATGAGAAAAACTGATACTCTAGACCACCGATCCACCTTTTCCTCTTCTCTCCTCCTTCTCGTCTTTTTTTTTGGTTGCCTTCTTGGTCCATTCTTTTTCCAGGGGAGAAAACCCTTAGAAGATGACAATTCTCTCCCATACCGATGTCGGATGCGCTGGGCCGGACTTGACAGGCGCTTAACGGCAGCGCATCGCGTTTTTCGCTCATATGACAGACAGCAGTAGTGGCTGTCTGCTGAGTGTTGCACGAAGAAGCGGCACGGACACTGCTGATAAATCATAACCGACTTGACGGGGCTTCGTGCGCCCACGCACATGCATGTGCAAATGGCATTATGTGTTTGGGGGTTGGGGGGAGGGGTGGGGGAGGGGTTTGAGGGGCAGGCAGACAAACAGACAGACATGCAAGCAGACTGACAAACAAAAAAAAACCCCAGACGGGAAATGTAGCCAGTGAGTGATATAAACATAAAAAGAATTATAAACGTAAGCAGGGGATGAAAATATAAAACTGATATCTGTTTTTTTCTGTTTGGAAACTGTTAGCCGTAGGAAGAATATGAATGTTTGAAAGAAATTCAATCTCTTATGTTTCTGTACTGTACAACACGTAACTGTGCTTTTATGGTTATGAATATTCTTACCTCCAGCTAAGATTTTTAAAAAAACCGACAAGAAGAAGAAGATGATGATTATGAAGAGAAAAAAAAAGGAAGAGGAGGAGAAGGATATGAAGAAAATGAATGAAAGAAAGAGAAGGATGGAAGGAGAAAAGAATAAGACATAAAGATTTTTAAAAAACCAACAAGAAGAGGATGATGGTTAAGAAAAAAAAAGGAAGAGGAGGAGAAGGATATGAAGAAAATGAATGAAAGAAAGAAAGATGGAAGGAGAAAAGAATAAGACATAAAGATTAAAAAAAACCGACAAGAAGAAGAAGATGATGATTATGAGAAGAAAAAAAGGAAGAGGAGAGAAGGATATGAAGAAAATGAATGAAAGAAAGAGAAGGATTAAGGAGAAAAGAATAAGACATAAGATTTAAAAAACCGACAAGAAGATGATGTTATGTTTTTAGAAAGAAATGGAAGAGAGAGAGGATATGAAGAAATAATGAAAGAAGCAAAGATTCGAATGGAGAAAAGAATAAGACATAAAGATTTTTGAAAAAACCGACAAGAAGAAAGATGATGATGATGAGAAAAAAAAAGAAAGGATTAGAAGGAATATGACGTAAAACAAGAAATGAAAAAAGAAAAGGATGAAGAGAAAAGTAATAAGACATACATGAAACAAATGATGTCATGATTGGTTTTTCGTTGAATGAATGCATTTTGTTTTCTTCAGTTTCTGCGCTGACTCAAGTTCACAATGTGAGATTTGCGTACCGACGTTATTAGCACATATAGTACCGCATTATTCCGACTTCGGAGATTGAATGAATGAATCGAACAATTCCTTGCAGTTGCTAAGGTACCTGGTTTAAAAGATACTGATGAGAGAAAAAAAGACATATGTGTTAAACTGTCACTTTACTCACGTATAATCATGAAAATTTGAAAAATAAAGACAGAATAGAAGATGAAAAAATAGATGATATACTGTTTCTTTCGTGATTTTCTTTCCCAACCATTGTGTCATGTGTCATGAAACTCTGCACATCTCTTTTTCTTAAGTTTCTCCCAGACAAGGCGTAAAAGTTCAAGCACACAATATTGGCACATTTCACTCCGACATTTTTTGCCTTCTCTCTGTCTCTGTTGCCTGTCTCTCTGCCTCTGCTTGCCTGTCTACCCCTATCTGTAGCGACTGATGCATCTCTGTCTGTCTGTCTGTCTGTTTCTGTCTGTCTGTCTGTCTCCCTTTGTCTGTCTGTCTGTCTGTCTGTCTGTCTCTCTCTCTCTCTCTCTCTCTCTCTCTCTCTCTCTCTCTCTCTCTCTCTCTCTGTCTCTCTCTCTCTCAGAGATGATGGCGTTATAAAAAAAAAAAGTTTCAAGTACATCGACTGAAAAAATCCTTCCTGACACTTCTTCTATCTGTCTGTCTCTGTCTCTGTTTCTCTGTCTGTCTGTCCTGCCTTTCTATGCCTGTTTCTGTCTGTCCATGTCTGTCTGTCGGTCTGTCTCTCTCAGAGATGATTCAAATACATCGACTGAAAAAATCTGTCCTGACACTTCTTCTCTCTGTCTGTCTCTGTCTCTGTTTCTCTGTCTGTCTGTCTGTCCTCCTGCCTGTCTTATTCCTCTCTCTCTCTCTCTCTGTCTCTGTCTCTCTCTCTCTCTCTCTCTCTCTCTCTCTCTCTCTCTCAGAGATGGCGGTATATTTCAAATTGTAATGTGTCTACTAAAATAATAGTGCCTGAGGCTTCTTCTGTCTGTCTGTGTGTCTGTCTATCTATGTGTCTGTTTGTCTCTATCTCTCTGTCTTTATCTCTCTCTCTCTCTCTCTCTCTCTCTCTCTCTTTCTCTCTCTCTCTCTCTCTCTCTCTCTCTTCTCTTCTCTTTCTCTCTCTTTTCTCTCTCTCTCTCTCTCTCTCTCTCTCTCTCTCTCTCTCTCTCTCTCTCTCTCTCTCTCTCTCCCCTTTTCCCCACACACCTCTCTGCTCTCTCTCATCCACACACATCCTTTTATGGATGTGTGTGTGTGTGTATGTGTGCGCGTGTGTGTGTGCATACTTGCATGCATGTGCGTGCTTGCGTGTGTGCTTGCGCACGTACGTGCGTGCTTGCGTGTGTGCAATGGGCACACTCGCCTGACCCTTTGCAAGACTATGTGGTTGTTGTTGTTGTTGTTGTTGTTTTGCCTGGCTATAAATCCCTGCCTGCTTAAATGCTTTGCCTTCCAGCACGCGCATGGCCTAGACCCTGTTATTGAGCCAGGGCGTAATAACAGAACCTTGACAGCGTCATTTCCGGTGGTGACGTCACGAGGGCCGTTGGATTTTTTTCGTTTTTTGTTTGTTTTTTGTTTTGTTTCTGTTTTTGGTTTTTTTCTTGCAGAAGATCAGTTTTCTCTGTTGACTGCCTCTGAATAGACGTCAGTTCTTTCACACTGCCTTTTCCTTGTGCCCCTCCCTCTCTCCTTTCTTCTCTGTCTTTCTATGTGTGTCTCTGTGTGTGTTCCTGTGTGTGTGTGTGTGTGTCTGTCTGTCTGTCTATCTCTCTCTCTCTCTCTCTCTCTCTCTCTCTCTCTCTCTCTCTCTCTCTCTCTCTCTCTCTCTCTCCTCTCTCTCTCTCTCGCTCTGTGTTCTTCGTTTCTTTCGATGTCCACTTTCCCTTATCAAAAGGTGTCCCACAGCCCTCAGTGTCTCAATTTATCAGTTCATCTTTCCCTGTGTCTTACAGTGTCTCTTTTTATCAGTCCATATTTCCCTCTGTCTTAAAGTGTCTCTTTTTATCAGTCCATCTTTCCCTTTGTCTCAATTTATCAGTCCATATTTCCCTGTGTCTTACCGTGTCTCAATTTATCAGTTTGTCTTCCCCTGTGTCTTACAGTGTCTCCCTTTGTCAGTCCATATTTCCCTGTGTCTTACAGTGTCTCTTTTTATCAGTCCACCTTTCCCTGTGTCTTACAGTGTCTCAATTTATCCGTCCATTTTCCCCTGTGTCTTAAAGTGTCTCTTTTTATCTGTCCACTTTTCCCTGTGTCATTACAGTGTCTCTGTTTATCAGTCCATATTTCCCTGAGTCTTAGAGTGTCTCACTTTATCAGTCCATTTTCCCTGTGTCTTACAGTGTCTCAATTTATCAGTTTATCTTTCCCCGTGTCTTACAGTGTCTCCCTTTATCAATCCATCTTTCCCTGTGTCTTACGGTGTCTCTCTTTATCAGTTTATCTTTCCTTGTGTCTTAGGGAGTCTCGTTTTATCATTCTATCTGTTCCTGTGTCAGTACAGTGTCTCTTTTTATCAGTCCATTTTCCCCTGTGTCATACAGTGTCTCTGTTTATCAGTTCATTTTCCCCTGTGTCTTACCGTATCTCTGTTTATCAATCCATTTATCCCTGTGTCTTTAAGTGTCTCTTTTTATCATTCTATCTGTTACTGTGTCATTACAGTGTCTGTCTTTATCAGTCCATTTTTCTCTGTGTCTTACAGTGTCTCAATTTATCCGTCCATTTTCCCCTGTGTCTTAAAGTGTCTCTTTTTATCTGTCCACTTTTCCCTGTGTCATTACAGTGTCTCTTTTTATCAATCCATCTTTCTCTGTGTCATACAGTGTCTCCCTTTATCAGTTTATCTTTCCCTGTGTCATAACAGTGTCTCCCTTTGTCAGTTTATCTTTCCCTGTGTCTTACAGTGTCTCTTTTTATCAGTCCATCCTTTCCCTGTGTCATACAGTGTCTCTTTTTATCAGTTCATCTTTCTCTGTGTTATACAGTGTCTCCCTTTATCAGTTTATTTTTCCCTGTGTCTCATTTCATCAGTCCATCTTTCCCTGTGTTTTAAAGTGTCTCGTTTTATCATTCTATTTGTTCCTGTGTCATTACAGTGTCTCATCTTA
>CM054149.1:7159762-7167262 GCA_028751875.1 Rapana venosa
TAGCGCATCCGACTTCAGACTACAGAGAGAGAGAGACAGAGAGAGAGAGAGACAGAGAGAGACAGAGACAGAGAAACATAGAGAGACAGACAGACAGAGATACAGAAAATAACATAAAAGAGCCAAGAGTGGGAAATGTTGTTATTAACACTGAATAACAGACCAGGAGCAGACCGAGGTAAAAGGCCACCACCCTTCTCCACCCTCACACCCCCCTCCCTCATGCATACAGTCTTCCTCCCTCCACCCCCACCCCAGATCCCCCCCACCCCCTCCCTTCCTGCTCTCTGGACAATCATGTCTTCGTCATGGTTGTGTCTGGTCCTCCACAGTGATAGTTTTGTTTCCGTCCAGGCTTTTATTTTATTTATTTATTTTATTTATTCTATTCTTTTATATCGAGGATAATGGAAGAAGCACTTTTACATCCAGTCCCCGTGTGTATGCGGTTTGGTAAATTCTGTCATCTGTTCCCACCGGCACACAATGGCCTACTCTTACGAAAAGCGGAACAGGGTTTAACGTGTGCGCAAGATGTGCGTGCGTTCGCATACGGGACCTCGGTTTATAGTCTCATCCGAAGGACTTTTGGGGAGAGTGGAGTCTGTAATGATGTTAACTCCAGGGGAAAATATCCCATTGAACGGGAATCGAACCGGGGTCGTCAGATTGCGAGCGCAATGTTCTAACCACTAGGCTATCCCGTCCCCAGGCTGTTGACACAAGAATGTTTTTATCAATACGTTTTGGCTGTGTCTCTTGGTGGTGTTGTTTGTTTCTTGTTTTGTTTGTAACCATCCTGACTTTTTTTCTCTCCACACTTTAAAACCAATTGAGATCGTGTGGACGCATATAAGGCCAGATATCTTCTTGCTGTTGCTGCTGCTGCTGCTGTTGTTGTTGTTGGATTTTCGGAGTTAGATCAGTTACTAGATTTTACATTCCCATCACCTACAAAATGCATAATAGAATTAATAAAATTGTGTGGTTTTATGTGTATGTATTCTCTCAGTCTCTTTCTCTGTCTGTCCGTCTCTAAAGAGACGCACACATAAAAACACTGTCCGTCTGTCTGTCTGTCTGTCTGTCTCTCTCTGTCTCTCTTTCTCTCTCGCTGTGTGTGTGTCGCCCTGTCTCTTTCTCTCTGTCTCGTTTCTGTGTCTCTCTGTCTGTGTGTCCGTCGCTCTCTCTGTTTTTTGCCCTCTGTCTCTCTCTCAGTTTGTCTGTGTCTCTCTGTTTCTGTCTTTCTGTCCCCACCCCCCCTCTGTCTCTCTCCTCTCTCCCCTCTCTCTCTCCCCCTCTCCCTCTCCCTCTCTCTCTCCTCCTCTCCCTCTCTCCCTCTCTCTCTCTCTCTCTCTCTCTCTCTCTCTCTCTCTCTCTCTCTCTCTCTCTCTCTGGCTGCTTTATCAACTAATTCATTACTGGTAGAGCTATCATGAAGAGCCCGGAGGCACCGAACAAAAATCAACATCCGTACTTTTTATTCTTGGTGCATTTTTTCAACATTAAAGTCAGGTCAGATACTGGCATTGAACCTGTCTTAGGCCTTGTAGAATACACACACACACACACACACACACACACACACACACACACACACACACACACACACACACACACACACACACACACACACACTAACACTAACACTAACACTAACACTAACACCCTAACACGCACGCACACACACACACTAACACCCTAACACACACACACATCACACACACACACACACACACACACACACACACACACACACACACACACACACACACACACACACACACACACACACACACACACACACACACACACATTGTCCCTTTAAGCAAAGTTATTGGGGGGAGAAAAATCAGATAGTTTCAAACCAATGAACGTGGCAACACGCTCAGCACGAAAGATTGTTATCTCCTGTGCAAGAAAATGAGATGTTTGATCTTTAAGTGTCGGCTTTAGAAATGCTGTTTGTACCATTTGTATTCATATTTTCTGTCCTCAAGAAACGACCTGTCGACAAAGCACATCAGAAAGTGATTCTGGTAGGTGGCTACTTGGTCTAGACGTAACTTACCTACCTAGACAGCGAAAAGTCCGGGTTCGAAGTGTGTGGTGGTGGATCGATCCCCGTTTGTGCCCGAAACTTTTCCCCCATCCACTAGACCGGGTCTACATGCTAGTCTTTAGGATGAGACGATTAAGCGAGGTCCCGTGTGTAACACGCATTAAGTGTACGTAAAAGAACCCACGGTAACAAGAGAGTTGTCCCTAGCAAAATAATTATTCTGTAGAGAAAAGCCACTGTGATAAGGAAACAAATACACATACAGATAGAAAAATAAATAAAGCACTGTGTGGTAATGCTCTTGTGGCGACGCGCTCTTCCCGGGGGAGAACATCCCGAATTCCATGCAAAGAAATCTGTTGTGACTTAAAGTGGTACACATACAATACAATACAGTACAAGGTACTTTTCATCAGTGATAATTATGTACTCTGGCTCTTGCTTTTATACTGTTCACACTTTCGTCTTTTCTTTCTTTCTTTCTTCTTTCTTTCTTTCTTTCTTTCTTTTTTTCTTCTTTTCTTTCTTCTTCTTTTTCTTCTTTCTGTCTTTTAACCGCTGTTTGATTGTATCAAACGTAGTTTTGAGTATAGTTTCCATTTAAGGGACAAGATGTGTTCAAGGATGGTCTCGTAGCTTACTTTGTAAAGTCGTTCCATGGTCCTTAACTGTAGTCCCTTGCTTTTTTTCCATTGGTAACTTGTAGATAAATTGTTGCGTGCTTTCTTTTTCTTCTTCTCCCTTACTTCTCTTCTTTCTTCTTCTCTTCTTCTTCTTCTTCTTCTTCTTCTTCTTCTTCTTCTTTCTTCTTCTTCTTCTTCGTCTCCTCCTCCTCCTCCTCCTCCTCCTCCTCCTCCTTCTCCTCCTCCTCCTCCTCCTCCTCCTCCTCCTCCTCCTCCTCCTCCTCCTCCTCTTGTTCTTGTTCTTGTTCTTCTTGTTCTTGTTCTTCTTCTTCTCTTCTTCTTCTTCTTCTTCTTCTTCTTCTCTTCTTCTTCTTCTTCTTCTTCTTCTTCTTCTTCTTCTTCTTCTTCTTCTTCTTCTTCTTCCTCTCTTCTTCTTCTTCTTCTTCTGCTGCTGCTGCTGCTGCTGCTGCTGCTTCTTCTTCGAAAGCTTAGACAGCAACGGTTGTTGTCTTGTCATATGAGCGAAAATGCGTTGTGTTGGTGGCCGTTAATGCGCCTGACACATCAGGGCCCAGCGCTCCTTCGCGGGGGGAGAGTGTCTTGCGGGGTGTGGGGGGGGGGGGGGGGGGGGGGGGGGGGGGGGGGGGGGGGGCAGGAGAATGGACCAAGAGAAAATAGACAAGAAGGACATGATAAGAAGAAAAAAGAACAAGACAGAAACAAAGAGAGGGATAGAAAGGAGGGAACTCCAAGCACAGAATTTCCAGAAGGTGGGGATGCTTTTTTTTTTTACTGACAGGCTAGTCCTCCGGCATCCCCACGCGGGAGTGTACTCGTTGAGAAAAAATCTGTCTCAGACCCGTACTCTAACTTTTTTACCACTTTAAAAGTTTTCTCTTGTTAGAGTAATCGTTTGAATACAATCGAGCAGCTGCTAGTTCTGGATATTTCCTCCAGAGGCAGAATTCCAGCTACTTGAGAAGTTTGCGATTTGATGCATGACTAAAGTACTCCCCGGAGCAATTTTTTCTTTTTTTTTCCTTTTTATACCTTGCAGTCTCTTCGAATCTGCCTGCGCGCGCACGTTGTCTGTCTGTCTGTCTGTCTGTCTGTCTCTCTCTCTCTCTGTGTCTCTGTGTCTCTCTCTCTTTCTGTCTCTCTCTTTCTGTCTTTCTCTCTCTTTCTCTGTCTCTCTCTGTCTCTCTTTTCTTTCTCTCTCTCTCTCTCTCTCTCCCTCCATCCCTCCCTCCCTCCCCCTGACTTGGTTTGACTTGACTTAGTTGGCTTGATTTGATTTCACTTGGTTTGAACTGATTTGACCTGGTTTGACTTGACTTGATTTGACTTAATTTGACTTGACTTTATTTCACTTGGTTTGACTTGACTTGAGTTGACTTGACTTGATTTGGCTTGATTTCACTTGACTTGATTTGACTTGAATTGACTTGATTTGACTTGGCTTGATTTCACTTGGTTTGATTTGACTTGATTTGACTTGACTTGATTTGACTTGACTTGATTCGACTTGACTTGATTTGACTTGACTTAATTTGACTTGGTTTGATTTCACTTGACTTTATTTGACCTGACTCGATCTCACTTGACTTGATTTGAATCGACCTCGATTTTAACTTGACTACACTTGACGTCTGACACGCTAAGAATCTGACCAAACAAACATGCTAGACTGTCCACATAGATAGATGGCTTGATGAAAAATAGCAAATGCATTGCTTATTCAATGTACCATCTGGAAATAAACATTTGACTTGACTTGACTTGACTTGACATAAACAAGCTGACCGTTGCCACCATACAGACAAGGGCGGGGGGTGGGGTTAGGGGAAAGGTGGAGGAGGTCTGTGAGTTGATTGACCTTCATCGTCCACTCCCAGCTCTGTCCTGTCTGTCTGTCTGTCTGTCTGTCTGTTGCTAATGAGCCTTATCTTCCATGGACAGCCGGGACAGCTGTATGCACTCTCGGGACAGCTGGCTGTCAGTCAAGAGGGAGAGTCTTCAGTGGCCCTCACCTGAGCTTTGCTAGTCGCGGACTTCAGTTTTGCTTTCAGTGACTCTATTATTTATTATTATTAATATTATTATCATTATTTTATTATATTATATATTTTTTATTTTTTTTTTTTTATTATTATTATTATTATTATTATTATTATTATTATTATATTATTATTATTTTTATTATTATTGTTGTTGTGGTTGTTGGTGTTGTTGTTGTTGTTGTTGCTGCGGAGCTACGAGGACATGGCGGAATAGTGTGTCGAAAATGTCTTGGAGGACGTCTTTCGGAAATTCGAATTTTGTTTTTTAGTTTGGGCGCTTAACTTCTCAGTAACAGAGAATTTTTGTGTTGACATAATAATAGATAACAAAAATCTTGTCTGTCTGTCTGTCTTCTGTCTTCTTTCCCTCCGTCTTCATTCCCCCTTCTTTTGCTTGCTCGCTGGCTCTTCGTCTCCACTTTTAGTGTTTACTATCTTTTCTTCTACATATTTTCTTTCTAATAACACATCACACATACCACACCACCACACCACACCACACATTAACACCACACACCACACACACACACTCACACTCACGCACTCCACCACCACACAACAACACACACACTCACACACACACACTCACACCCAGACCACACACTCACCCACACTTCACAATACACACTCACTCCATCACACCACATACACACACATCCCTCTCTCTCTATCCCTTTCCCCCCCTCCTCCCTCTCTCTCTCCTCCCCCTCTCTTCTCCCTCCCCTCTCTCTCCACACTCTCTCACACACACGCCACACCACACACACCACACCAACCACACCACAACACACGAAAACGAAAATAGTCATTGTCTTTGGTCTGCTAACGATGCCACACACCCACACCACACCACACCAACACATTACCGCAACCACTCCCACTCTCTCCCTCCCACCCTTCTCCCCCCCTCTCCCCCCTCTCTCTCCCCCCCACTTCCCTTCTCTCCCTCCTTCTCCCTCTCTCTTTTACTTCTTACTCCCTCCAACACCACCACACCACACACACCACACCACACCACAAACACCAAACCCCCACAACATAAACCACCACAACACACCACACACATTAAACACACCACAAACAACACACCCCACACAACAACAACACACCACACCACACACACACACACCACAACAACACCACACACCAAACACACACAACACACACACACACACCCCCAAACAACAAACACACACCACACACAACACCACACAACACCGCACAACACAACACAGCACACAACCACAACAAACACCCACACCACACACACACCACAAACACACACCCCACACCACACCACACAACCACCACACACACCACACACACCAAACACAACAAACACAAAACACCACCAAACCTCACAAACACACACACCAAACCACACACACACAACCACCACACCACACCCACAAACACACCACAACAACACACCATCAACAACACCCACAACACAAACACAACACCCCACACCACCCACATCACAACACCACCACACCACACCACACACGCACCCACAACACAACACAATACACACACACAACACACACACACACACACACACACACACACAACACACACACACACCACCACACAACCAACACACACACCACACCACACCACACACAACACACCAAATGAAATGTGTCATTGTCTTGATTGATAACGAAGCACACGCCATACATAGCCGTGAGGGGCCAGAAGACAATGGGCAGGCAGGACTAGCAAAGGACCTGGCTCCTTCTTCTTCCTGACCTCCTCCTTCTCCTCCACAACACACCACAACCACACCAACACACAACACAAACAACACACCAAAAAGAAATGGTCATTGGTCTGCTAACGACGCACACGCCTACATAGCCTTGAGGAGCCAGGAGACAAAGGACTTGCAAGGGACCTGGCTCCTTTCTCTTGACCTCCTCCTTCCTTCACAACACAACACAACACAAAACACAACCACAAACAACTGCAACACAACACACCCCAACCAACACACCAAAAAGAATTGGTCATTGTCTGCTAACGACGCACCACGCCATACATCGCCTTGAGGAAGCCAGGAGGACAAAGGACTAGCAAGGGACTGGCTCCCCTTCTTCTCTTGACCTCCTCCTTCCTTCAAAACACAACACAACACAACACAACACAAACAAACAAACACACAAAAAGAAATGGTCGTTGGTCTGAGTAACGACGCACAACGCATACATTGGCCGTGAGAGTCATGAGACAAAGACTAGCAAGGGACCCTGGCTCCTTCTCTTGACCTCTCCTTCCTCCACAAACACAACACAACACAACAACCACACCAAAAAGATGGTCATTGTCTGCTAACGACGCACAACGCCATACATTAGCCGTGAGGGGCCAGAAGACAATGGGCAGGCAGAAACTATCAAGGGACCTGGCTCCTTCTCTGCCCTCTCCTTCCTTCCACTACACCCGCCCTACGGAACACCATGGACCCCTTTGTGTGTGTGTAGTGTGTGTGTGTGTTTGTGTGAGTGTGGATGTATGTGTGTGTCGTGTGTTGAGTTGTGTGTGAGTGTATGGTGTGGGGTTGTGTGTGTATATGGTGTGTGTGTAGTGACGTGAGTGAGTATGTGTGTGTCTGTTGTTGTGTGTTGTATGTTGGTGTGTGTGTGAGTGTGAGTGTGTATGTGTGAGTGTGTATGAGTGTGGTATGTTGTGTGTGTGTATGTGTGTGTGAGCTGTGAGTGGTGTGTGTGTGTGTGGTGATTGTGCCGTGAGTGAG
>CM054149.1:7172262-7173637 GCA_028751875.1 Rapana venosa
GAACAAGCACTACTGAACACTATCAGAGTGACCTAGCAGCTGTGCAGGGCCCCTCTGGCAGGTGGCCACACAGCGGCCGTACATTAGTGGGCTCCCTGTGGCCTTCTGATCCTGGGGATGTGGTTTGATGAATCTGGGTGGGGTGGGGCTTGGGTGGAGGGATTGAAATGAGTAGCGTGGGAATAATAGAACAGGAACATCACAGAGAATGAAGCAGCAAAAAGAAAACCACCCCCCAAAAATCCCCAACAACAAACAAACAAAAAACCAACAAAAACTATACATCAGGTAAATCTGGTTGACTGGTTTTTGTTTTTCTTTTCCAAGAGATTTGTTGTTAGCAAAACTAAAATTCATCAGATAGGTTCACCTAGTTCTGTCCTCACAGTGCCTCAGCTGAAGCTAATTTCAAGGTCCCCTGAGGGGATGCCGGGGGCCTGTCAGTATAGATAACATCCCCACCTTCTGGAAATTCTGTGCTAGGAATTCCCTTTTTCTATCCCTCTCTTTCTTTCTCCCTTGTTCCTTTTCTTCCTGTCACCTCCTTCTTGTCTATTTTCCTGCCTTTTTTCCCAGCAAGACTTGAAAGTTAACAATTCTCTCCCATGCAAAAGTTGGATGCACTGGGCCTGACTTGTCAAGCGCTTAACTTCACCACAACGCATTTTCGCTCATATGACAGACAACAATAGTTCTTCGATGAAAAAGAAAAAGTTCCAAGGATTTGGTCTGATTATTTTAGCGTCACTCACAATGACTAATATCAACAGAATCAGTACTTCACAGTGTCAGAAAAGTGAGAAACAAAAGTAAACATAGAACAACAAAGCAATATATTTAGATTAGTGCTCTCAATCGATGCTTATTAGCTTGAAGACGATTTTTGAGGGGTGGGGGGCGTGGGAAGGGAACTAACTAACTCACCAAATGCACTGAGCAAGAAAATAAAAAGAAACTGGCCGGCAGAGACAATCATTGACCTCACAAGGTTTCCCTGTGAGCGGAGTTGGGAGTGGGGAGGAGGGGAAAGCTGTCACTGACGATGCCCGGGGAAGATGTGTTTAAAGTTCCCAAGACAGTAAGCAGACGTCTGCCCCACAGGCTAAGACCTGTCCATCAACCGCCCATCACCCCCACCCCCCCTCCCAGACTCCCCCACCCCCCCCCCCTGCCCCTGCTCCCTCAGCCACAGATTTCTTCCTGGTAGTTAGTGGTGTCACAGACAGGGAGGAAGGGGGTGGGGGGTAGAGGGAGTGGAGGGGGTAAAGAGGGGGCTGGATTCCTTCTGAAATCGTCTCCCTTGAGGCTCACCTGAAGAAAAGGGGAATGCAAACTTTTAATTAGTCTTTTTTGCTTTTTTCTGGCGTGTGTGTGT
>CM054149.1:7174137-7186637 GCA_028751875.1 Rapana venosa
TAAGCAGAGTCAGCCCCAGGCTAGCGCCTGTCCATCAACCGCCCTCACCCCACCCCACCCCACCACCAACCCCACCCCCTGCCCCTCTCCCTCAGCCACAGATTTCTTCTGGTAGTTAGTGGTGTCACAGACAGGGAGGAAGGGTGGGGGTGAGGAGTGAGTGGGGGGGTAAAGAGGGGGCTGGATTCCTTCTGAAATCGTCTCCCTTGAGGCTCACCTGAAGAAAAGGGAATGCAAACTTTTAATTAGTTTTTTTGCTTTTTTTCTGCGTGTGTGTTTGGTGTTGTGTGTGTTGTGTGTGTTGGTTGTGGTGGTGTGTGGTTGTGTGTGTGTGTAACGATGCAAAGCAGCGGAGGGATTAGGGCATAATCTGTACTCTGTGCACCTGACATCAAGGAATCTTTGAAAAGCTTTTTATTTTCCGATCCAGGGATTGGTCCCTGGTGATTTATTTTAAAGAGCGGTTTTAATGCAGTATGACGGATCCTTAACATGCACAATCCATTAAAACTGTGCATGGCCTTGACATCTCCTTCCTCTCCATTGATTCCTATACCCTGCCCCTTCCCTTCCCCCCCCCCCCTCCCTCCCTCCGTTTTTGTTCTTCTGCTGCTGACTTCAACACCCCTGGTCTACTCAGTGGGTCAGTGGTCTAGAGGTAACGCGCCTGCCTAGAAAGCGAAAAGTCCGGGTTCCAAATGTGTGGTGGTTCGATCCCAGTTTGTGCGTGACACCCCCCCCCCCCCCCCCCCATCTCGTCCACTTGACCATGAGTGGTGGTTTGGTTGCCAGTTTTTTGGGTGAGATGATAAACCAAGCTCTGTGTGGAAGACGCATTTAGCGCAGGTAAAAGAAACTGCGGCAACAAGAGAGTTGTTCATGTTCTGTGTGCGTTTGCACATGGGGACTCGATGTATGGTCTCATCCGAAGGACTTTCCATGAAGTGGAGTCTGCACTGATGTCAACTCCTGAGGAAAAGTCATCTTGAGCGGGTGTCTTTCACAGGTTTTTTTAGCAGCATGCTTTAGAGAATAAAGTAAACTGGCTGTAGAGTTTGTATTGTATTGTATTTGTCGTATTTCATTGTATTGTATTGTATTGCTGTTCACATGGTGACCTTCAGAAGATAAACATTCTCTCCCACGCTGATGTCGGATGCACTGAGCTAAGTTAAGTTAAGTTAACTCTGCAAGTTAGCCAGGCTCTTAATGACAGTGCAACGCATTTTCGCTCATATGACAGACAACAATAGTTATCTGAGCGTTCGATGGAGAAGGAAAAGTTCCAGGAAATTTGGTCTGATTATTTTAGCGTCACTCACAATGACTAATATCAACAGAATCAGTACTTCACAGTGTTAGAAAATTGAAGAAAAAAGGTTAAAATAGAACAACAAAGCAATGTATTTAGGTTAGTTCTCTCAATCACTGATTATCTAACTTCAAGACGGTTTTAAGGGGGTGGGGAAGTGAACTAACAAACTCACCAAATGTATTGAGCAAGAAAATAAAAAGAAACTGGCCGGCAGAGACAATCATTGACATCACAAGGTTTCCCTGTGATGGGAGTTGGGAGAGGGGAGGAGGGGAAAGCTGTCACTGACGATGCCTTGGGAAGATGTGTTTAAAGTTCCCAAGACAGTCAGCAGACGTCTGCCCCACAGGCTACGGCCTGTCCATCAACCGCCCATCACCCCCCCCCCCCACCCCCCACCCCCAGACTCCACCCCCCCCCCCCCTGCCCCCTGCTCCCTCAGCCACAGATTTCTTCCTGGCAGTTAGTGGTGTCACAGACAGGGAGGAAGGTTGGGGGGGAGGGAGTGGAGGGGGGAAAGAGGGGGCTGGATTCCTTCTGAAATCGTCTCCCTTGAGGCTCACCTTGAAGAAAAGGGGAATGCAAAGTTTTAATTAGACTTTTTTCTTCTTCTTTTTCTGGCCCGTGTATGTGTGTGTGTGTAAGGACACAAAGTGGAGAAGGGATTAGGGCATAATCTGTACTCTGTGCACCTGACATCAAGGAATCTTTGAAAAGCTTTTTATTTTCCGATCCAGGGATTGGCCCCTGGTGATTTATTTTAAAGAGCGGTTTTAATGCAGTATGACGGATCCTTAACATGCACAATCCATTAAGAACTGTGCATGACCTTGACATCTCCTTCCTCTCCATTGATCCTGTACACCGCCCTTCCCCCCTCCCCCCTCCCCTCCGCCTCTGCCCTCCCTTCCTGTTCTTCTGCTGCTGACTTCAACACCCTTGGTCTACTCAGTGGGGAGTGGTCTAGAGGTTACGTCTCTCCCTAGAAAGCGAAACGTCCAGGTTCCAAATGTGTGGTGGTTCGATCCCCGTTTGTGCGTGACCCCCCCCCCCCCCCCCCCCCCCCCCCCCCCCCCCCCCCCCCTCTCGTCCACTTGACCATGAGTGGTGGTTTGATTGCCAGTCTTTTGGGTGAGATGATAAACCAAGCTCCGTGTGCAAGACGCATTTAGCGCACGTAAAAGAAACCACGGCAACAAGAGAGTTGTTCGTGTTCTGTGTGCGTTTGCACATAGGGACTCGATGTATGGTCTCATCCGAAGGACTTTCCGTGAAGTGGAGTCTGCACTGATGTCAACTCCCGAAGAAAAGTCATCTTGAGCGGGTGTCTTTCACAGGTTTTTTAGCAGCATGCTTTAGAGAATAAAGTGAACTGGCTGTAGAGTTTGTATTGTATTGTGTTTGTCGTATTGTATTGTATTGTATTGTATTGCTGTTCTCATGGTGACCTTCACAAGATAAACATTCTCTCCCACGCTGATGTCGGATGCACTGAGCTAAGTTAAGTTAAGTTAACTCTGCAAGTTAGCCAGGCTCTTAATGACAGTGCAACGCATTTTCGCTCATATGACAGACAACAATAGTTATCTGAGCGTTCGATGGAGAAGGAAAAGTTCCAGGAATTTGGTCTGATTATTTTAGCGTCACTCACAATGACTAATATCAACAGAATCGGTACTTCACAGTGTTAGAAAATTGAAGAAAAAAAGGTAAACATAGAACAACAAAGCAATGTATTTAGGTTAGTCCTCTCAATCGCTGATTATCCAGCTTGAAGACAGTTTTAAGGGGGTGGGGAAGTGAACTGACAAACTCACCAAATGCATTGAGCAAGAAAAAGAAACGGGCCACCAGACAATCATTGACATCACAAGGTTTCCCTGTGAAGGGAGTTAGGGGGAAGAGGGGAAAGCTGTCACTGAGGATGCCTGGGGAAGATGTGTTTAAAGTTCCCAAGACAGTCAGCAGACGTCTGCCCCACAGGCTACCGCCTGTCCATCAACCGCCCATCACCCCCACCCCCCATTCCCCAAGCTTCCCCCCCCCCCTCCCTCAGCCACAGATTTCTTCCTGGTAGTTAGTGGTGTCACAGACAGGGAGGAAGGTTGGGGGGGAGGGAGTGGAGGGGGGGGGTAAAGAGGGGGCTGGATTCCTTCTGAAATCGTCTCCCTTGAGGCTCACCTGAAGAAAAGGGGAATGCAAACTTTTAATTAGACTTTTTTCCCTTTCTTTTTCTGGTTTGTGTGTGTGTGTGTGTGTGTGTATGTGTGTAATGACACAAAGTGGAGGAGGGATTAGGGCATAATCTGTACTCTGTGCACTTGACATCAAGGAATCTTTGGAAAGCTTTTATTTTCCGATCCAGAGATTGGCCCCTTGGTGATTTAGTTAATACAGCGGTTTTAATGCAGTATGACGGATCCTTAACATGCACAATCCATTAAGAACTGTGCATGGCCTTGACATCTCCTTCCTCTCCATTGATTCCTATACCCCCCCCCCCCTCCTCCCCCCCCCTCTCCGCCCTCCTTTTCTGTTCTTCTGCTGCTGACTTCATCACCCCTGGTCTACTCAGTGGGTCAGTGGTCTAGAGGTAACGTACCTGCCTAGATAGCGAAAAGTCCGGGTTCCAAATGTGTGGTGGTTCGATCCCCGTTTGTGCCTGACACCCCCCCCCCCCCCCTTCCTCTCGTCCACTTGACCCTGAGTGGTGGTTTGGTTGCCAGTCTTTCAGGTGACATGATAAACCAAGCTCCGTGTGGAAGACGCATTTAGCGCACGTAAAAGAAACCTCGGCAACAAGAGAGTTGTTCGTGTGTTGCGTGCGTTTGCACATGGGACCTCGATGTATGGTCTCATCCGAAGGACTTTCCGTGAAGTGGAGTCTGCACTGATGTCAACTCCCGAAGAAAAGTCATCTTGAGCGGGTGTCTTTCACAGGTTTTTTAGCAGCATGCTTTAGAGAATAAAGTGAACTGGCTGTAGAGTTTGTATTGTATTGTGTTTGCCGTATTGCATTGTATTGTATTGTATTGCTGTTCTCAGGGTAACCTTCAGAAGATAAACATTCTCTCCCACGCTAATGTCGGATGCGCTGGGCTTGACTTGTCAGACTCTTAACAACAGTACAACGCCTTTTCGCTCATGTGACAGACAACAATAGTTATCTGAGCATTTGATGAAGAAGAAAAAGTTCCGATGAATTAGTCTGATTATTTTGGCGTCACTCAGAATGACTAATATCAACAAAATCAATACTTCCCAGTTTTAGAAAAGTGAACAATAAATGTAAACATGGAACAACAAAGCAATGTATTTAGATTAATCCTCTCAATCGCTGCTTATTAGCTTGAAGACGATTTTAGGGTGGTAAAGTGAACTAACTAACTCACCAAATGCATTGAGCAAGAAAATAAAAAAGAAACCGGCCGGCAGAGACAATCATTGACATCACAAGGTTTCCCTGTGAGCGGAGTTCGGAGTGGGGAGGAGGGGAAAGCTGTCACTGACGATGCCTGGGGAAGATGTGTTTAAAGTTCCCAAGACAGTAAGCAGACGTCTGCCCCACAGGCTACGGCCTGTCCATCACCCGCCCATCCCCCCCACCCCAGGCTCCACACTGTCACTCCCCCCCCCTCCCCTACTCCCTCAGCCACAGATTTCTTCCTGGTAGTTAGTGGTGTCACAGACAGGGAGGAAGGGGGCAGGGAGTGGAGGGGGTAAAGAGGGGGCTGGATTCCTTCTGAAATCGTCTCCCTTGAGGCTCACCTGAAGAAAAGGAAAATGCAAACTTTTAATTAGTCTTTTTTCTTCTTCTTTTTCTTGCCCGTGTGTGTGTGTGTGTGTGTGTGTGTGTGTGTGTGTGTAACGACATAAAGTGGAGGAGGGATTAGGGCATAACCTGTACTCTGTGCACCTGACATCAAGGAATCTTTGAAAAGCTTATCTTTTCTGATCCGAGGATTGGCCCCTGGTGATTTATTTTAAATAGTGGTTTTAATGCAGTATGACGGATCCTTAACATGCACAAGCAATTAGAACTGTGCATGGCCTTGACATTTCCTTCCATTGATTCCTATACCCCGCCCCTTCCCCCCTCCCCACCCTCCCATTCTGTTCTTCTGCTGCTGACTTCAACACCCCTGGTCTACTCAGTGGGGTGATGTTCTAGAGGTAACGCACCTGCATAGAAAGCAAAAACTCCAGGTTCCAAATGTGTGGTGGTTCGATCCCCGTTTGTGCCTGACACCCCCCCCCCCTCCCTCCCCCCTATCCCCTCGTCCACTTGACCATGAGTGGTGGTTTGGTTGCCAGTCTTTTGGGTGAGATGGTAAACCAAGCTCCGTGTGGAAGACGCATTTAGCGCATGTAAAAGAAACTGCGGCAACAAGAGAGTTGTTCGTGTTCTGTGTGCGTTTACACATGGGACCTTGATGTATGGTCTCATCCGAAGGACTTTCCATGAAGTGGAGTCTGCACTGATGTCAACTCCAGAGAAAAAGTCATCTTGAGCGGGTGTCTTTCACAGGTTTTTTAGCAGCATGCTTTAGAGAATAAAGTGAACTGGCTGTAGAGTTTGTATTGTATTGTGTTTGTCGTATTGTATTGTATTGTATTGTATTGCTGTTCTCATGGTGACCTTCAGAAGATAAACATTCTCTCCCACGCTAATGTCGGACGCGCTGGGCTTGACTTGTCAGGCTCTTAACGGCAGCACAACGCATTTTCGCTCGTTTGACAGACAACACTAGTTATCTGAGCATTTGATGAAGAAGAAAAAGTTCCGATGAATTAGTCTGATTATTTTGGCATCACTCACAATGACTAATATCAACAGAATCAATACTTCACAGTGTTAGAAAATTGAATAAAAAAAAGGTAAATATAGAACAACAAAGCAATGTACTTAGGCTAGTTCTCTCAATCGCTGATTATTAGCTTGAAGACGGTTTTAAGGGGGGGGGGGGGGAAGTGAACTAACTAACTCAGCAAATGCATTGAGCAAGAAAATAAAAGAAGAAACCACCAGTGGAGACAATCATTGACATCACAAGGTTTCCCTGTGAGCGGAGTTGGGAGAGGGGAGGAGGGGAAAGCTGTCACTAACGATGCCTGGGGAAGATGTGTTTAAAGTTCCCAAGACAGTAAGCAGACGTCTGCCCCACAGGCTACGGCCTGTCCATCAACCGCCCAGCCCCCACCCCCCACCCCCCCACCCCCAGACTCCACCCCCAGACTCCACCCCCCCCCCCCCTGCCCCCTGCTCCCTCAGCCACAGTTAGTAGTAGTGGTAGTTAGTGGTGTCACAGACAGGGAGGAAGGGTGGTGGGTAGGGAGTGGAGGGGGTAAAGAGGGGGCTGGATTCCTTCTGAAATCGTCTCCCTTGAGGCTCACCTGAAGAAAAGGAGAATGCAAACTTTTAATTAGTCTTTTTTCTTCTTCTTTTTCTTGCCCGTGTGTGTGTGTGTGTGTGTGTGTGTGTGTGTGTGGTGTGTGTTTGTGTGTGTGTGTGTGTGTGCGTGCGTGTGCGTGTGTGTGTGTAACGATGCAAAGCAGCGGAGGGATTAGGGCATAATCTGTACTCTGTGCACCTGACATCAAGGAATCTTTGAAAAGCTTTTATTTTCCGATCCAGGGATTGGCCCCTGGTGATTTATTTTAAACAGCGGTTTTAATATAGTATGACGGATCCTTAACATGCACATTCCATTAAGAACTGTGCATGGCCTTGACATCTCCTTCCTCTCCATTGATTCCTATACCCGCCCTCCCTCCTTTTCTGTTCTTCTGCTGCTGACTTCAACACCCCTGGTCTAGTCAGTGGGGTGGTGGTCTAGAGGTAACGCGCCTGCCTAGAAAGCGAAAAGTCCGGGTTCCAAATGTGTGGTAGTTCGATCCCCGTTTGTACCTGAACTCTCCCCCCCCCCCCCTTCCTCTCGTCCACTTGACCATAAGTGGTGGTTTGGTTGCCAGACTTTTGGGTGAGATGATAAACCAAGCTCTGTGTGGAAGACGCATTTAGCGCAGGTAAAAGAAACTGCGGCAACAAGAGAGTTGTTCCTGTGCTGTGTGCGTTTGCAGATGGGACCTCGATGTATGGTCTCATCCGAAGGACTTTCCGTGAAGTGGAGTCTGCACTGATGTCAACTCCCGAGGAAAAGTCGTCTTGAGTGGGTGTCTTTCACAGTTTTTTGGCAGCATGCTTAAGAGAGTAAAGTGAACTGGCTGTAGTGTTTATATTGTATTGTATTTGTCATATTGCATTGCATTGTATTGTATTGCTGTTCTCATGGTGACCTTCAGAAGATAAACATTTTCTCCCACGCTGATGTTGGATGTGCTGGGCTTGACTTGTCAGGCTCTTAATGACAGCACAACGCATTTTCGCTCATATGACAGACAATAGTTGTTGTTTTAGCGTCGATGAAGAAGAAAAGTTCCAAGGATTTGGTCTGATTATTTTGGCGTCACTCACAGTGACTAATATCAACAGAATAAATACTTCACAGTGTTAGAAAATTGAAGAAAAAAAGGTAAACATAGAACAACAAAGCAATGTATTTAGGTTAGTTCTCTCAATTGCTGGTTATCTAGCTTCAAGACGGGTTTTAGGGGGGAAGTGAACTAACTAACTCAGCAAATGCATTGAGCAATAAAAGAAGAAACCACCAGTCGAGACAATCATTGACCTCACAAGGTTTCCCTGTGAGCGGAGTTGGGAGTGGGGAGGAGGGGAAAGCTGTCACTGACGATGCCTGGGGAAGATGTGTTTAAAGTTCCCAAGACAGTCAGCAGACGTCTTCCCCACAGGCTAAGGCCTGTCCATCAACCGCCAATCCCCCCCCCTCCCCCAAGGCTCCACACTGTCACTCTTCCCCCCCCCCCCCTACTCCCTCAGCCACAGATTTCTTCCTGGTAGGTGGTGTCACAGACAGGGAGGAAGGAGGCGCTGTTGTGGGGGTGAGGAGGGAGGGGAATGGATTCCTTCTGAAATCGTCTCCCTTGAGGCTCACCTGAAGAAAAGGGGAATGCAAACTTTTAATTAGACTTTTTTCTTCTTTTTTTTCTTGCCCGTGTGTGTGTGTGTGTGTGTGTGTGTGTGTGTAACGACACAAAGTGGAGGGGGGATTAGGGCATAATCTGTACTCTGTGCACCTGACATCAAGGAATCTTTGAAAAGCTTATCTTTTCTGATCCAGGGATTGGCCCCTGGTGATTTATTTTAAACAGCGGTTTTAATATAGTACGACGGATCCTTAACATGCACATTCCATTAAGAACTGTGCATGGCCTTGACATCTCCTTCCTCTCCATTGATTCCTATACCCGCCCTCCCTCCTTTTCTGTTCTTCTGCTGCTGACTTCAACACCCCTGGTCTAGTCAGTGGGGTGGTGGTCTAGAGGTAACGCGCCTGCCTAGAAAGCGAAAAGTCCGGGTTCCAAATGTGTGGTAGTTCGATCCCCGTTTGTACCTGAACTCTCCCCCCCCCCCCTTCCTCTCGTCCACTTGACCATAAGTGGTGGTTTGGTTGCCAGACTTTTGGGTGAGATGATAAACCAAGCTCTGTGTGGAAGACGCATTTAGCGCAGGTAAAAGAAACTGCGGCAACAAGAGAGTTGTTCCTGTGCTGTGTGCGTTTGCAGATGGGACCTCGATGTATGGTCTCATCCGAAGGACTTTCCGTGAAGTGGAGTCTGCACTGATGTCAACTCCCGAGGAAAAGTCATCTTGAGTGGGTGTCTTTCACAGTTTTTTGGCAGCATGTGTAAGAGAGTAAAGTGAACTGGCTGTAGAGTTTGTATTGTATTGTATTTGTCGTATTTCATTGTATTGTATTGTATTGCTGTTCACATGGTGACCTTCAGAAGATAAACATTCTCTCCCACGCTGATGTCGGATGCACTGAGCTTAACTTGCCAGGCTCTTAATGACAGTGCAACGCATTTTCGCTCATGTGACAGACAACACTAGTTATCTGAGCGTTTGATAAAGAAAAAGTTCCGATAATTTGGTCTGATTATTTTGGCATCACTCACAATGACTAATATCAACAGAATCAGTACTTGACAGTGTCAGAAAAGTGAAGAAAAAAAGGTAAACATAGAACAACAATGCAATGTATTTAGATTAGTCCTCTCAATCGATGCTTATTAGCTTGAAGACGATTTTAGGGTGGTAAAGTGAACTAACTAACACACCAAATGCATTGAGCAAGAAAGTAAAAAAGAAACGGGCCACCAGACAATCATTGACATCACAAGGTTTCCCTGTGAGCGGAGTTAGGGGGAAGAGGGGAAGGCTGTCACTGAGGATGCCTGGGGAAGATGTGTTTAAAGTTCCCAAGACAGTCAACAGACGTCTGCCCCACAGGCTACGGCCTGTCCATCAACCGCCCATCACCCTCCCACCCCCCCAGACTGCACCCCCCCCCCCCACCCCCCCTGCCCCCTGCTCCCTCAGCCACAGATTTCTTCCTGGTAGTTAGTGGTGTCACAGACAGGGAGGAAGGGGGCAGGGGGTGGAGGGGGTAAAGAGGGGGCTGGATTCCTTCTGAAATCGTCTCCCTTGAGGCTCACCTGAAGAAAAGGGGAATGCAAACTTTTAATTAGACTTTTTTCCCGTTCTTTTTCTTGTGTGTGTGTGTGTGTGTGTGTGTGCGTGCGTGCGTGCGCGTGCGTGCGTGCGTGCGTGTGCGTGCGCGTACGCGCGTGCGTGCGTGCGGTTTGGTGTGGTGCGGTGTGGTGTTCTTTCTTTAATGTGGTGTGTGTGTGTTGTGTGGTGTTTATTAATTTATTAATTTATCATTTTATATCGAGGATAGTGGAATAAGCACTCATGTGGTTTGTGTTTTTACATCAAGTTCCCGTGTGTATGCGGTTTTGTAAATTTTGTCATCAGTTCCCACCGGAACACAATGGTCTACTCTTTCGAAAAGCGGAACAGGATTGGTGTGTGTGTGTGTCTTCAATTTTACGTCTGTTCACTTAAAGTGATATTAGACGAAATTGACATATTATTAGACAGGATTAGATATTAGACAGGATTGGTGTTTGTGTTTGCGTGTGTGTGTGTGTGTGTGTGTGTGTGTGTGTGTTTGTGTGTGTGTGTGTGTGTGTATGTGTGTGTGTGTGTGTGTGTGTGTGTGTGTGTGTGTGTGTGTATGCATGCGTGTGTGTGTGTGTGGGTGTATGGGTGTGTGTGTGTGTGCGTGCGTGCGTGCGTGTGTGTGTGTGTGTGTTTGTGTGTTGTGTGTGTGTGGTGTGTGTGTGTGTGTGTGTGTGTGTGTGTGTGTGGTGTGTGTTCTAATCCGAGTCGGCAGATCGCCAGCACAGTGCGCAACGCTCTAACCACTAGGCTATCTCCCCCCCCCCCCCCCCACCCCCCACTGTGTAAAGGAGAAATAGATGTAAACCAGCAGATAGAGAATGAAAGACAGCACCAGCAAAGCATAAACAGAGGGAGAGACATCAAGAGATGAGGACAGACAGCTGGTAGAGACAGGACGTAGTGTTGAGACCGTGGCTTTCTTGCTTCATCACACTGTAATTGCCTGGGCAGTGTTGTCTTTCCTGATCAGAGTTGTCTCTCCTGACCACAGAGTTGTCTTTTACTGATCACTGTTGTCTTTTCTGACCACTGTTTTCTGATCACTGTTGTCTTTTCTGACCACTGTTTTCTGATCACTGATGTCTTTTCTGACCTCTGTTGTCTTTTGTGATCAGAGTTGTCTTTGCTGATCACTGTTGTCTTTCCTGACCACAGAGTTGTCTTTTTCTGATCAGAGTTGTCTTTTGTGATCACTGTTGTCTTTTGTGATCACTGTTGTCTTTTCTGACTTCTGTTGTCTTGTGATCAGAGTTGTCTTTTCTGATCAGTGTTGTCTTTTGTGATCAGAGTTGTCTTTGCTGATCACTGTTGTCTTTTCTGATCAGTGTTGTCTTTTCTGATTAGAGTTGTCTTTTCTGACCACTGTTGTCTTCTCTGCCAACAGACAGTTTCCCCAGATAACAAGCCCATCACACCCTCCTCTTTTCCTCTGCTCTCCCCGTCACAGACATACAGATACACACACACACACAAACAAACACACACACTCACACACACACATGCACAAGCACACAGATGGATAGAGAGTGAGAGACTGTAACAATTTATTGTCATTCCCTAGCTTGGCCTTTTGACAATGGAGGTAACACAGATATCTATTGTTAAATTGCTCATAAAAGGTGAAATATGTGATCGATACAGTTCAGTTTTATGAAAAGAACAGATCCACCCCTTTATAATAAACTAGTCGTAATATTGGCGTCAGTCCGTTTGAGGGAGACAGAGAAAGGGAGGGAGGGAGATAGAGAGACAGGCAGACAGACACACAAAAACATATAAAACACACACACAACCAACCACACACACACACACACACACCACACACGACACACACACACACACACACACACACACACACACACACACACACACACACACACACACACACACCACACACACACATACACAAAACACACACACACAACACACACACACACACACAACACACACACACACACACACTCACCCCCCCCCCCCACACACACACACACACAGGCACACACACTGATCCTGGCATGACCCCGTAAAACTGCCTGTGTTCTGAACAAACTCAGACACCCAACACACTCGCTGCTTCTGTCGTCCTCCTCCTCCTGCTCTCTCTCCCTCTTCCAGTACCCAAGCTGTCGGTTCCCGTGTCTTTTTTAGCACCTGTTTACCGCAGTCAGCCCCCACCCCCACCCCCACCCCCCTTCCTTCTCTGTGTGTGTGTGTGGGGGGGGGGGGGGTGGACAGTCGGGAATGCCCGTGGGTATAAAAAAAATTTGATATCAGGCCATCTGAGGTCTTTCCACCACCAGTCCTGCACACTGCTGTCAGTTCGATTTAGGTGATGTGTCCATGCTGTTTGATCCACTCACACAGAAAGAAATGATCTTTACACAGCATCAGTACAAGGTTCGACTCTTGGGTCTTAAGTCGAGTAGCTTACTTCTCTTTCCGTGAGGCTTGTGTGTGTCAACAGCCCGTAAACTGACCTCCCTGTGGGGGTTCTGGGGGGTTCTTTCGGTATAAACAGCATTCCCCTGCCTTCTGGAAATTCTGTGCGAGAAATGTCCCCCTTTTCTGTCCCTTTCT
>CM054149.1:7189137-7199137 GCA_028751875.1 Rapana venosa
ACACACACGCACGCACGCACGCACGCACGCACGCACGCACGCACGCACGCACGCGCACACACACACACACACACACACACACACACACACACACACACACACACACACACACACACCCAGGAGGAGGAGGAGAGAAGAAAAAAGGCGTAAATTGAAACAGAGTTATTGTTTCAAGTCCACAACGATTGTGACTAAGGCTACTATATATATATATATATATATATATATATAGAGAGAGAGAGAGAGAGAGAGAGAGAGAGAGAGAGAGAGAGAGAGAGAGAGAGAGAGAGAGAGAGAGAGAGAAAATGAGAGAGAAAATGAGAGAGAACTCGAGCTCTGACGAGGGATCATCCAAGAGCCAAAAACTCCACTCAGGTCGGGCAAATCAAATGGTCCTTACTGCAAAAGGATCTCCAATACTGTCAACAAAATGTAATATTGATAAGGGTATTTTTTTGGTTTGTTTGTTTGCTGTTGCTTTTTTTTAGTGTGTGTGTGTGTGGGGGGGTAATCTTTGGAAATTATTCTTGCAATGATGAAGGAGTTGTAATGGTTATCTGCGCTTGTTTTCCTTCACTACTCTTTGTCGTGTACACACACACACACACGCACGCACGCACGCACGCACGCACGCACGCACGCACGCACGCACGCACGCGCACACACACACACACACACACACACACACACACACACACACACACACCCACGAATGAGACTATAAACCGAGGCCCCGTGTGCGAACGCATGCAGAACACCTTGCGCACACGTTAAATCCTGTTCTGCTTTTCGGAAGAGTAGGCCATTGTGTGCCGGTGGAAACAGATGACAAAATTTACAAAACCGCATACACACGGGGACTGGATGTAAAAAAGCACATGAGTGCTTATTCCATTATCTTCGATATAAAATAATAAATTAAAAAAATAAATAAATAAAACACACACACACGGGCCCTACGCGCATGCGCATGTTTGGGTAAAAATTTAAAAAAGATGAGGTCAAAGCTCTCGGACAACACTTCCAACAACAGCCACTACCACCACCACCCTTGCAATCTTACCTCTCTTTTTCCTCACTCTTTGTCGACCCCTCCAAAATATCAATGTCTACTACAAGTTGTTTGTGTTCGGCCTTGTCTGCCCTGACAGTGTCACTGCCATGTCATTGACAGGGATCACCTTCAGCCCCAGAAGTAGTATGTTGTTGTTGTTAGGGGCTTGTTTCCTTTTTTTTTCTTTCTCGTTGGCTAGATACACAGAGCGTGTCAGCAAACAAATTTCCAGTGTCATTTGGTGCGTCTTTTGGTTGTTGTTTTTTCTTTTCTTTTCTTCTTCTTCTTCTTCTTCTTCTTCTTCTTCTTCTTCTTCTTCTTCTTCTTCTTCTTCTTCTTCTTTGTTATCACTGAACGCTCAGACTGCAACTATTGTTATTTGGTATGCGAGGTAGGGAGGGAGGGAGGGAGAGAGAGAGAGAATTTTGTTTGAATATATTCAGAAAGAACAGTTTTCATCCTTAATTTTTTTTTTTAAACAGATGCGTCTTGTTTCGGGATTTTTTCTTTTGTTTGCTTTGCATGTCTGGGGTTTTTTTGTTTGTTTTTTTATAAAAAGCACACTAGAAACAAACACTGCTACAAAAATTCTATTCATCTTGTTTGGAAGATTTTCAGCTGACTAGTTTTCGATCTGGGTGATACGGAAAACAAACGAGAAAAAAATCAATAAAGGCGAGGGGTAGAAGGGGAGAGAGAAGGGGGAAAAAAAGGTGTAAATTGAAAAAGAGAGTGATTGCTTCAAGTCCAAAACGATTGTGTCCAAGGTTACACTCCACCCTTAGCTTCCGAGTCATGTAGTGTCTTTTAAGTCCTTCGGGTGAGACTATAAAGCGAGGCCCCGTGTGCGAACGCATGCAGAACATCTTGCGCACACGTTAAAATCCTGTTCCGCTTTTCGTAAAAGTAGGCCATTGTGTGCTGGTGGGAACAGATGACAAAATTTACAAAACCGCATACACACGGGTACTGGATGTAAAAAAGCACATGAGTGCTTATTCCATTATCCTCGATATAAAAGAATAAATAAATAAAATGAATAGATATACAGTGCTAGTCAGAAAAAATTTTTGGGTGCTGATTTTCACAGATATTTTAATGTATGAAAAACGTACTGCGTGCTTGTTTTGGGGATTGAAGACATAGAGCAATACCAGATAGTCGTGACAAAGTTGGAAATAATCATAAAATAAGGATTGCTTGTGTTTTCCTGCAGTAATGACCCCGCGCGTGCATATTGTGGTTAGAAAGCTAGCAGACGACAAAGAAACGAGGGGTACAGTGTTTGCTGAAGAAAATCAAACCTACCAAATTTGTGCAAAACTACATTAGTTTTGAGTCAAATACTAGTCTTTCACCAAAAAAGTGGTTTTTATTTTTGTGGATGTATTAGTACGTGCGGTATGAGTGCAAGAACAATGTAGAAAAACAAGAGGAAAAAGTGGCAAAATTTAAAGGTGGTGTGTAGCCTGTATAAGCCAGATTCCACTCTGTCTTCCTCACTCCTCTTCTTCCCCAAGGCTACAAACCACCTTATTTTCACCACTTCTCGATCTGTTTTCCTATGTTACTCTTGCATTCGTACCGCACATACTAAGGCATCCATAGAAGGTGTTTGCTTTTTAAAAACAAAACAAAACAAAACCCCCTATTTTTGGTTAAAGACTGGCCTCAGACTCAAAAACTCACATAATTTTGCACAAATATGGTAGGTTTGATTGTTAGAAAAATGTTTCAGCAAACAGTGTACCGTCTCATTCTTTAGTTGTCTGCTAGCCCCCTAACCACACTAATTATGCGTGCGTGGTGTCAACACTGTAGGAACACAAACCATCCTCCTTTTATGATAATTTCCAACATTCTCGTAACTACCTGGTGCTGCTCTGTCCTCAATCCCCCCAAAAAACCAAATACACGCGGTACATCTTTTTTCACACTTTAAAAAAAATTATGAAATGAGCAAAATTTCTTCTTTTTTGGCACTAGCACTCTATAGGAAAATACTTACTACATGACCCCCTGGAAGATAACGGTGGAGTGTATCCCCAACTCTCTGCTTCTCTTACCTTCCGGTAGGCCTCCCTCCACCTGTCCGTCCCCCCTCCCCCCCCCCCCCCCTGCCCTACCCACCCCCTCATGCCCCCTTTTTCCTCCATCAATTTCCTCAAACTCAGCCTCAACCCCTCAGCTCAGGCAGTCTTCCTGCCTTCCTTTTCTACCGGCAGCAGATCAATCATGGCATTGACGCATATGGCTTCTCTCTCGCCATCCCCATTTTTCTTCCTTTCTTCCTTTCTTTTTTTTTTTTATAGTTTGGTTGGCCGTGGCACCCTCTAAGCCTCGGTTCATCTTTTCTGACAGTCTCGGCGGAACAAAACCTGCTCCTGCCTGCCTTCCCTCTCCTTGCAGGGCTGCTTGTCTGTCTGTCTGTCTCTCTGTCTGTCTATTTCCTTGTCTTTCTGTCTATCTGTCTGGCTGCCTGTCTGTCTTGTCTGCCTGCCTGGCTGCCTGTTTGCCTTTCTGTCTGCCTGTTTGCCTTTCTGTCTGTCTTGTCTGTCTGCCTGTTTCCCTGCCTGTCTTCCTGTCTGTCTGTCTTGTCTATCTGTCTGCCTGCCTGCCTGTCTGTTGCCTGCCTGTCTGTCTGTTTGCCTTTCTGTCTGCCTGTTTGCCTTTCTGTCTGTCTTGTCTGTCTGCCTGCCTGCCTGTCTGTCTGTCTGCCTGTCTGTCTGTGTCTGTCTGTCTGTCTGTCTGCCTGCCTATCTGATCTGTACAGACCTGCTTTATTCAGACGTATACACAGCTAGCCACTGCCACCGCCACACAAACATGACAGCCTATGTGTGTGCCCTTGCATATAATCTTGTGAATAAAGGACGCATCGTTTTTTGTTTTGTTTTTCTCACTTCTTAAATCCTTGTCTTTTCAGCTGACAGGCAGACATATATATAAATATATAAATATATAAATATATATATATATATATATATATATATATATATATATATATATATATATATATATATATATATATATATCTGTCCCGTAGTCTGACGACCGTGGGGGCACCCTCAAAGACTCAGCAACCAGTTCCCTCCATTCTTCTCTCTGTTCTGCCTTTCTCAGGGTTTTGTTGAGTTCTACGCCTGTCCATTCACTGATGTTATCCTCCCAGCTCTTCCTTGGTCTGCCTCTTCTTCTTCCTCCTTGGACAGTGCCTTGCAAAACTGTCTTTGTAATTCCTTGGGATCTTGTGACATGCCCATACCACTTAAGTTTACGCTTTTTCACGATCGTTAGAAGGTTCTCATAGGGTCCAATGGTTTGCTGGATTCTGTTATGCACGCTTTCGTTGCTTATGTGGTCTTTGTAGGAGATGCCAAGGAGTCTCCGAAAGCATCTCATCTCCACTGCCTGTACTCTTCTCTCCAAATCTGCCGTCAGGGTCCATGATTCACAGGCATACAGAAATATGGATATGACAAGGGAGCGCATTAGTCTGATCTTGGAGATAAGTGAGATATTCTTATCTCTCCAGATGGTGTTTAGTTTTGACAAAGCTGTTATTGTCTGTGCAGTCCTGTATACTACTTCTGGCTTGGATCCCTGGTCGGATACAATGGCTCCCAGGTACTTGAAGCTTTGAACTGTTTCCAGCTTCTGGTCATTAACCCTGATATCAGTGCTAATGCCGTTGGTGTTATTAGTCATCAGTTTGGTCTTCTCTGCACTGATTTCCATGCCGTATGTTTTGGAGGCCTTATCCAAGTGTTCTGTTAGGCTGGCAAGCTCTTTTTCTGATCCTGCTATTCCATCAATGTCATCTGCGAAGCGGAGGTTTGTGATCGTTCTGCCACCAATGCTGACTGATCCTTCATGATGTTCCAGTGCATCAGCCATGATTCTCTCAAGGAAGATGTTGAAAAGAGTGGGTGAGAGTAGACAGCCCTGCCTTACTCCAACTGTTGTTCGAAACCATTCTCCAATGTTGTTGTTGTAGTACACTGCACTGGTGGCCTCGCTGTACAGCTGTTTGATGACTCTGATCAGGTTTGCATTGATGCTGTACAAGTTCATGGTTGCCCACAAAGCTGCATGCCACACCCTGTCAAATGCCTTCTTAAAATCGATAAATACGTGGTATAGGTCTTGTTGATGCTGAAGGTACCGCTCACATAGTATTCTGAGGTTGAATATCTGTTCTGTTGTGCTGCGCCCTGCTCTGAAACCTGCTTGTTCCTCAGCAATGATGGTCTCTGCTTGTGGCTTCAGTCTATTCAATATTATCTGCAGCATGACCTTGCTTGGGTGACATATGAGGCTGATTGTGCGGTAATTATGGCATTGTTGTAGATTTCCTTTCTTGGGGAGGGTGATGATGAGTGACTGCGTCCATGGTGTTGGCCATTTTCCTGTCTGCCAGATCTTGTTGCAGATTCTTAGTAGGGCGCTGATCATGGCTTCCCCTCCAGCTTGGACCAACTCAGCTGGAATGTTGTCAGCCCCTGCTGACTTCCCCTTTTTCAGCGATCTGACTGCTGTTTCCACTTCTTCTCGGAGGATAGGGTGACTGTCTGTGTCTTTGCTTTCGGGTACATTAAGGACTTCTGGATCTCCTGCGGTTCTATAGTTATACAGGTCGGAGCAGTATTCTGTCCATCTGTTCAGAATATCCTGGTCGTCAGTGAGACACTTCCCATTTTTGTCTTGGATTGTTAAACCTTTTCTCTGTTTCGTGCTAGTCAGGTCTTTCACCAGCTGATATGCTTTCTTGCTATTGTTTTTCTTGATGTTCTCTTCAATGTCTTGGCACTGTTCACCGATCCATTTCTCTTTTGCCTCCGTCATGGACTTCCTGATTCTTTTGTTGACTGCCCTATATTGTTCTGCTCTTTCTTTTGTTTCATTTTTCTTTTTCTTCAACTCTCTACGCTTGTCGCATAGTTGTAGGATGTTAGGTGTGACCCATGGTTTTTTGACTGGTCGGCGTTTGCCAAGAAGCTCGTTTGCTGTTTCAGTCACTGCTGTATTGAAACTATTCGTCAGTGTGTCTATGTCTGAGTCTAACACAGTGAGTGCTGCAAACTTTCCACCTATCCTTGCTTGAAAAATTTCTAATACCTCTGGGTCCTTCAGCTTCTCGAGGTCAAATTTGATCCTGATGTTGTTCCGCTTGTGGATTTTCTTTAGACGTAGTCGGAAAGTCATCATCACAAGATCATGATCACTCCCTATGTCTGCTCCTGGAAAACTTCGTGTCTGTGCGATGTTAACGCTAGACTGAAACCAAAGGACTTTAACATTCGGTTTGATATATATATATATAAACACAATTCGCGTGCACGCGCGCACACACAGTGCACACACACGTACACACACACACGTACACACACACACACAAACACGACACACACACGACACACACACGACACACATACACACGACACATGCACACGTACACACACACACACACACACACACACACACACACACACACACACACACACACACACACACACACACACACACACACGCACACACACACACACACACACACACACACACACACACACACTCACACTCCAGATTCAGAATACTGCCTACCATGCCCCCCACGCCTCCCCCTAACCGACTCTGAGCTGGATGGAGAAGCAGACAGAGAAAGAAACGTCCATTTTTCTATCCATGTCTGTATTCACCACTTCGACTCACAAGACGGGTTGTTGTTTTTTTTCCTTTCGTTCCTGGTGTAGAGCTCCGAGGTTCACCAATGGTGAGAGTTGTGCGTACGCGACCGTTTTCCCCCCTGACCATTTTGATAGCCGCATACCGACTTTCGGGATGGTATCTAAACATGATACCTGCGTCTTTTGAAATTTTGTCATCCGTTCCTACCGGCATGACATTACATGGCCTACTCTTCCGAAAAGCGGAACAGGGTTTTTAACGTGTGCGCAAGATGTTCTGTGTGCATGCGCTTTCGTGGCCGTAGGTTTATAGTCTTATACGGAGGACTTTAAACATTCGGTTTGATTTTCTTGTTACACTTGAAAAATAAGGTAAAGCTGGGAATTGAACGCAGAACTTCACGGTTTAAATTGTTAGGCAGGTGAATGTCTTAACCATCCTGCCACCTCACGAGACTTTCATATAAACTCATCAGTGATGTATAGGGATGCAGAGTAGATATTGATAGGTTTTGATAGGTTTGTTATTGCGCGAAAGTAGTTGTAGGGGGAACCAAGTGCGCAGTTACAACTTCCTCCATCATTTTGAAAACGATTATCAAAGATTCAATTATTAGCAAAAAGAAAAACGAACGAGAAAGAAAACTCTAGAAAATGCTGTCACGTAAAGCGTACCTTCATTGTGTCACTCTTTTTACTTTAAGTTTCAAAATTTGTGTACTCTGTTCCTAAAAAAGGTGTATATTATAAAACGACAAACCAAAAGCTACTCATAGGCCCCCTTGGCATCCCCTCGGTGGAAAATTTCTGATCAGGATCCACACGAACAATTGTTATATAGCGCACCACATTTCTCAGCAGGAGCACACACAAAAAAAACTACACAAGAAAGGACGTCATATCTCTTAGTAAAAGATAGAAACCCCATGACGTTCCAATCAACAATCCATGTAATCATTAGTCAAAAGTCCTCCCATTCGCTGATACCCCACTTCTGGATTGTCAGCTGCCATTTTGCGTTAAGATCATTCTCGTCTCCCGCTACCAAAACAAAACAAGACGCTGATCGTGTTCATGTATCCTCCACGTAGCCTTGCTGCCTAGCCTTGCGTGACTGACAATATCGATAGCCAGACCTTTGGGGCTCTCTCTCTCTGTCCTCTCTCTCTCTCTCTCTCTCTCTCCCTCTCTCTCTCTCTCCCTCTCTCTCTCCCTCCTCTCTCTCTCTCTCTCTCTCCCTCCCTCTCTCTCTCCTCTCCCTCTCTCTCTCTCTCCCTCTCCCCCCCCCCCTCTCTCTCTGTGTTTCGGGTGGGGGTGGGGTAGGTAAGAGAAACATGTGATGGGGGAAGTGATAGTGGCAGAACATGAATTCTGGAAAGAAAGGAATGAAATACTCAGAGACAGAGAGAGAGAGAGAGAGAGAGAGAGAGAGAGAGAGATATTATTCTTTTCATTTCGAGGATAATGGAATAAGCACTCATGCGCTTTTTTACATCCAGTCCCCGTGTGCATGCGGTTTTGTAAATTCTGTCGTCCGTTCCCACCGGCACACAATGCGCAAAGCTCTTACCACCAGGCTATCCCCTGCGTGTGTTTGTGTGTGTGCGTGAGAGAGAGAGAGAGAGAGAGAGAGAGAGAGAGAGAGAGAGATTAGTGCTAAACATTTTTAGAAAGGTTAATCTTACACTGTAATCAGGTTTATTGTACGTAAGCATATTGAAGAACAGCACACGACATAACGATTGCAGTGAAGCATACCAACTAATCTCCCCCCCCCCCCCCCACACACACACACTCACACACACACGCCGGGGATCTGTTGTCAGCATAGATAGATAGCATCCCCACCTTCTGGAAACGCTGTGCAAGAGCATTCCCTCTTTTCTATCCCTCTCTTCGTATCTACCGTGTTCTTTATCTTCCTGTCTATTTTCTCCCTTTTTGGGGGATCCCGTCTCCTGCCTTTTTCTTTCCAAGAAAAACTTTATAAAAATAACAACAACAACTAACAATCCTCTCCCACGCCGAATTTAGACGCGGTAGGCTTGACTCGTCAAGCGCTTACAGTGCCAACGCATTTTTCACTCATATGACAAGACGACAATAGTTGTTGTGTGAGTGTTCTTCGACGACAACGACAACGTAGAAGAAGAAGAAGAAATCTCCTTGAGTTCTGGCACAAGGAGTCATTGTCTCTATCCTTCGTGTGTTTCCAGAGCCAGCATCTGCTCAAGAGGCAGCAAGACCAAGGGGTTGAGGATCGCGGGGGAAGAGATCATTCAGGTTGAACCAGTAGGGTCCAAGCACGCCAAGAACTTTTGTCCAGGACTGCCCTTGACTTTTTCTGAAGTGTCTGTCTGTCTGTCTCAACAGCTTTTTTTCTTTCTTCTTGTTGAAACCGTATCCTACCCATCTTTCCATTTCGATTTCCAAATACTCTCTTTGTCTCTTTGTCTGTCTTTCTGTGTCTTTCTGTTTGTCTGTTTTTCTGTTTCTGTCTCTCTATTCCTCTCTCTCTCTTTCTCTCTTACTCTCTCTCTGTCTCTGTCTCTCTCTCTCTCTCTCTCTCTCTCTCTCTCTCCCTCCCTCTTCTCCCTCTCTCTCCCTCTCTCTCTCTCTCTCTCTCTCTCTCTCTCCCTCCCATCCTGTGTCTCTGCCTCTCTGTGTCTGTCTGTCTCTCTGTCTGTCTTTCTGTGTCTCTGTCTGTCTTTCTGTGTCTGTCTGTCTGTCTCTTTCTCTGCCCCCTCTGTGTCTGTCTGTGTCTGTCTCTCTGTCTTTCTATGTCTGTCTGTCTCTGTCTCTCTTTCTGTTCAAATGAGCTTACGTATTTGTTTACGTGTTTACTCCCCCCCCCCCCCCCCCCCTCCGCGAGGGCTAGCCGAAATTTTAAAAAAAAAGTCTTGTACTTATTCTATTAATTCGGAAAAGAAAAATTTCGTCTCCTTTCTCTCTGTCTGTCTGTGTCTGTCTGTGTCTTTCTATCTCTGTCTCGCTCTGTTTCTGTCCGTCTCTGTGTCTCTCTCTCCCTCCCTCCCTCTTTCTCTCCCCTCTCTCTCAATCTCTCTCTCTCTCACTCTCTCTCTCTCTCTCACTCTCTCTCTCTCTCACTCTCCTCTCTCTCACTCCTCTCTCTCTCTCTCTCTCTCTCTCTCTCTCTCTCTCTCTCTCTCTCTCTCTCTCTCTCTCTCTCTCTCTCTCTCTCTCCCTCTTTCTCTCTCTCTTCAAAAGAGCTAACGTATTTGTCTGTTTACGTGTTCACTTC
>CM054149.1:7205352-7210352 GCA_028751875.1 Rapana venosa
TTTTTGGAAGATGAAAAGGAAAACGCAAAGAAAACAAAAAAATAAGAAAAAGAATTGAGAAGAAAATTGGGAAAGAAAAAGAAGAAATTGCAAGAAGAATTGAGAAGAAGAAGAATTGCGAAAAAAGAAGAATGAGAAAAAAGAAAAGGAATTGCGAAGAAGAAAAAGAATTGAGAAGAAGAAGAAGAATTGCGAAGAAGAAGAAGAATTGAGAAGAAGAAGAAGAATTGAGAAGAAGAAGAGAATTGCGAAAAAGAAGAAGAATTGAGAAGAAGAAGAATTGCGGAGAAGAAGAAGAATTGCGAAGAAGAAGAAGAATTGCGAAGAAGAAGAAGAATTGCGAAGAAAAGAAGAATTGCGAAGAAGAAAAGAATTGAGAAGAAGAAGAAGAATTGCGAAGAAGAAGAAGAATTGAGAAGAAGAAGAATTGCGGAGAAAAAGAAGAATTGAGAGAAGAAGAAGAATTGCGAAGAAGAAGAATTGCGAAGAAGAAGAAGAATTGAGAAGAAGAAGAAGAATTGCGAAGAAGAAGAAGAATTGAGAAGAAAAAGAATTGCGAAGAAGAAGAAGAATTGAGAAGAAGAAAAAATTGCGGAGAAGAAGAAGAATTGCGAGGAAAAAAAGAACTGCGAAGAGGAAGAAGAATTGCGAAATAGAAGAAGAAGAGGAGGAGGAAGAAGAAAGAAAAAAGACGACGACAACGACAAAGAGGAAGAATGCAACGAAGAAGAAGAGCAGCAGCAGAGCAGGCAGCAACAAAACAACAACAACAAAACAAAAAAACAACAACAACAAAAGAAGACGACGAGGGAACGAAGTAGGGGAAAAAAACGACAAACGTTGGTGCAATTTTTCTTATGTCTCTTTTTACAATTTTTTTGTTTCACATAATACAAATAAATTGTCACGCCTCACACGTAATACCCACGGATAATGCTGCACAACACACGACCTTCTGATTATATAAAAAAAATAAATTCCTACAACACTTTCCTTATCTGCCTCATTGGATCATTACCTTTTGAAATGGGGTCACCTGTGCTAAGTTGTGTTAAGTCAGGTGAGCATTAATTAAACTTGTTGTGGCTTAGGAAGAAAGAGGTCACTGACCTAGCCTAGCCCTTTGCTAGCTCGTTCCTTTGATGGTTACTTTATTTTTATTCTCGGGATGGGATAGCTCGGTGGTCAGAGCACTCGCTTTCCCCCCAAAGCTAGCTAAGTTTAATCATCCCTTGAGCATGGTTTCCAATTTGACGGGTGACCGTTTGCGGGGCCTTGGCTTCAGTACAGTTCCCCGGTTCACCCGCTGTAAATGAGTGTACCTGCCTCTTTAGGGTCAGGGAAGGTCAAGGAACAAATTACAAAGACACAGACAGGGAGACATGTACGCACACACACACCACACTCACACACAGACACACACACACTCGCTCTCTCTCACATACACACACACATATACGCACGCACGCACGCACGCACGTACACACACATGCACATGCACGCATGTTCAAACACAAAGTTTGCCTGCACACCCAAAGACACAGACACAGACACAGACACACACACACACACACACACACCACACACACACACCACACACATATATTATATATATATATATATATTATTATATATATATATTTATATTATATCATCTGTCCCGTAGTCTGACGACCGTGGGGGCACCCTCAAAGACTCAGCAACCAGTTCCCTCCATTCCTCTCTCTGTTCTGCCTTTTCAGGGTTTTGTTGAGTTCTAGGCCTGGTCCATTCGCTGATGTTATCCTCCAGCTCTTCCTTGGTCTGCCTCTTCTTCTTCCTCCTTGGACAGTGCCTTGCAAAACTGTCTTTGTAATTCCTTGGGATCTTGTGACATGCCCATACCACTTAGTTTACGCTTTTTCACGATCGTTAGAAGGTTCTCATAGGGTCCAATGGTTTGCTGGATTCTGTTTATGCACGCTTTCGTTGCTTATGTGGTCTTTGTAGGAGATGCCAAGGAGTCTCCGAATGCATCTCATCTCCACTGCCTGTACTCTTCTCTCCAAATCTGCAGTCAGGGTCCATGATTCACAGGCATACAGAAATATGGATGTGACAAGGGAGCGCATTAGTCTGATCTTGGAGATAAGTGAGATATTCTTATCTCTCCAGATGGTGTTTAGTTTTGACAAAGCTGTTATTGTCTGTGCAGTCCTGCACACCACTTCTGGCTTGGATCCCTGGTCGGATACAATGGCTGCCAGGTACTTGAAGCTTTGAACTGTTTCCAGCTTCTGGTCATTAACCCTGATATCAGTGCTAATGCCGTTGGTGTTATTAGTCATCAGTTTGGTCTTCTCTGCACTGATTTCCATGCCGTATGTTTTGGAGGCCTTATCCAAGTGTTCTGTTAGGCTGGCAAGCTCTTTTTCTGATCCTGCTATTCCATCAATGTCATCTGCGAAGCGGAGGTTTGTGATCGTTCTGCCACCAATGCTGACTGATCCTTCATGATGTTCCAGTGCATCAGCCATGATTCTCTCAAGGAAGATGTTGAAAAGAGTGGGTGAGAGTAGACAGCCCTGCCTTACTCCAACTGTTGTTCGAAAACCATTCTCCAATGTTGTTGTTGTAGTACACTGCACTGGAGGCCTCGCTGTACAGCTGTTTGATGACTCTGATCAGGTTTGCATTGATGCTGTACAAATTCATGGTTGCCCACAAAGCTGCATGCCACACCCTGTCAAATGCCTTCTTAAAATCGATAAATACGTGGTAAAGGTCTTGTTGGTGTTGAAGGTACGCTCACATAGTATTCTGAGGTTTGAATATCTGTTCTGTTGTGCTGCGCCCTGCTCTGAAACCTGCTTGTTCCTCAGCAATGATGGTCTCTGCTTGTGGCTTCAGTCTATTCAATATTATCTGCAGCATGGACTTGCTTGGGTGACATATGAGGCTGATTGTGCGGTAATTATGGCATTGTTGTAGATTTCCTTTCTTGGGGAGGGTGATGATGAGTGACTGCGTCCATGGTGTTGGCAATTTTCCTGTTGCCAGATCTTGTTGCAGATTCTTAGTAGGGCGCTGATCATGGCTTCCCCTCCAGCTTGGACCAACTCAGCTGGAATGTTGTCAGCCCCTGCTGACTTCCCCTTTTTCAGCGATCTGATCTGCTGTTTCCACTTCTTCTCGGAGGATAGGGTGACTGTCTGTGTCTTTGCTTTCGGGTACATTAAGGACTTCTGGATCTCCTGCGGTTCTTAGTTATACAGGTCGGAGCAGTATTCTGTCCATCTGTTCAGAATATCTGGTCGTCAGTGAGACACTTCCCATTTTTGTCTTGGATTGTTAAACCTTTTCTCTGTTTCGTGCTAGTCAGGTCTTTCACCAGCTGATATGCTTTCTTGCTATTGTTTTTCTTGATGTTCTCTTCAATGTCTTGGCACTGTTCACCGATCCACTTCTCTTTTGCCTCCGTCATGGACTTCCTGATTCTTTTGTTGACTGCCCTATATTGTTCTGCTCTTTCTTTTGTTTCATTTTTCTTTTCTTCAACTCTCTACGCTTGTCGCATAGTTGTAGGATGTTAGGTGTGACCCATGGTTTTTTGACTGGTCGGCGTTTGCCAAGAAGCTCATTTGCTGTTTCAGTCACCGCTGTATTGAAAATATTCGTCAGTGTATCTATGTCTGAGTCTATCACAGTGAGTGCTGCAAACTTTCCACCTATCCTTGCTTGAAAAATGTCTAATACCTCTGGGTCCTTCAGCTTCTCGAGGTCAAATTTGATCCTGATGTTGTTCGCTTGTGGATTTTCTTTAGACGTAGTCGGAAAGTCATCATCACAAGATCATGATCACATCCCTATGTCTGCTCTGGAAAACTTCGTGTCTGTGCGATGTTAACGCTAGACTGAAACCGTCTTTTCACCATGATGTAATCTATTTGGTTGTGGTGTTCTCCATTTGGGCTATGCCATGTCCATTTTCTGGATTTCTTGTGTGGGCCAAGTGTATTCACTAGCTGGAGGTGGTTGTTACTGGCAAACTCCAGGAGTCTCAAGCCTCTTTCATTTGATTGGTTATTACAATGTGGCCCACAAACGCCCCTCCCAGTCTTTCCATGCATCTTCTCCTACCTTGGCGTTCCAGTCGCCTTGCACAACGAGGATGTCTTTCTTGGGTGTTTGATTCAGAACCTCTTGTAGCTGGTCATAAAATTCTTCTACGGCTTCATCTGTGCAGTCTGATGTAGGGGCGTATGCCTGTACTATAGTTATGTTAAAGGGGGTTGCTTCAGGCGGATGGTAATTAAGTCTGCTGGACACAGGCATGACAGCTCATGACGGTGTTCACGGTGTCTTTGTGAACGAGAAACCCCACGCCGTGTTCATGTTTATCTGTTTTCCACTGTAGTATAATTTGTGGTCTTCCTGGGTCGTTGTTTCTCCCATGTTTTTCCACCTGACTTCGCAGAGCCCAAGGATGTGCCATTGATATCTGGACATCTCATGTGTCAGTTCTTCACTTTGCCTGCAGCTCTTAGTGTCCGTACATTCATGTGCCAATTGATGGTGTTGTTTCTGGCACGAATTTTGCTGCGTTTTACATCAGTGCATACTTTCGACATCTGTCCTGATGAGCAACAGAAGGCGCGGTCCTTGGTAACCCGGGCGACGACCGATCCGGTATGGAGATTCTGGCTGTCTTTGTCATTGGTGTATCTTGGGCAAATCAAACCTGGCGGAGCCCATCCCTCTCCAGGTCGGATTTTTTGGTTGGGTTTACTCCCCACATGTGGCAGGTGGTACTGGGTTACATGGTTACCAGTAGCAGAGGGAGCTCTTTCTCTCTTTCTCTCTCTCTCTCACGCACACACACACACACACACGCACACACACACCGTTCATGTTGAGAAAGATATCTATGCATAGCATCAAGCATTTCAAATGTTGCCCTGAGCGTCTTGCCGAAACAGTTTGTGATGTGACTCAGCATCACTGTCTGTCACACTCCTAGT
>CM054149.1:7215352-7223630 GCA_028751875.1 Rapana venosa
GTTTTCAAAAAATCCTGTGGTCTTGTCTTTTGAGCTAGTGTGCTTGCAACAAATTTTTATGCTGAACAAAAAAAACCCAACTAACTTTCCCAAAGTTTTTCCATGCTCCCCCAAATGAACAGAAATTCTTTTGTTACTTTTTTTCCCCACCTTTTTTTTTGGGGGGGGGGTTGGGGGGGGGGGTGGGGGGAGGGGGAGGGGGGGAGGGGGTTTTTGGCCAAACACCACTAGTCACTGTGTCTTCAACATATTATCTCTTAGTTGTCTAAAGACCCTGTAAGTGTAACAGCCCGTGTTTTCCTTTCACCAAAAAAAGAATTTGATGGTTTGAGGGCTATATACAGGCTTTTGGGTTAACGTTTTCCCCCGGGGCTATATAAAAGTCGCCGTTTTTGGGACTTTATGCTAGATACCCTTTAAAAGGTGAAGACTATCCCTTTTTAACCCTTGCCTTCTAGGGGGCAAAAAATATTTACAAAGTACATACACAGGGGGGTGGATTGAAAAAACCCGCATATGAATGCTCATTCCTTACCTCTAAAAAAAAGAATACTAAGTTAAAAAAAAACTAAAAAAAAATTAGGATCTCGAAGCGCCTTCATGATACAATCAAAAACCTACAACTTAATTGGTTTTCAACTTGCAAAAAATTTTGCTTTTAAGTTTTTTTGTAAAATTGAAACCCCTTTTTAATTTCTTTTCTTTATCAACGCTCAGACAGCAACTATTGTTGTCTGTTATTTGAGCGAAAACGTTCGCTGCTGTTAAGCGCCCGACAAGTCAGGGCCCAGCGCATCCGACTTCGGGCCAGAGAGAATAGTTTCCCTTTTAGTTTTTTCTGGAAAAAAAAGGAGGGGGAATGGACCAAGAAGGGAGGAATAGACAAGAAGGGGGTGACAGGAAGAAAGGAAAAAAAGGCAAAAAACAAAAAGAGGATAGAAAAGAGGAAATTTCTAGCAAGAAAATTTTCCCGAAAGTGGGGATGTATTTATACTGTAGGCCCTAGCAACCCCCCAGGCAGATCGCCCTTTTATGATAACCTGGGTTTTCGACTGTCAAGACTTTAATTTTTTCCTCCGTTGTAATTAGAAACCCGATTCTCTTGACCTGGTGTGGGGTGTTTTAAAGTTAACTGTTGAAAATTGATTTGTCCCGTTATAAGTTAATTACATTGTTTGTCTTTTTTTCTTTTACTTTTAAAAAAAAAACTGTTGAACTTTAGTAAAGCTGACCGGGTTTCTGGTTTGGGTATGCCTTAAAGGGCGCTGTAATGTTAGTATAATTACCTTGATGGTGTTTTAATTTTAATGTTCTGATTTTAAAAGGCGCTATAATTTAAAAGGTAGTTGGGGGGGGTTTCAGCTTTCAAAGTTTGGGAATGTTAAGTATTCGGAGTTTAATATCAATTTCAGAATGTCATTTTTTTTTTGATTTTAGGGCACGAACGCGTCTTTTTTTTATTTTGCTTGTGTCGGTTTGTGCTTTCGAAAAAATCTATTTTTTTTTAAAAAGTGTTGTGTGGTGTGTGTGTGTGTGCGGCGCGGTTGTCTTTTGTTTTTTTCAGGAAATTTTTATTTGCTTTTTCAACATTTCGACAGGAAGGGGAAAGCCCCCCCCCCTTTCCCACTCCCCTCCTTCCTACCTTTCAAACACATTTTCCCAAGTTTTGGGTGGGTTCAGCTGTTGCAAACTTCCCGAGTCCTCCCAAAACTACAAATTAAAGAACCTGACCAAAAAAGCGCTCCCAATTTGCTCGTTTGTACAACAGTAGGACATTATCTCAGCATTGCTCATCGCATCCATCCCAAATTAAGCAGCAGACAAACAAAAAACCGCAAACCTTAAAAAAACAACTGTTTAAAAATTTTGTGAAAAAAAAATTAAAAAAACAAAAAATTCAAAAACGGGGACTTTTTTCCCTTACATTTTAAGAAATTTTTATTTTAAAATTTTCATTTTTACTTTCAAGTCTAAAAGTCATCGGTTGTACATTTTTAAAATTACAATCAAGTCGAAAATTTCATCGAGCTGATATATTTTTCCCTTATAAAAAGTTAGTTGAATATTTCCCGGGGTGTATATATATTTTTTGTTGACAACCAAGTTGAAAATGGGAATCGTACATTTATTTTTTTCATATTATCATCATTTATTTCACATAAACAAAAACAACACTCGAAAAAAGCGTCATCAATCACTGAAAAACAAGCAACATAATCACTTAGTCTCTGCGCTTTTCATTACGGTTTCTTGTTACAATTCAAAATCTAAAACCCTCACCAAGCTGCACAGTTTCTTATCAAACTTTACCAACGACAACAACAACAATAATAACAACACCACAACAACAACAACAACACACAAAACACCCCAAACACAAAACAAAAGCAACACTACCAACAGCAGCATAAATTAAATTAACAGCAAGACTAAACCCAAACCCAAACATCCTCCTTGCCCACCCACCCTCCCTATCCATCCAATCCCTCCCACCCTCCTTCTCCATCCACCCTCCATCCTCCCCCCCTCCCTGCACCCACCCCCACCCCCCAGGGACAGAGCTAGCGATGGCGGTGAACATCGCGGGCCTGATCGGCATCATCGTCTTCTACTGCTGATCTTGGTCGTGGGCTCATCGCTGCCGCAAGACGGGCTGAAGACTCGCAACCTGTCCCGCCAAGAAGTCATGCTGGCCGGCAGAAACATCGGCCTCTTCGTGGGCATCTTACCACCACCGGTCAGTAGATAGAGCGCAGCGCCAAGGGTTTGAGTTCTGACCGAGGAGTGACAGCGAGCCAGTGTGTATGTGTGTGTGTGCGTGCTTAACTATCATAGTGGAACAGTAATAGTGTGGGAAAAACAGTGAAACTTGTGCCCCCTTTTCGTGGGGAGTTGGAAGTAAACAATAAAAGTTCGTTCGTTCGTTTCTTTCTTTCTTTTTTCTTTCTTTTTTCTTTCTTTTGTCTAACTGTCTGTCTGTGTCTCTGTGTCTTTCTTTTCTTTCCTCTCTGTCTGTTGTTTGTCTGTCTGTCTTTCTTTTTTTTTTTCTTTCCTTCTTTCTTCATTTATGTATTTACCTTACATGTTTTTTAGTTAGTTCGATTGTTTGTTTGTTTCTTTCTTTCTTTTATCTTGGGGGATAATGAAAAAAGCATCATTGCTTTTTATTTTCACCCCAAACCCCTGTTTATGCGTTTTTTCAATTTTTTTCTCCATTTCCCCCGCGGAAAAAAAATGGCTGCTTTTCGAAAAAAGGCGGAAGTTTTAACGTGTACTGTGTGCAAGTTGTTCGCCTGTGTTCGTAACGGGACCACATTGCAAGTGTGTGTGTGTGGTGTGTGTGTGTGTTTCTGGTGTGTTTGTGTGTGTTGTGTGTGTGGAGGGAGAAGAGAAAGATGTGTATTTTTGTTGAGTCTGTGTGTGTGAGATGGAGAGTTTGCGAGTTTGTGTGTGTGTGGGGTTAGTGTAGTATCCCGTAAACCCCTAGCATGCCCCCCATTAGCAAACGCCCCCCCCCCCACTTGGGCCAAAAAGTTGTGCACGGGGGTAACTACCAGCAAACGCCCCCCCTCTTTTTTCAAAGAGACTAGGTCCTTCACTAGATTTGGCAGTCATTTTTTTCCCCCTTTCCCTTTTTTTGGCATAGATTGGGAAAAATTCTTTGGAAACAGCGCCATTTGGTGTTTTGTAGAAGGGAACCAGCTAAAGAAAAAAGGTCCTCAGTTGGGGATCAACTTCTACATTTCCCACGGAAGTTCTGCGACTAGTCATCGCCATGGTTATCTTGTAAAAATCATGACATGGTCAGACGATGGTGGGTTTGAATGAGCCCCGACAAAAACAAGAAAGGTGCCAAAAAATTTGAATCAAGGCAAAAGGTGAAAAACGAGGCCTACGGCGGCGGAGGGGCCCAAAATTTCCCCCGTTTTGTGACCCTGCGAGGAGAAAGGGGGAAAAATTCCACCCGGGTTTTTTTTTGCAGCGGAGTCCCAGAAAAATGTTCTGATGTGCGTAGCAAGGGCTGGTTGCCCGAGACCCATCATTGCCTGGTTCGGTGCCCTTTGGGCCCACCCGGAGAAAACCCTCCTGTTTTGGGACTGTTTCAGTCCCCCATAGGCTCGGAAAGTCAGGGAGCACCCCAAGCGCGAAATGGACACCTTTATTTAAGGCGCCCCCCCTTTGGCACAGCAGGGATGCTGCTTGCAACCCTTTTTAAAGGACTCCATAGGTTTGCTGGGTGGAGTGGATGAGGGAACCGGCCACCGACTGTGCTGGAAACCCCGGGCGGCCCACCAGAAAGAGTCACAATGGGGCGCAGGGGTGGGAAATTCGCCCGAAACGATTGTTAATCGTTCCTGAGGGCGATTTCCAACCCCATGGATGGATCTGGGACGAAAGTGGGGAAAGGTTTCCGGACGAGATCGGCGCTGCCCTCCCTTGTTTGTTGGCAATGCACCTGTCCAGAAGAGCGGGTGAGGACGGGGGGCCCAGGACAAAAACCTGGATGAGGCGCGCGATGCGACTTTGAGGGAGGGAATAAGTCCCGGTCTAAGATAAAACCTGTTTCCCCCAGTGGAGTTAGAAGTGGTTCATGTTTTAAATGGTGTGTTGTGTTTTTTCGGTTTTGTTTCCTTTTTTCTGTTTGTGGGTTTTTTTTTTTCCCCGAAAGATTGGGCCTTTTGAAGACAAATCCAAGTTCAGTTGACGTTTTTTTCAAAGACGAGTGTAATTTTTTTTCCCCGTTTCAGACGAAAAAGGGTTCTTGGTGTTGACTTTCGACATTTTGACCAAGTTTTTTTCCGGAATTTTGTTCTTATTGTTTGTCCTTTCAAAGGTTTTTGGGGATTTTCTTTTTACTTTATAAATATGAATACAGAAATCATGTGTGTTGTTTTCACAAAGCCCGTCTCCTCTCTCTCTCTCTCTCTCTCTTCTCTCTCTCCTCTCTCTCTCCTCTCTCTCTCTCTCTCTCTCTCTCTTTTTTAAAAGAATTTGTCATTGTCATTGTCATTGTCTTTCTCTATGATGTCCTCGTTTGGCTTCTTTTTCCTTTTAAATGTTTTTTTTTTCTTTTTTCCCTTTTTCTATACACGACTAACTTACTGCTTTTGGGGGGTTTTTTTTCACTCAATTTCAGGGTTTAGCACAAAATTACTTTTTTGAAGGGGGGCCAACCCCAGCAAAAGCCCCCCCCAATTTTGCCTAAAAAGGCACAGGGGGGGGGGGGCGTTTGTGGGATTTTACGGTATAGTAGTAGTAGTGTGTGTTTGTGTAGGAGGATATGGGGGGTTTTGTACAGACGGTTGTGACTAAAAAAAAAAAACCCTGGTGTTTTTGGTGTTTTGTTGTGTGTGTGTGTGTTTCTGTGTGTGTGGGCGTGTGTGGTGTGTTTTGTGGTGTCTCTGTGTGTGTGGTTGTGTGTGTGTGTGTGTGTTGTGTTTTGTGTTGTGTGTGTGTGGTGTTGTGTGTGTGTGTGTGTGTGTTTCTGTGTGTGTGTGTGCGTTTTTTTGTGGTGTGTGTTTCTTTTGTTGTCTGTGTGTGTGCTGGTGTGTGCGTGTGTGTGTGCATGTGTGTGTGTGCATGGCATGTGTGTGTGGGTGCGTTTTGGGTGTGTGTGTTGTGTGTTTGTGCAGTGTTGTGTGTGTGAGTGTGGTGTGTGTTTATGTGCTGTGCGTGTGTGTGGGTGTGGTGTGTGTGTGGTGGTTTTTGTGTGGCGTTGTTGTGTTGTTGTGCAGTGTGTGTGGTTGCTGTGTATGGTGTGTTTTGTGTTTGTTTTTTTTTTTTGTGTGTGTGTGTGTGTGGGGTGTGTTTTTGTGTGTGTGTGTGCTGTGTTTTGGGGTGTGCTGGGTGGTGTGTGTTGGATGGTGTGTGTGTTTTGGGGGGTGTGGTGTGGTGTGCGTTATTGTGTTGTGTTTTGGGTGTTTTGTGGTTTTGTGTGTTTTTGTGTTGTTTTTGTGTGTGTCTGGGTGTGTGGTGGTTTTGTGAGTGGGTTTTGTGTTGTGTGGTGGCGTGTGTGGGGGTGTGTTGTGTTTGTGTGTGGTGTGTTTTTTGTGTTGTTTTGGTGTGAGGTTTTGTGGGGTGTGGAGGTGTGTGTGTTGTGGTGTGTGGTTTTTGGGGTGTGTGTGTTTGTGTTGTGTTTTTGTGTTACCCGTGGGTGGGGGGGTTGGGGGGTTTGGGGGGGTGGGTGGGTTGGTCCCGGGCCCGTGGTTTCCCTGCTCTCTAGGCCGCAATTTCTCAAAACATCCCATTTCGTCGCCGTCGGGTTCTCCATCACCTTTTTCCTCCCTTAGTCACATTTATCATTTTCCCCCAATCTTTTATTTTTTATTTAGTTTTCGTCGTTATTAATAAAAATTTTGTCAAACGTCCGTTTTGGGGGCATGTCATCTTCTCATCATCTTTCATCATCTCTCTTTTCACCCTCTTTTTTGTAATTTTCGTCGTTATGTTGAAATCAAAACTGATTTTTTCGTCAGTATCTCCTTTGGTTTTTGTATCGTTTTGTGTCGTTTCATCGTCTATCCATCCCTAAATCTTTTGTCTTCACCGTCATTTGTGTATTTTTTTGTCGGTGTTCTCAATCGTATTCCCCCCCATCATTTTCCAATTTTATAATATCATCGCAGCCCGTTCCCCCGCATCTCACAATCAGTGTTTGATCGTGTTTTATTTCCTCCTCCTCTCTCTCATTTCATTCTCATTTTACAACTCCTCAAAAGCATCATCAAGCAAAAATAAAACAAAATCCCCCCACACAACCCCACACCCCCAAGCCCCCCCCTTTTACACACCCCTCAAACTCCCCAACTACCCTTTTCGCCACTTCACACAAGCCACTCCAACTCCCACCCTCCTTCCTCTCCTCAATCACACCCTATTTCTCTCTCTTTCAACCCCCCTACTACCCCCCAAAAAACCCCCTCCCCACCCAAAATCCCGCTTTACACCCAACCCCACACCCCCACAACCCCCTCCCCCCCCCTAAAAACCACCCACTCCCCCTCCCCTCTCCAACCAAACCCCCCCCCCCCAATATCCCTCACCACCCCCCCCTTTCCCCCCCTCCCCCTCCCCACCCTTACCCAACCACCATCCCACTCCACCCTAAACACCTCCACTCCCCCACATCCCACCCATCCCCCTCAATTTCCCCCCCTCCACCCACTTCCCCCAACCCACTCACCCCACCCCCCAAAAAAAATCTCCCCACCTACCAAAACCAAAATTTAACACCATTAAACCCCCAATCCTCCCTTTTTTTCTCCACATCCAATCCCACCCACCCAATTTTCCCCTTAACAAATTTTCCAAAACCCTTTCCACCCAAAAAATTCCAAATCCCACCCAAAACCCCATTTTTTCCACCTAAAATTCACTTTACCCTTCCAAACCCACAAAACCACTCCATCCCCTAAATTTTTTCCCCTCCACTCCCAATATAAACCCACCCACTAAAAACCCATTAAATTCCCCATAAACCCTTCACTTTAATTTTTTCCCACACTAAAACCCCACAATTTTTTTCCCCCCACCAAATTAAAAATTCTTTTCTCCAAAACTTCAATAACCCCTCTAAAAACCCCTTTATTTTTCTTTTCACTTAACCAACCCCCCCCCCAAAAGGGGTTTTCCTTACACTAAACCCGTCACTAAATGTCTGTGTCACTCTAATAACCCGTCATATAATGTGTGTTCACTTACATAAACCTGTCCTATAATGTTACAGGGGCGGGGATTAAGGGGCGCCTTTCTAAAACGAAAATTTTGGTTTTTTAATTCCGGTTCTTATGTTTGGGACGGAACTTTCCCCTCATTTAAATGAGGTTTTCCATCTTTATAACGATAAAGATCCCTTTTACCTTATTATTTGGCGTTTTAAAAAACCCCGGCAAAAAATTTTCCCCGGCAAATTTTTAAAAACACTTAAAGGGAAACAAAAAAGTTGTCAAAAAAACAAAAAAGGGGGGCCTTTTGGGCGGGTTCCCCCCTCCAAAACCCCTTTCACAAAGTTGGGTTATTAAAAATTTATCCCTTTATTTTTTGCTTTACAAATTCACCTTTTGTTCAAAATTTAATTTTTAATTAATTTTAATGTCTGTGTTCACTTACCTACCTTTTTTTTGGGTTTAGGTGGTTGTTTTTCTAGGGTAAGGCGGGGTTAGAATGCGGGGAAAATCGGGTTGTGGGGGGTTTTGATCCGGTTTGGGGAAACCCCTTTTCCCCCAATCCAATTTTTTTTCTTTTGGGGGGGGGTTGTTGGGTTTGGGGGGGTGTTTTG
>CM054149.1:7224130-7249130 GCA_028751875.1 Rapana venosa
CGTGCTCCTGCTTACCTGCTCATGCCCCTCTCCGTCTTGGGGCTGTCTCTGGCTGGCTGGGAGGTATTGGTTTTGGTGATGTGGTGTTGTGTTTTGGTGTGTGTGGTGTGGGGTAGGGTGGGTGGGGTGTGGGGTGTGGGGTGTGGGGTGTGGGGGTGTGGGGGTGGTGTGTGTGTGTGTGTTGTTGTTGTGTGTGTGTGTGTCTGTCTGTCTGTCTATCTATCTATCTATCTGTCTGTCTGTCTGTCTGTCTGTCTGTCTATCTATCTATCTGTCTGTCTGTCTGTGTGTCTGTCTGTCTGTCTATCTGTCTGTCTGTCTGTCTGTCTATCTATCTATCTATCTATCTATCTATCTATCTATCTATCTATCTATCTATCTATCTATCTATCTATCTACCTACCTACCTACCTATCTATCTATCTATCCATCTATCCATCTATCTATCTGTCTATCTCTATCTATCTATCTATCTATCTATCTGTCTGTCTGTCTGTCTGTCTGTCTGTCTATCTACCTATCTATCTATCTACCTACCTATCTATCTGTCTGTTTGTCTATCTCTATCATTATCTATCTATCTATCTATCTATCTATCTACTACCTACCTACCTACCTACCTACCTACCTACCTACTACCTACCTACCTATCTATCTATCTATCTATCTATCTATCTATCTATCTATCTATCTATCTACCTACCTCCTACCTATCTACCTACCTACCTACCTATCAACCTACCCACCTACCCTACCTACCTACCTACCTACCTACCCTACCTACCCTACCTCCCTACCTCCCTACCTCTCTATCTTATCTTTCCTTTCCCTTTCCTTCTCCACAGGTCTTGCTGGCCGTGGGTCTGCCCGTCCTGCTGACCATCCTGGTGGTGATGGCGCTCAACCTCCTGCAGGCCAAAAAGCCGAACCTGCTTCCAGCCAGGCTGCGCTCCTGGCAGGCTCTGGGAGTGCCGGAACCCTTGCGAAGCCTGGCTCCTTACGACCGCGTGTTGACTGCAGCCTGCCGTGCCTTCCGCTGCTGCCGCTGCTGCCGCTGCCGCAAGAGACCCTCCACGCCGCCCAGCTGTGAGGAGGGTGGGGAGGGTGGGGGGAGGGTCAATGAAGGCTATGAGGGGACGGAGCTGGAGAGGAGAGGAGAGGATTCCAGTTTGAAGGTTCGAGAAGAAGCTGGAGAAGAAAGAAGGAGGAGGAGGGCCGGTTTTGCAGGGAGTGAGTGAAGTGAAGTGAAGAAGGTGAAGGAAGTGTTCGTGGGTTTTTTTTTGGTGTGAGTGAGTGACGGTGGTGGTGGTGGTGGTGGTGGTGTGTTTTTACGGCAAGCAAAAGAAGAAAAAAAAAAGGGAAGGAAAAAAACACCCTAAACGACTTTGGATGATGGGAGAGATAGAGATGTGAAGATATGACGAACTTGATTGTTTTGTTTTTTTAAATTTTGTACTTTTTATATATAGTAGAATACCACTGCCTTAACCTCCTCCCCCCCCCCCCCCCATTCCTCGTTTCCCTGTCTCTGTCTCTCTTTCTCTGTCTCTCTGCCTGTCTCTCTCGGGGGACGGGATAGCCTAGTGGTTAGAACATTGCGCTCGCAATCTGACGACCCGGGTTCGATTCCCGTTTTAGGGGATAGTTTCCCCTGGAGATAATATCAGTGCAGACTCCACTCTCCCCAAAAGTCCTTCGGATGAGACCATAAACCGAGGCCCCGTGTGCGAATATACGCAGAACATCTTAGGCACATGTTAACTCCTGTTCGGCGCGCTTTTTGTAAGAGTAGGCCATTGTGTGCCGGTGGGAGCAGATGACAGAATTGACAGAACACGCATACACACGGGGACTAAGTGTAAAAAAAAAAAGCACTTGAGTGCTTATTCCATCATCTTCGATATACAAGAATAAAATAAAATAAATAAATAAATAAATAAAATCTCTCTGTGCAGTGCATACCCCCACCCCCCCCTCCGCCCTCCCCCCCACCCCGCAATACACAATCTCAACTTACTTACTTAGGCCCATCACTCCCCCTGGAGCATAGGCCGCCGACAACAGTCCGCCAGAGTCCTCTGTCCTGGGCTATTTTCTCCAGCTGTCTCCAGGTATATCCCATCTTCCTGGTTTCTGCCTCAGGTCGCGTCGCCAGGTGTTTCTTGGCCTTCCTCTTTTTCGTTTTCCCTGGGGGTTCCATGATAATGCCTGCCTTGTGATGTTGCTGGCTGGCTTTCTCAGGGTGTGCCCGATCCATCCCCATCTCCTGCGCCGGATTTCATTCTCGACTGGCAGCTGGTTGGTACGTTGCCACAGGTCTGCGTTGCTGATGGTGTCGGGCCAGTGGATCTGGAGGATTCGTCTCAGGCAGCTGTTGATGAAGGTCTGCACTTTCTTGATGGTGGTCTTTGTTGTCCTCCATGTCTCCGCTCCATATAGTAGGACTGACTTGACGTTGGAGTTGAACAGCCTGATCTTTGTGCGGGTCGACACCACCTTGGAGCTCCAGATGTTCTTCAGCTGCAAGTAATAATAATAATAATAATGTATGGAATTTATATAGCGCTGAATCTTGTAAAGCAACAAATCAAAGCGCTCAGATTTTACTTTAAGTCACGGCAGATTTCTCTCCGTGAAATTCGGGTGCTCACTTCCCCGGGGAGAGCGGGAGAACGCGTCGCCACTTAGCGCTGCGCCCCTTTCACCTTTCCCCTTTTTTTTTTTTTTTTTTTTTTTTTTTTTCTGAGTGTATTTGTTTCCTAAGAGGGTTTTTTAGTTTTGCCAGGGAAAAATCTCTTTTTGCGTGGGTTTTTTTCGGCGTTTTAGGTACAGGGGCTCGGTTTATCGTTCCCCGAAAAGACTGCGCCCAGCCACCATTTGGGGTTAAATGGATGGGGGAAAATTTCCGGTCCCAAAGGGGTAGGAACCGCCGCCCCACTTCAGCCCGATTTTCGCTTTCTGACGCTGCCTGCCTTGCCAATTCTTGCTTGACTTCTGCTTGTGCCGCCCTGCATGTAATGTTTTAAAACCCCCCCAGGACGTGTTCTCCCTTTTTCCGCTCCTTCCCATTTAGTTACGGGGTCCTCATCACTGCTTTGATCTTGAAAATTTTTGGTTTTTTGCCTTATGGATCTTGGCCCAACTGTTAGGGGGGCTGTTTTTTCGTAGTCTTGTCCTGCTCGTTGGGGTGTGGGAAAGCAGGGCCGGGTTTTTGTTGCAAAGTCGGATCATCCAGCTGGTCCCCAGTGCCCCGGGGTTCCATTTTTCTGATCCCCGTTGAAGTTTCATGGTCCAACGCGCCGGGAGGAAGAAAAAAGGGTGGGAGAAGTTGCTGACTCCGGTCTTCACTCAAAGCTTTTTTTTGGGGTTGCCCCTCCAGGACCACCGGGGGGGTCATTCTTTCATGGGAGTTCTTGATAAGTTGCCAGTTTAGGGGCCTCCATGGTGGCGAAGCCTTTCAGAGGGTTTTTTGCGGTCCCCCAAGTCAAATGTTTCTATAATAAACAAAGTTGATGTAAAAAAGATGAGTTCCACTCAAAAGATTGCTCAACGATTATGCGCAGGGTGGCAATTGATCTACGCATATTGTTCGGGGCGGAAAAAGTTCGGGGGGTCGACTGCATTTTTCATTCTCTCGAGGAGGATCCGGGGTTAAAAATTTTTCCTGGCACGACAGAAGTTTATCCCTCTTTTGTTGGCACAGTTGTGGGTCCCCTTTCTTGGGTAGCTTGAGAGGTACCCCTCCTTCCAGTTGATGGTACTTTCCTTTCACAAATTTCCCCAAGAGGGGTTTTACAGCATTTATGGGGTTTCCCCAGGTCTGCCTTGAGTGTTTGCGGGGGATGTTGTCCGGTCTGCTGCCTTGCCTTTTTCTCAGCTTTTTTGGGGTTTTCCCTGATCTCCCCCCTGGTTGGTTGCTACAGTTGATGTCTAGGTTCTTCAGCAGGGTCGAGTCCGGGGGGTTTAAAGGGGACGGATCTGTTCAGGAGTTCCAAATGCTAGCCATTGTTCATTTGGGCCCTCTGTTCCAGGATGGTGTTTCCTTTTTGTCTTTGATGGTCGTCAGGCCGCTGTACTTCCCTGGGTTTCTTGGGGTGTCATACGCAGCTTCATGTTGTTACTGGCTGTGCTTCCCCGGTTTCCCTCTGCCGGCTGTCGATGTACTTCGCTTGTCTGTTCTTGCGCTCCTTTTGACTTCTTTGTTGGCTTCTGTGAAGTCTCTTGTGGCCTTGGCCTTTGCGCTCTTGTCCGGGCTGTTTTTTATGCTTTTTTCTTCGCTTTCTTTTCTCAATCTTCCCCATTGTGGCTCCCGTACCTTTCCTTCTGTTGGTGCTCTTGGGGGCCCACTATTCCCTGACAAGTTGACGTCGTGTCTCTTTCACTTTCTTCACTGGCTGTCGATGCAGTTCTTCTTCAAGCAGTTCTTTGTTTGTATTTGGGACTTTTTGGTGGGGACAGTTGAATTCTTCTTTATCTTTGGTCTTTCGCAGGCTGGTGTTTTACTTCTGCCTCTTTGTTGTTACTTCCACCCCCGTTCTTTTTAGCTTTAGCTTCGCCCCGGGTACCAAAAGGTGGTGGTCAGATGCACGTTGCTCCTCTTTTCACCCTTACTCCGTAGAGATCTCCGAATTTCTTGGCCCTGCAGATATGGTCGATCTGGTTCTCAGTACATTTATTTTGGGGATCCCAGGTGGCCCCATGTACTCTTCTGTGGGGAAAATGCTGCCACGATTACCAGATTGTTGATAGCACGAAGTAATAATATGGGAAATTTTTATAGCGCTGAATCTTGTAAAAAAAAAAAACAAATCGAAGCGTTGCACTCAATCATTTACAGGCGAAAAATCTCCTTAAACTAAGAAAAACAGATTTCAAACCCGCGCGCGCAGTTGCATGCATGCATGACGACGCACACACCGCACGCACGCACACACACACCAGCCCCAAGCACCACACCACACACACCACCACACACACACCAACACACCCCACACACACCACCCACCACACACAACCCCCCACACCACACCCTCTCTCTTCCTCTCTTCCTTCTCTCTCTCTCTCTCTCTCTCTCTTCTCTCTCTTCTCTCTTCTCTCCCCTCTCTCTCTTTTCCCCTCTTCTCTCTCTTTCTCTCTCTCTCTCTTCGGCCCCCTTAAAAAAGGGAAAAATTTGAAATTAGGGACAGAAAAATTTGGGGGGGAAAGTCTCAGGAGGAAAAAAGTGTTTTTTTGAGGGTGGGGTTTTAAGGGATAAGTGAAGGCTTTTGTCGAAGTGCAAAAGGGAGGTCATTCCCGGTGGATGGGGGCCCAAAAAAGAGAAGGGGACGGCCAACAGTGGTTTTTTTTGAATCTGGGTGTTTTGAAAGCACAAAAATTGCGGCTGAACGAAGGGAACGGGATGGAGGGGTCAGATGAAGACATTACAGAAAAAAGGGGGTGCAGTTTGGGGGGGACATTTGAAAAAAAGGGGTATTCATTTTTACCAGTCTTGTGAGAAGCAGCCCCGTGAAGGTCGAGAAGAGGAGGAGTGTTTTAGTTTTGCAGAAAATTGCAAAACTCTCGCCGTTTTTTATTCATCTTCCTAATGTGTCTTCCCCTCACTTCCTCGATCCGTGTTGTCTTGTCCGATTTTGGATTGAAATCACCCATGAGGATGTTTATATCTTTTTCTGGGTACTTGGCAATGACGTTCTGCAGTCTGTCGTAGAATTGATCTTTGGCTTCTTCATCGCCGTCATTAGTTGGCGCATAACATTGGATGATGTTCATTCTGATCTTCTTCTTAGTCCTGAAGGATGCCACGATGATTCTTGATCCGTGTGCTTCCCATCCTATCAGGGCTCGCTGCGCAGGTCTTGACAACATGAGCGCTACGCCTTCTGTGTGTGGAGCGTTGTCTTCTTCATGGCACACAATCTCAAAGAAAAATTTTTTTTGGAGGAATTGTTTCTCGGCTAGTGCTCCAAGGTTCACCAATGGTGAGATTTTGCATATGCGACTCTTTTTGCCCACCACGAAGGTAGCCGCATTCTGACTTCGGGGACGTATGCTGAGTATGCTGTTCGTTGTTTCCGTCACCCACCGAACGCTGACATGAATGACGGGGGATCTTTAACGTGCATGGATTTGAAGTCGAACGGTCTTAACCATTCGGCTGCAGCGTTCGTCAGTTTGAGATTGAATTCCTTTCACCCTTTTTTTTAGGGGTGGAGGGGTGGGGTGTGTGTGGAGGATTACAAGCCAAATTCAACAGGAGAATAAACCTAACAGCATTTACAACAAGAAAAGAAACAACAAAAACCCAAACAAGACCATTGCTCCTTAGCTACAGGAATTGAGGAACAAGCGTGCAGTAAAGAAGCAGCGATGATAGTAAGATAATTGGCAGGCAACTAAGAATAAAAGACATTTATAAACACAGTCATGTCAAAGCTTGTTAAAAATGCATTTTGAGTAAGGGTTCTGGAAAAAGTAGTTTTTAAAAAAATGCACAGACACATACACAGACAGACATACACGCACAACACAGCACACTCAACATGCACACACAAAACACAACACACACACACTCAACACCACACACACACACACACACACACACAACACAACACACACACCACAACACACACACACACACACACACACACACACACACCACACAACACGTTCTCTCTCTCTCTCTCTCTCTCTCTCTCTCTCTCTCTCTCTTCTCTCTCTCTCTCTCTCCCTCTCTGTATATAAATATTTAAATCGCTCTCTATATCTCTCTCTATATATATGTATATCTGGTTGTCATGATTTGTGTACATTATTCAATACTTTTGTTCTTTCCATAAGAGCAAGATGTAAAAGAAAAACCCAACAACCAAGAAAAATAAACCAAGCCCCCCAAACTAAGCCGTTTTGTGAAAGTGTTCCAGTCTGCATGTATAATTATTTGTTTCTCTATGAGACTGTCCTGTTATCCACAGAATTTTGCCGATGACAACTGTTGTGATGGTGATAGAAGGAAGGTGGCAGGATGGTCAAGACGTTTGCCTGCCAACAAGTAATCCGTGAGGTTCTGGGTTCGATTCCCACCCTCGCCCTTTCTTCCAAGTTTGACCAAAAAAATCGAACTGAATGTCAAAGTCTTTCGGATGAGACTATAAACCGAGGCCCCGTGTGCGAACGCATTCAGAACATCTTGCGCACACGTTAAATCCTGTTCCGCTGTTCGATAGAGTAGGCCGTTGTGTGCCGGTGGGAACAGATGACAAAACTTTAAAAAACCGCATACACACGCCTTAAAAAAAGTTGAGCGCTTTGATTTGTTGCTTTACAAGATTCAGCGCTATATAAATTCCATACATTATTATTATTATTCATTATGGTCGTTATGCTTATCATTTCACGTAATGTCATGTGAGAAAGGGTTAATGCTGTCTGTAAGTGTGGAGTGCACAAAATTGCCTCTTTCCCTCACACCCTGTTTTACACCTCCTCGTCGTCGTCGTCGATATCATAATTATCGTCGTCGTCGTCATCATCATCGTCATCGTCGTCGTTATTATCATCATCATCGTCGTCGTCGTCATCATCATCGTGATGACCATTGCCATCATCGTCGTCGTCTTGGTCGTCGTCATCAACATCATCATCACCATCGTCATATCATCATCATCGTCGTCATCATCACCATCATCACATTATCATAATTAGCATTATTATCATTATCAGCATAATTTTTATGCATCAGTTTGAAAATAAAATTAATGTTTAAATCACCTTAAAGTAAATAAACATTAAAGGAATAAGAGCGCGCTCACACTAACACACAAACACACGCGCACGCACGCACGCATGCACGCACACACACAAAAACACACAAACACACATACACACACAGGGGGGGGGGGGGGGGGGGCGGGATAGCCTAGTAGTTAGAATATTGCGCTCGCAAGCTGACGACCCGGGTTCGATTCCTGTTCAAGGGGATATTTCCCCCTGGAGTTAACATCAGTGCAGACTCCACTCTCCCCAAAAGTCCTTCGGATGAGACTATAAACCGAGGCCCCTTGTGTGAACGCACGCAGAACATTTTGCGCACACGTTAAATCCTGTTCGGCTTTTCGTAAGATTAGGCCATTGTGTGCCGGTAGGAACAGATGACAAAATTTACAAAACCGCACACTCGGGGATTGGATGTAAAAAAGCACATATAAGTGCTTATTCCATTATCCTCGATATGAAAGAATTAAAAAAACAAACCCACACACAATCATCCGTGCGTGCGAGCGTGAGGGAGCTGTAAGTTAAAACACTTTTCTCACCATAAGAAATTTAAATCCTGTCGCCTATCTTAGGGTATGGAAGATTACAAACAAACGTTAACAGGAGAGCCCAGCAAACAGCAATTCACCCTGCAAAATCATTAGTGTCGACAGGAAATGATGAAGGAGTTTTCACCATCGACGGAACAATAATGATAAAATAATAAAGAAATACTACAAATGCAATCAATATAACAAAATTGACTTTTTTTTTTAATTGTAGAGGTTTCGTGAAGAAAAAAATACTTTAAAAATCTACTCAACTGTGGAAGATAAATTACGTTTTCAAGAAACACCGGCAAAATCTAATAGATTTTGACAAAGACAGAAGAGCTTGTCAAGATTTCATATCATCTCGAGATTACAAAAACAGAATCATAACTTTGACACGGGTTGAAGAAAATGCCAAGGAATAAAAACACTGCTATAGATTTTTGCCGTGATAAAATGGGATTTATCCCCTGGAGCAGACAAATTGCATTGTGAACGCGTTCTTTCTTTTGGTGGAATATCACGGAAACGTCCAACCGAAATTAGAATTTTGTGTGACAACAGCCAGGAACTGTGGTCACAGCGTGCATCTGGTAGACAAAGTGTAGGCTGTATTTTCTCCATATCAAATCCGATTTTAGTTGTTCTTGTAATTATGGCATCTCCTATCACCCACAACGATAAGTGTTCTCTATTGTCTCAAAGAAAATCGTCGATTATTTTGTTTAGTATAAAAAAAAGGCGTTGGTTGATCTGTATGAGCTTGCAGAGTTAATAATAATAATAATAATAATAATAATCATAATGTATGGAATTTATATAGCGCTGTATCTTATAAAGCAACAAATCAAAGCGCTCAGATGACTTGAAAAAAAATATATCGAGGATAATGGAATAAGCACTCATGTGCTTTTTTTACATCCAGTCCCCGTGTGTATGCGGTTTTGTAAATTTTGTCATCTGTTCCCACCGGCACACAATGGCCTACTCTTTCGGAAAGCGGAACACGATTTAACGTGTGCGCAAGATGTTCTGCATGCGTTCGCACACGGGGCCTCGGTTTAAAGTCTCATCCGAAGGACTTTTGGGGGGGGAGTGGAGTCGGCACTGATGTTAACTCCAGAGGAAAATATCCCCCTTGAACGGGAATCGAACCCGGGTCGTCAGATTGCGACCGCGATGTTCTAACCACTAGGCTATCCCGTCCCCCCTGATCTGAATGAGCTTGCAGAGTTAACTCTTGAACGATTCTTTGTTCCCCCAACAAACGAGTCGAATCTGCTTACACTAAAGTATTTTATGTTTTATTCAGTCACGCTGATCGCGACCCCAAAAATAAAATTAATCATGTAAGTCTTTTCAAGTCTGATGACGAAATGCGGCTACCTTCACGGCGAGCAACAACAACGGTCGCATACGCAAAAAATCTCACCACTAGTAACACTCGGAGCAGCTCTTAACGGAGGAACGGGCAAAACAAAAATTTTAAATTTAGCTTTTTTCAGTTTGCCAGTACCTGCCAATGAGAAAACCCAGAATTGTGTGTGTGTGTGTGTGTGTGTGGGAGGGGGGGGGGGGGGGGAAGGGGCGGTGTTTGCCAAAATTCTCAGCGAATTAAGCTTTGTCTTGTTCGTCAGTGATGAAAACCATACTTACTGGTTTAGTTAGAATTTAAAAACTCAAAGCGTCATTCGTTGGTTTGGTCTGATGCATATCCAAGGCTTTATTTTTTTGTGTGGTATTGTGTCCTCTTCTTCTCTTCGGCAAAGAGCTCCGATGTTCACCGAAGGTGAGATTTTTTGGGTACGTGACCATTCTTGCCCACCATGAAGGTAGCTGTATTCCAACTTCGGGGCATGGTGTCTAAAACACGACACCTGTGTACATAAAAGGTAAAGGTAAAGGAGTCCCATAACCTATAATGTCGTAGGGGAGCGAGTCGTCAGAGACCTCACTTCTCTAGGGCCAGCATATTGAGGGCGGCGCCCATCTCCTCTCCCTCACTGCTTTACCTTCCCTGACCCTAAAGAGGGCAGGTACCCATTTACAGCTGGGTGAACTGGGGGAACTGTACTGAAGCCAAGGCGCGGCAAACGGTCACCCATCCAACTGGTAACCACGCTCGACGCTGCTTAACTTTGGCTGGGATAAAAGCGAGTGCTCCGACCACTGAGCTATCCTATCCCCCCAGTGTACATGCGGTTTTTTAAATGCATTTTTTTTGTATTGGGGGTTATCTCATTCTTACTGGCCCGAATGGCCTATTCTTTTTTTAAAGGTAGAACGGTTTTTAACATAATTATGCATAAGATGTTAAGATGCATTCGCATACGGGGCCTCGGTTTATATAGTCTCATCTCTTGTTATATTTTGAAAATTTTATTTTTTATCTATTCTTTTATTTCGAGGATAATGGAATAAGCACTCGTGTCCTTTTTTTCCCATCGAGTCCCCGTGTGTATGCAGTTTTGTGAATTTTGTCATCCGTTCCCACCGACACACAATGGCCTACTCTTCCGAAAAGCGGAACAGGATTTTAACGTGTGCGCAAGATGTTCTGCGTGCGTTCGCACACGGGGTCTCGGTTTATAGTCTCATCCGAAGGACTTTTTGGGGGAGAGTGGAGTCTGCACTGATGTTAACTCCAGGGGAAAAATATCCCCTCGAACGGGAATCGAACCCGGGTCAGCAGATCACGAATATATCACTGTCACCACCAGGCTATCCCGTCCCCTTTATTTGTGTGTGTGTGTGTGTGTGTGTGTGTGTGCGTGTGCGCGTGCGCGTGCGCGTGCGCGTGCGCGTGTGTGTGTGTGTGTGTGTCTTTTTAAAAAAATTCTTTTTTGTTCCTCGGCAAGAACTCCGCCGATGGTGAGATTTTGCAATTTTGAACTTTCAAAAAAAAAGAAAGAAATCTTAAGATACCCGCACTCTGACTTCGGAGAAGGGTTTACAGCTGCTGTTGGTTTTTTTTCTTTTGTTCTGTCGTTCCTCTGTAGCTGTTCTCCGAGCTGTATTCCGAGCTGTCTGCTACAGCCATATACCTAGGCTTGTCATGTCATGGGGACGGGATAGCCTGGTCTGGTGGTTAGAGGGATGTATTCGTGATCTACTGACCCGGGTTCCAACCTCGTTCAAGAGGATTTTTTCCTCTGGAGTTAACATCAGTGCCGACTTCACCTCATGGTTTACTTGATTGGCAGGTGACCATGTTAACCGTCTTAGAACTTTCCTTCTTGGCTTATGTAATGTTAAAAAAAAATATATATATAATAACAGTATATGGAATTTATGTAGCACTGGAACTTGAACAAAGTCTGTTGGTTTTTTTTTCCGTTCCGCGGCTAGAGCTCCAAGGTTCACCAATCGTGAGGTTTTGTACATGCGACCGTTTTTTCCCCGCCTTGAAGGTAGCCACATTCTGCCTGCGGGGATGTATGCTGGGTATGTTCGTGTTTCCGTAACCCACCGAACGCTGGCATGAATGACGGCACCTTTATTAATGGGCATATTTCATCTTCTGCTTGTGCATACATACAAGAAAAGGAATTAAGGCACTGACAGGTCTGCACTTGAAGTTGACCTGGGAAACGGTAAATAAAAGAAAAATGTCCCACCCTTAATTCACCAGACACCCCCCCCCCCCCCTCCCCATCCCAGATTCGAACCCACGACTTCATGGACCCATGGGATTGAAGCCAAACGGTCTTAACCACTCAGCTATGGGGTCCGTGGTCAATAATATTTTGGTTTAACTGAGGAGTCAGCTGAACAAAAAATGCCGTTTTAGGTAGAAAATGCCCTCTGCATACTAACCTCATAGTCTTTCATACATTTTTCTTTTCTTTTCATTCCTTGGCTAGATCCAGAAGGTTCACCAATAGTCAGATTGTGTGTATGTGACCGTTTTTGCCCACCATTAAGTTAACCGCATTCCGATTTTGTGGATATAAAATTGTGAATAAAATCCAAGGCAGACAATTTTAACGAGAATCCAATTTTTTAGAAGAAGAAGGAAAAAAAAGAGCAGCTAAAACCAAAAAGGAAAGTTTTGATTTATGATTGTGATGTCTCTTTCAACACTCTCACTACTACGACTATAGATCTGCTGAATACTTTTGATTTAACACAGGCCATCCGTATTCGAACTCGTAGGGAAAGACACACTCTAGACTGGTTCATCAACAGGGGCAGTGACAATCTCCCCCGTTCTACTGAAGTCCTTCAAACTCGTCCCTCTGACCACTACTGCATCCTCATCCAACTTCATCAAACTTTCGGGGACGGGATAGCCTAGTAGTTAGAACATTACGCTCGCAAGCTGACGACCCGGGTTCGATTCCCGTTCAAGGGGATATTTCCCCCCTGGAGTTAACATCAGCGCAGACTCCACTCTCCCCAAAAGTCCTTCGGATGAGACTATAAACCGAGGCCCCGTGTGCGAACGCTCGCAGAACATCTTGCGCACACGTTAAATCCTGTTCGGCTTTTCGTAAGAGTAGGCCATTGTGTGCCGGTGGGAACGGATGACAGAATTTACAAAACCACATACACACGGGGACTAGATGTAAAAAAAGCACATGTGCTTATTCCATTATTCTCAATATAAAAGAATTTTTAAAAATCTCTCTCTTAGATTTTTCTGCAGCCTTTGACACCATTGACCAAGATATTCTGCTCTGTCCTCTTCAAAACTGCTACGGTATCTCTGGCTCTGCTTTGTTTTTGTTTCAGTCTTACCTTTCTGATCACACACAGACAATATCAGTTCATGGTCTGTCTTCCACAGCTTCAGTCCTAAAAATATGGCGTTCCCCAAGGTTCTGTCCTGGGTCCCATCTTTTTTGTTTTCTATATCCAGCCTCTTTCACACATTGTTCTTCAGTATTCTGTGTCTCATCATAGTTTTTGTGATGATAACCAGCTCTGTATCTCAGGTCCTATCTCTCAGGTAAACACCTTCTTTCAAATGACTAACGCCTGAAAACTCTGATGTAAAAGACTAGATGACTCGAAACAAGCTACAATGAAACGGGAATAAAACTGAAATGATTTTCATCACACCAAAGAAATTTCTCAACTCTGATTTACTTCAGTCATCCATAAATTTGGATGGCACTGACATTACTCTTTCCAGAATTGTAAAGAAATTAGCGGTTACCATTGACGATAATATCAGCTTTCAGCAGGATGTCTCAAACATCTGCCATACCTGCTACCTGGGACTGCGTAGAATAAGTTCCATCCAACTCTTCCTCACAGTGGAAGCTACTGAAACTTTTTGCTGTCATTCTTCCTTGCCTTGATTACTGTAACGCTTTTGCTTTTTCCATCAGGACATCTATCTAAGAACAAATACAACTTCGTGATTAACATGTAGCTAACTCAGTGGTGGGGGAAAAACGCCACGTACTCTAAAAATCTGCCCGTTTGGTGAAACTTAGGGCTCTAACCGAGGAACATATTTATTTATTTTATTTTTTATTTCATTTTATTCTTTTATATCGAAGATAATGGAATAAGCACTTATGTGCTTTTTTTAAAACATCCAGTCCCCGAGTGTGTGTGGTTTTGTAAATTGTCTTCTGTTCCCACCGGCACACAATGGCCTACTCTTCCGAAAAGCGGAACAGGATTTAACGTGTGCGCAAGATGTTCTGCGTGCGTTCGCACACGGGGTCTCGGTTTATAGTCTCATCCGAAGGACTTTTGGGGAGAGTAGTGTCTGCACTGATGTTAACTCCAGGGGAAAATATTCTCCTTGAAAGGGAATCGATCCAGGGATGTCAGATTGCGAGCGCAATGTTCTAACCACTAGGCTATTCCGTCCCATAAAGCGTGTGTGTGTGTGTGCTTGTGTGTGTGTTGTGTGTGTGTGTGTGTAATGTGTTATATATATAAATATATATATTATACATATATTATATTATATATATCCATATATACTTAAATACATATTATATAATAATAATAATAATAATAATAATAATAATAATAATAATAGACCTCTACTTCCAGTAGAGGTCTTACAGGAGAAGAATACGACTTCAGCAACCGATATCATGAACTGCTGAGAGTCATATAAAACTTCTTGAACAGTAGTATAATTCTTTTGGATATCTAGTCCTCTTTTAAATACATGTAAAAAACACAAAACAATTGGGCAATCAAATCATGAATGATGGATTGAAAGGGGTGTAGAACAACAAAATGTTACAATTTTGGAATATTTAGCATTTCATGAATTTAATCTCAATTTAGTATTAAAATTTGTAATATCCACGAGGAAGAATAATATATTCAAATTGTTTTATCGTCCTTTTAAAATGCATACAATTCATTAACGTAGACTGAATTTCATGCGACGACGATGCAAGATTGGGAGTAGACAGTTGATTACTGCATTCAGAGGCACCTTTGTTTTTGCCAAAGAATCAACCAGCTCATTGCAATATATTCCACAACGAGAAGAGAGGCAGGAAAAGGTTATTCTGATGATGCCTCTGCTTTCTGTATAATGTATCAACAATTTTAATTTAATATCATTCCTTAATTCCCCTGCCAGTTCCCACCCCCATATATATATATATATATATATATATATATATATATATATATATATATATATATATATATATATATATATATATATATATATGAAAGATAGATAGATATAGATATATTTAGTGTGTGTGAAATTGTGTGTATTTGCATATATATACATGCATGCGTGTGCCACACAACCTATTGTCTCTTCAGGCGAAAGTGGCAGTAAACAAGTTTTTGTTTGAAAAGAAGATGGAAATTATGCATTCATGGGACAGACGCTATAGCCGAGTGGTTAAGACCGTTCGACTTCAATCACATGTATCCATGAATCCCTGGGTTCAAGTCTCGGCGGCGTCCGATGAATTAAGGGTGGGTTTTTGCCCCGCGTCAACATCAAAAGCAGGCTTGCCAATGCCATAATTCCCCTGGTGTATGAATATCTATCTATCTATCTATCTATCTATCTATCTATCTATCTATCTATCTATCTATCTATCTATCTATCTATCTATCTATCTATCTATCTATCTATCTATCTATCTATCTATCTATCTATCTATCTACCTACCTACTATCTATATCTATCTATCTATCAATCAATCTATCTATCTATCTATCTATCTATCTATCTATCTACCTACCTACCTACCTACCTACCTACCTACCTACCTACCTACCTATCTATCTATCTACCTACCTACCTATCTATCTATCTATCTATCTATCTATCTATCTATCTATCTATCTATCTATCTATCTATCTATCTATCTATCTATCTATCTATCTATCTATCTATCTATCTATCTATCTATCTATCTATCTATCTATCTTAATCATGTTTCTCTTTCGTTTTTCGTTCTTTGGCTAGAGCCTGGAAGTTCAACCAATAGTGAGATCTTGCATACGCAATCATTACTACCCCCCCCCCCCTACCCCTACACTCACTATTAAGGTAGCCGCATTACGACTTCAGGGGACACGGTAGTGAACCTCCCAGTTTTGAAAGGACAGTCGGGAGGTACCTCGCCTGCTCTTTCCGAAATGTTGAAATGTCGTGGGTTCTTTTAACGTGCACAAGCCCGTAAGCAAAGGTTCAATTCCCGTTCAAGGGGATATTTTCCCCTGGAGTTAACATCAGTGCAGACTCCTCTCACCCCAAAAGTCTTTCGGATGAGACTAGAAACCGAGGCCCTGTGTGTCGAACGCACGCAGAACATCTTGCGCAACACGATAAATCCTGTTCCGCTTTTCGTAAGAGTAGGCCATTGTGTGCCGGTGGGAACGGATGACAGAATTGACAAAACTGCATACACACGAGGACTCGATGTAAAAAAGCACATAAGTGCTTATTCCATTATCCTCGATATAAAAGAATTTTAAAAAAATAAAGCAATCGGGGTAGACTGATTTAGAGACTTCCTCCATGAGACGTTGACACTCAGTTTGACTTTTCCATCAAACTGGGAAGAGAAGGCAAGGCTGGGGGGAATCGAACTGAGAACTTTTTGGGGGGTTTACTTATTATGCTGATGAACGTCTTAACCGTCTTGCCACCTTTCTTCCTTCCTAGATATCATGCTAGGTTTATTGTTTTGGGGTTGTTTTTGTTGTTGTTTGTTGTTTTGTTTCTCGGCAAGAGTTCCGAGGTTCCCCAGTGGTGAGATTGTTGCGTACGCAACCGTTCCCGCCTCCCTCCGCCCGCCACAATTTAGGTAGCCACATTCTGACTTCGGGTGTAGATATGAAGTGAAAACATATCTTAGTAAACATGCAGAAACAAGCTTACGGTGACATGGAAAACCTACAATTAAAAAAAAGGAAAAAATGAACAAATGGAAATACAGCCTATGGTGACCAACCCTTCACGGGTGGCAGCAACAGGGAAACAGGCACAACAGGTAAACAGACACAACAGGGAAACCAGGAACAACAGGGAAACAGGCACAACAGGGAAACAGGCACAACATGGAAACAGGCACAACAGGGAAACAGGCACAACATGGAAACCAGGCACAGCAGGGAAACAGGCACAACAGGGAAACAGGCAACAGGGAAACACGCAACATGGAAACAGGCACAACAGGGAAACAGGCACAACAGGGAAATAGGCACAACAGGGAAACAGACACAACAGGGAAACAGACACAACAGGGAAACAGGCAACAGGGAAACATGCACTAGTGGCAACAACAGGGAAACAGTAACAGGGAAACAGGCAACAGGGAAACATGCACTAGTGGCAACAACAGGGAAACAGACACAACAGGGAAACAGTAACAGGGAAACAGGCAACAGGGAAACATGCACTAGTGGCAACAACAGGGAAACAGGGAAACAGTAACAGGGAAACAGGCAACAGGGAAACATGCACTAGTGGCAACAACAGGGAAACAGGGAAACAGTAACAGGGAAACAGGCAACAAGGAAACATGCACTAGTGGCAACAACAGGGAAACAGACACAACAGGGAAACAGACACAACAGGGAAACATGCACAACGGGGGAACAGGCACAACAGGGAAACAGGCACAACAGGGAAACAGGCACAACAGGGAAACAGGCAACAGGGAAACAGACAACATGGAAAAAGACACAACAGGGATACAGGCAACAGGGAAACAGGCACAACATGGAAACAGAGAACATGGAAACAGACACAACAGGAAACAGGCAACAGGGAAACAGACACAACATGGAAACAGACACAACATGGAAACAGACACAACAGGGAAACAGACACAACAGGGAAACAGACACAACAGGGAAACAGGCACAACAGGGAAACAGACACAACAGGGAAACAGACACAACAGGGAAACAGACACAACAGGGAAACAGGCACAACAGGGAAACAGGCACAACAGGGAAACAGACACAACAGGGAAACAGACACAACAGGGAAACAGGCACAACAGGGAAACAGGCACAACAGGGAAACAGGCACAACAGGGAAACAGGCACAAGTGGCAACAACAGGGAAACAGGCACAAGTGGCAACAACAGGGAAACAGGCACAATAGGGAAACAGGGAAACAGGCACAACAGGGGAACAGTGAAACAGGCACTAGTGGCACAACAGGGAAACAAGCACAGCAGGGAAACAGGTACAAGGAAACCGGCAACATGGAAACAGGCACTATGGCAGCAACAGGGAAACAGGGAAACAGGCACTAGTGGCAACAACAGGGAAACAGGCACTAGTGGCAACAACAGGGAAACAGGCACTAGTGGCAACAACAGGGAAACAGGCACTAGTGGCAACAACAGGGAAACAGGCACAACAGGGAAACAGGCACTAGTGGCAACATGGTTCTGTTGGCAACTTGGAATCGCGTTCCAGTGGCAATGTGGAAACACGTTCCCAGGGAAACATGGAAATGTGTGTTCTAGTGGGAACTTAGCGGCGACATGCTTTCCCAAGGGAGAGCTCCTGGAATTTTGTCCAGAGAACTCTGCTGTGACTGTAAGTTAAATACAATGCAGTGTGATGGATCAGTGGTCTAGTGGCAACGCACCTGCCTAGGCAGCAAAAAAAGTCTAGCTTAGATCCCTGTTAGCGCGCTTAAAACATTTTCTGACATCCTCTAGACCGTGAGTGGTGGTCTGGGTGCTAGTCTTTCGGATGAGATGATGAACCGAGATCCCGCGTGCAGCACGAATTTAGCGCACGTAAAAGAACCCACGGCAACTAGAGAGTTGTCTCTGCGAAAATGATGTTAGAAAAAAGCCACCCTGATAAGGAAACAAATGCACAGGTGTCACCATTCAGTCCCAGGTTCGATTCCTCATACCCCTTCATCCACCCCCACTTACACTTCTCCTGACCGCCAGGGTGAAAGACTAGCACCCTGGACAAGGAGGGAGGGGTGTGGTTTTAAGGGGAGTGACAGTAGATCGTTACCCCCAATGGCACTTTTCTCTCCCCCACCCCCTACCCCACATCCCCATTTTTTCCCCTTAGTTTCATTGGCATTCCTGAGCACAGGCTACGGTGCTCGTGGACACTGACAATCTCTCGCTCGCGCAGCAGTGTGGCATGGGAAGCACATGCAGAACAGAATGTGACTGAAAATGGTAGTGCCTGAGGCTGGTAGTGTGTGGGGCAAGGGTTCAAGTTATTCTGTTAGGTTGAAACGTTCGGAAGCGTTGAACATTATTCTGTTAGGTTGAAACACTCGGAAGCGTTGAACATTATTCTGTTAGGTTTAAACATTCGGAAGTGTTTGAACATTATTTGTTGAGGTACCAACAACTCTTTTAGTTAGTTACAAGTTTTTACCCACTACTGCCAACTTGAGTGGACGGATGTGGCACTGGGGTTTGGAGCCTTGGACTTCACCACTTTCTGTTTTGTTGCAATAGTATCCTCTCTTGAGTTCTGCCTTGGTGGGGGAAGAGAGAGAGAGTAGATTTTTTCCCCCAAACATACAGATTCCTTTTTTTTGGTTTTTTTAGAGACTTATTATTTTTCAATACGCAATTCTTTTGTTTCTGTATAGTTTTGGGGTGTCGCGCTGGGTAGGAAAAAATAGATGGGACCGCGGGTTGACCAGCGTCGCCTGATTCAAGCACTATCCCCCAGTAATCTGTCTTGTTCCTCCGACAGTAGTAACATTGTTGAATTTGAACCGGCAGTCAGAGGTTATTCGTATGTCTGACATTTTTTTTGAATAAAAAAATGTTAATTTGATAATTGTAACCTCATAAGATGCAATTTGGTTATGGAAAGGGTGTAAATTAAATGAGGTGGGGAAAAGCACGGGATGGAGGGAGGGGGTGAAACTCATATTGTGACATTATATTAATTGTATAGGTACAGCTTGTTGTATTGGATGTTCCAGCAGAACTACCGCCAACAAGGGAAGAGGACGCTGACCTGATCTTCAGCAATCCTGCTGCCTCTGGGGGGCTGCTGTTGGAGTTACTTACTCACACAAGGAGAGAAGAACAGGACATTAACAACGCCGATTCTGAAGCCATCTCTGATGCCAGTTCTGGAACCACTTCGGAAACTCACAGGGGGTTTTCGCAACAACCGTGGCCACTCCATCATCGACCCACCAGCAACAGCATCCAGGTTGAGTGCTGGCCCAGCTCCCTTTCTGTCCTAACCGACTTTTTCCCATCGTGTGTGCTCTGTGGACATTATCTTGACCCTATGCTGTCACCTGGGCGTTATCACAGTTCTTGATTAAACCATTGACGCTGGGGGCAACAGCAAAGTGCGAGGCTGTATGACCAGTGGCTTTCCCATTCATGGAATTCCACTTTACAGCTTAGTCTTTAGTGATCGACTAGGACTCTCTGACTAAGAGGCTTGACTCGCACAGTCCTTATGTGCTGCAGCCCTGGGGGCTGGTTGGCCTTTGGAGAACATCTTCAACGCTGACTGTCCTTATGCCCACTTGGCCGAGAGAGTGGGGATGTACTGTGGGCAAGGCATCTCCACTATAATCAAATTTCTGCCCAGTTTCCAAAACAGCAGCTGCCTCCTCTTCTGTTTTGGAGGTCATCGTCGGACACGACGGACAAACATATAATTCTTTTCTATAGAGGATAATGGAACAAGCACTTATTTGCTTTTTTACATCCAGTCCCCGTGTGTATGCGGTTTTCTAAATCCTGTCATCTGTTCCCTCCGGCACACAATGGCATACTCTTACGAAAAGCCGAACAGGATTTAACGTGCGCAAGGTGTTCTGCGAGCGTTCGCACACGGGGCCTCGATTTATAGTCTCATCCAAAAAGACTTTTGGGGAGAGTGGAGTCTGCACTGATGTTAACTCCAGGGGAAAATATCCCCCTTGAACGGGAATGGAACCCGGGTCGTCAGATTGCGAACGTAATGTTCTAACCACTAGGCTATCCCGTCCCCCCCTGTGTTCATTTGATTGAAAGTGCGTGCGCATGTGTATATGTCTGCGCACAAAAATATATTAATAACATAGGGGAACCTTGCATCTCTAGCCAAAGGAGAAAAAAAATCTAAAACGTCATCTTTTAAAAACTTCTGCTGCTAATTCATTATTGAATTTGCTCTTATGTTTTGATCGATCATCTTCATCCTGCCTAGTCTAAAAAAGAGATGCATACCATATCACCACTTTAACTTAAGTCACGGCAGATTTCTCTGCGTGAAATTCAGGCTGCTCTCCCCAGGGAAGAGCACGTCGCCACAAGAGCAGCGCCACCCATTACTATTTTTGGAGGTGCTTTTTCTGTCTGCAGCTGTAGTTGTTTCCTTATTAGAGTGGTTTTTCTTCTACATAATTTTGCCAGGGACAACTCTCTTGTTTCAGTAGGGTTCTTTTACGTGCGCTAAATGGAACGCAAATGACCTCGGTTTATCGCCTCATCCGAAAGACTAGCACCTCCTCCCCCCAAAAAAACCCCAACCAATCAAGAGAACCGAAAAAAGTCAATCACAGATTTAATACTAATTTTGAATTAAAACAAACCACCCCCCCCCCCTCCAAAAAAAAGGAAAAAAAAGAGAAAACATGCCTTTCCATGTAAGTCACATCAAACAACTTTTTCTTCAGTGATTATTTTTCCACCCTGCTTCACTTTTGTTAGATTCTCAATGCTTGTACTTTAGTTTTTCTGAACAACAGTGAAGATTTCGTTTTGTTTGTTTTTTATTTTTTGTAGTGATGGCAGTTGTAACAGAATGGAACTGATGTAGAGAGAAAGAATAAAATTTACTGGGACATGTCTTTTGCAGATTGTTGTGTGAGGTTTTGTTGTTCTGAGTGTGGTGGCTGTGTAGGATTGTGTGTGTGTGTGTGTGTGAGAGAGAGAGAGGAGAGAGAGAGAGAAGAGAGAGAGAGAGAAGAGAAAGAGAGTTAGTTTTTGTTTCTTTTCTCTCAGTAAAGTGTGGAGAAGGTGGAACAGCCTCAGTCCATGAACTCCACGCCAGTCCCGTGAAACACAAACGCAGGGCAGCAGCGAATGCTCGGCTATTTTTCGATTGGTGGAAAATAAGTGAGCTGTTGTCAGTAAAAAATTTCCGAAGTTAATATAAGGCAGATAGCGACGGTGGGGGGTGGGAAAAATGAAGAGCGCGTCAGCTATATCTGGCGGGGTGGGTGGGGGCAGTGTATCGCGGAAGCAAAACCTTTAGACGTGAATTTTTATATTAAAAAAACATTTTTATGCCTTAATTTAGTCAGAACAGTGTTCTTAGGAGTAGTCTGCAACTGCTAACCTTACTTATATGTGTCTATTCCAAAAACAAGAAAATTTTGTCGAGACAAAAATGAGATCAAAAATGCTCGAAATCACTTTTGTCTGGGGGCTTTTATAAAATATATATACACACACACACACACGCACGCACTCACGCACGCACACGCACTCACGCACGCACGCAAGCACGCACGTACGGGCATGCACACACACGCATGAACGTGCGCGCATGCACACACGCACGCACACATGCACGCACGCACACACGCACGTACGCGCGCATGCACACACATTCGCACGCACGCACGCACACACAAGCACGCAAGTACGCACGCGCGCATGAACACCCACACGAACACACGCACGCACACCCACGCACGCACACCCACGCACGCATGCACGCACAGACACACACATACGCGCGCGCGCGCACGCACGCACGCACGCACGCACACACACAGTTTCACAAATGAAATTCAAAGGCAAGATAAAAATTCTGGTCTTTGTATTTATTTCCATTTTCATATCAAGAAAACGGCATACTTCTCATCTTGTATGCTACTTAAAAACAACAAAACCCAACAACAACAACAAAAAAGAGAAAAAAACAACCTCATAATGTCACCTCTTTTTCATCCTATACGCGCACACACACAAAATTTTTCATTCATTTGTGTTCACATTTACATAAGTTCCATTCGCAGTTATTCAAAAAAAAAATCTTTCAAATTTAAAAATTCCCATGCGACACTCACATAAATTCTGGAAATGATTTACAAATGTTAATTTTTTAAAAACAAACTGCGATACAAAAAAAAGTTTCATTCATACTGGCATCTAGAAAGGCTGCACAGAACCAGCCTGATATGATAATTATGCAACAATGGTATGTATGTACCCACACACAATTTTACCAAAAATCAATCATGAAATTGAGTCACACTTGCATCGAACAATAATGATATAGAACTATTTACAGCAGTACATAATTGTTTTCTTTTCACTCCTGGAATAAGAAAACGGTTTTGTTTTCAAAATACACGCCACAAATACAAAAGCTACGAATGCATTATCATTGTTATTATTTTGCATCGAGATACTGGTACATATTCATCAAAGGGTCACATTCTGTTATATCAGCAGACACACGTAATAAGCAGTATTGATAAACCATAACGGTTCCGTATGAATCAACACAAGACAATAATTTATTCACGAATCATTTCATCAAAAATTGTCAGGAAAAGACGAATGTTTATGGCAAGCATAAAAGCGAGCTGTACAGAGCTGTCTGATAGAGAAACTTGCATCCACGTCCACACAAAGTGAATCAACATGAACATAATCACACACACACACCTGTTTCATTATATATGTTCCCTGAAGTCGGAATGCGGCTACCTTCATGGTGGACAAAAACGGTCGCAGACACAAAATCTCACCATTGGTAAACCTCGGAGCTCTAGCCGAGGAATAAGCCCAAAAAGTGATTAAATGACTTCTTTGTATAATTATATGCATTGTTCAAAATGCCGCAAAATAAAACTGCCCAGAGAGTTTATTTTTCATTATTCGTTAACGTCGTTGTATATCCCTTCATTTATCTTGTTTACAAAGTTAGTTATTTTTTCCCGGTTTATTTATACTTCTAAATGATTTTGGTATAATTCGTATTTTGGTTTGTTAAGTCCAACAATACGATGCTGTGATGTAAAGAGCGTTTTTGCTACAGATTGTTTTTTCCTTCCTTGGCTAGAGCTCTGAGGTTCGTCAATGGTGAGATTTTTGCGTATGCATTCGTCCCCCCCCCCCTCTCCCCATCTCCCACACCATGTAGGTAGCCGCATTCCGACTTCGGGGATTGCTTCAGAATTTGGCCAGTGTCAACGCATGTTGCTGTGGCTCCCTTTTACTTACTGAATAAAATTTAATAAAGAATCATTCTTATAAAACGCAAACTCCTGCTTCAGCAACTTCAGTTAAAGGGCCGTTACCTTGTCTTTCACTCCAGCACATGAAATTACCCACTAAAACAGTGCGCGCGCGCACACACACGCGCGCGAACACACACACACACAACACCCCCCATCCCCCCCCCCCCCCCCCCCCACACACACACACACGGATGAGACTATAAACCGAGGTCCCGTGTGCCAACGCACGCAGAACATCTTGCACACACATTAAATCCTGTTCCGCTTTTCGTAAGAGTAGGCCATTGTGTGCCGGTGGGAACAAATGACAGAATTGACAAAACCGCACACACACACACACACGGGGAATAGATGTAAAAAAAAACCCGCACACGAGTGCTTATTCCATTATCCTCGATATAAAAGAATAAAAAAAAAAATCTCTCTTAAATTTTCACAAAACCGCTCGCACACACACACGGGGACTGGATGTAAAAAAAAATCACCCGCACACGAGTGCTTATTCCATTAACCTCGATGTAAAAGAATAACAAAACAAAATAAAATAAAACAAAAACACACACACACACACACACAAACGCGCGCGCGCTCGTGCAAGCATGCATGCAGACACAAATTCAAAATCATGTTTTTTCCCTGTTCCTTGGCTTACAGCTCCGAGGTTCACCAGCGGTGAGATTTGTCTGTATGTCACTGTTGTCCTCCTGTCAGTTAGGCAGCCGCATTCTGACTGCAGGGATGGTGTCTAAACATTGGTGGATCGGTGGTCTAGAGGTAACGCGCCTGTCTAGAAAGCGAAAAGTCCGGGTCTGAAGTGTGCGGCGGTTCGTACCCCGTTTGGACCGGAAAATTTTCCCCCATCCATTAGACCATGAGTGGTGGTCTGGGCGCTAGTCTTTCGGATGAGACGATAAACCGAGGTCCCGTGTGTTACACGTAATTATTTAGCGCACGTAAAAGAACCCACGGCAACAAGAGAGTTGTCCCTGGCAAAATTCTTAGAAAAAAGCCACTCTGATAGGGAA
>CM054149.1:7254130-7259130 GCA_028751875.1 Rapana venosa
TGTTCTTCGAGCATTCGTACACAGGGCCTCGGTGTATAGTTTCATTCGAAGGACGTTTGACATTCAGTTCGATTTTCTTGTCAAACTGGGAAAGAGAAAGGGCGAGGCTGGGAATCGAACCCAGAACCTCACGACATACTTGTTAGGCAGGTGAACTTCTTAACTGTCCTGCCACTTTCCTTCTTTGGAAGATCATACGATTCGGAATCTCCGCAAATGAAGTGAAGGACGTGAAACGACAGAACACTTCCACAACTAACTGCATGAAGATTTGACCATTTTATAAAGCTGGCAAAGATCTACTACACATACAGATGCCGTAACTAACGTATGTGTCTGTGAATTTTCAATTTTTAAAAAAAAATAAAAAGCTGTCAATTTTTTTTTCATTCCTCGGCTACAGCTCCTCGGTTCACCCGCGCTGCCGTTAAGCGCCTGAGAAGTCAGACCCCGCGCATCTTATCTGAATTCGGCGCGGGAGAGAAGTGTTATCTTCTAAGACTTTCTGGGGGGAAAAAAAGCGCAGGAAAATGGACCAAGAAGGCAGAAACGAGATACAGAAGGAGGTGACAGGGAAAAAAAAGGAACAATGCTTCTTCCACAAAGAGAGGGATAGAAAAGAGGGAGTTGCTAGCACAGACTGTCCAGCAGCAGCAGGAGGGGAGGCTGTTCCTACTGACAGGCTCCGGCATCCACCCCCACAGGGGAGGAGTTGCTGTTCCTAGGAATGGCAGGAGTTGTCAGCCCTGGATCTGCTGGACACTGCAGGCTTTCAGGGAACAGATCAGGGACACAGGACGGACGCTACAGCCGAGTGGGTAAGACCCTAAGACTTCAATCCTACGGGTCCATGAAGTCGTGGGTTCGAATCTTGGTGGCGGTGTCTGGGGAATTAAGGGTGAGGATTTTTTTTTTTTTTTTTAAAACCATCTCCCAGGTCAGCTTCAAGTGCTGATCTGCCAGTGCCTTGATTCTCTTCGTGTATATATATATATATATATATATATATATATATATATATATAATATATATATATATATATATATATATTATATATATATATATATATATATATATATTTGGGGGACGGGATGGCCTAGTGGTTAGAATATTGCGCTCGCAATCTGACGACCCGGGTTCGATTCCCGTTCAAGGGGATATTTTCCCCCGGAGTTAACATCAGTGCAGACTCCACTCTCCCCAAAAGTCCTTCGGATGAGACTCTAAACCGAGGCCCTGTGTGCGAACGCACGCAGAACATCTTGCGCACACGTTAAAATCCTGTTCCGCTTTTCGTAAGAGTAGGCCATTGTTTTCTGGTGGGAACAGATGACAGACTTTACAAAACCACATACACACGGGGACTAGAGGTAAAAAAGCATATAAGTGCTTATTCCATTATCCTCGATATAATGAACAATAAAAAAAGACTACATATATTATACACATACACATGCATAACCTACATACATACATATCATTTATATATTCATTCATATATATGCATAACATCAAACACGCACATTAAAGATCCCGTCATTCATGTCAGCAGATTGCGTGGGGAGGATGGGGGGATGGGGGGTGGGGGGGGGGGTTACGGAAAAACACGAACATACCCAGCATACATTCCCGAAGTAAAGCCGGAATGCGGCTACCTTCATGGTGGGGAAAGAATGGTCGCAGACACAAAAATGTTACCACGGGTGAACCTCAGAGCTCTAGCCGAGGAACACACACACACAACACACACACACACACACACACACACACACACACACACACACACACACACACACACACACACACACACACACACACACACACACACACACCCCTACACACACACACCCCTACACACACACACACACTACACACCCACCCACCCACCCACCACACACCCACCCACACGCCCCCCCCCCCCCCACACACACACACCACCCACCCACCCACCCAAGTCAAAGTCAGTTCTGATGAATCCCCGAAGTCGGAATGCGGCTATGTTCACGGTGGCAGGGGGGAAAAACTGGGTGGCATATGCAACAACAAAAAACCCTCACCACTGGTCATGAACCTCGGAGCTCTAGCAGAGGAACAAGGGAAGAAAAACAGACTAATGACACAAGACATCATCATGACTAACAGCCAGGTGTGTGCGGCGTGAGGTAGCGGTGGTGATGGCGACCTTGTGGACATGACTGGCCTTCCTTCCTTCCTTCCTTCCTTCCTTCCTTCCTTCCTTCCTTCCTTCCTTCCTTCCTTCCTTCCTTCCTTCCTTCCTTCCTTCCTTCCTTCCTTCCTTCCTTCACCACACTGGCTTAACTCACACTGCAGCCGCCCACGTCACCTGCTGCCACTGTCCCCCCCCTCCCACACACACACACTTTCTGTCCCCCCCCCCCCCCCCCCCCCCTCCTATCCTCGGCAACACCAGACTGGGAGTTATTCGCCCCTGCCGCTACTCCTTAAGGAGCTCAGCACAGGGTGACCCGCCCCTAGCCACACGACAGGGATGATGGCTGACCAGCCTCCGCCTTGACCAACACCGCCGACATGAACCGTGTGTCTGCTGCGCCTTTGGGGGCCGTCCTGACTAGGCGAGCATGAGGGTGGTAGTGGTGGTGATGGGAAGCAGGGTGGGGGGGTGGGGGGGTGGGGGGTGATCAGCCCTTGGCCGGTCCTCCATCCCCTGCACGGGCCTTCCTGCCTGCAGGACAATGACGAGGTGGTTTGTGGGGTGATGCCTTGCTTTCTTTCTGTCTGTCTGTCTTTCTTCCTGTCTTTCTTTCTTTCTGTCTGTCTGTCTGTCTTTCTTTCTTTCTGTCTGTCTGTCTGTCTTTCTGTCTGTCTTTCTTTCTTTCTCTTTCTTTCTTTTTTTCTTTCTGTCTTTCTTTCTTTCTTTCTTTCTTTCTTTCTGTCTTTTCTTTCTTTTTTTCTTTCTGTCTTTGTTTCTCTCTTTCTTTCTTTCTGTCTGTCTGTCTTTCTTTTTTTCTTTCTGTCTTTCTTTCTGTCTTTCTTTCTTTCTGTCTTTCTTTCTGTCTTTCTTTCTGACTTTCTCTCTGTCTTTCTTTCTTTCTTTCTTTCTTTCTCTTTCTGCCGCCTGTGGCAGACCCACACCCGCACGGCTTCCTTCTCCAGCGTCAAGGTCTCGCTCCTCCGCCAGCATGGAGTCCCCTCCTCCCAGGACGGCCTGCAGTTCTGCAGAACACTCGTCCTTCTCCAGCGTCACGCGGATGGAGGTGTCCATGCTGGAGCGCTTCTGGCGGCGCCGGCCCGTGGCGTCGGCGGACAGGGTCCCCCGCAATCCCCAGATGAGGGCCGGGTTGCGGGCCTTGGCGTCGGCGTCTTGCCGCCGTGTGTGCAGCAGGGGCTTCTTCAGCTGGCTCACGGTCTTCCAGCTGAGGGGGAGGGCCTCCTCCAAGCGCCAGAGGGAGGTCTGGCTGAAGGCGTTGCCGTACAGCTTGCCCATGGCCGTGCCCCCGTCCCCTGGGGTGAACCCTGACCACACACACACACACACACACACACACACACACACACACACACACACACACACACACACACACACACAACACAGACACACACACACACATACACACACACATACACACACGCACGCACGCACGCACACACAACACATACACACACTCACACACACACACCACACACACATACACACATACACCACACACACATACACACATACACACACACACACCACACACACACACACACACACACACACACACACACACACACACAACAACACACACACACACACAACACATACATCACACACACACACACACACATCACACACACACACACATACACACATACACACACACACACACACACACACACACATATACGCACACATACAAACACACACACAGACACACACACAACACACACATACACACACACTCACACACACAGAGCAAAGGTCAGGAGGGTAGGTCACATGTCTTTCAGTTCACTAGGGATGGAGGGGGTCTAGAGGTCAGACACAAGTTTACACAGTGACAAGTCCCATCCCTGTTTGAACCCAAACTTCACCCCACCCCCCACCCACACCTATTCACTAGACCTTGAGAGGTGGATTAGGTGATAAGTCTTTCAGATGAGATGATTAAATAGGGTTCCTGTAACCTTTAGCAATCTGAGGGCGCATAGTGTCACCGATGGGTTATTTCCCTTGCATCTGCAGGCGCACTGTCACCGAATGGGTTATTTCCCTTGCACCTGCAGGCACATAGTATCACCGAATAGGTTATTTCCCTTGCATCTGCAAGCGCACTGTGTCACCGAATGGGTTATTTCCCTTGCATCTGCAGGTGCACTGTCACCGATGGGTTATTTCCCTTGCACCTGCAGGCACATAGTGTCACCAAACATAGTGTGTTCACATTTTGTGACTCGTTAGCACAATGTCTGTTACTAATAATGGCAACACAGCTTCTTTCAATTCAAAAACAAGGCTTAGGATTCCCCTGTTGTCTGCCATTTGCATTTTTCTTCAAAACGACGCGCGACCGCGAATTTCTGAAAAGTGGACCTCGATTTTCGGCATTTATTTCAACACTAAAAAGGTGGGTGCCGATTTCTAACAAGTTTTGCAGGAAAATTTTATTGATGCTGACTCAGAAAATCATTTTGAAGGCTTCAACCACGCTGAAATCGACACTGAAGTGACTGACAGTAAGTGATCTGGGTGACAATGATGGTGTTTCTCGCGAGAGCAGCAATTTTCACACACATACTATTATTCTGCCGTGACTGAAAGTAGTATACAATATAATATGATATAATATAATATAATATAATATGATATAATATAATGATATATAATGTGATATAATATAATATAATATAATATAATGTAATATAATGTGATATAATATAATATAATATAATATAATATAATATAATATAATATAATATAATATAATACAATAATCTCATCCCACACTAGCTGGTGCTAATTACAGCAGAGACTGACG
>CM054149.1:7264130-7266630 GCA_028751875.1 Rapana venosa
GTGTGGTTGTGTGTGTGTGTGTGTGGTTGTGTTGTGTGGTGTGTGTGTGTGTGTGGTGTGTGTGTGGGTTGTGTGTGTGTGTGTTGTGTGTGTGTGTGTGGTTGTGTGTGTGTGCGTTCAATGTAAATAGTGGTGGTGTTTGGTCGATGGTACAGTCCCTAAATCGGATAGCTCCGCTGTGACTTTAATATATAATCAAACCAACCAACGTGTGTGCGTGTGTGTGTGTGCGTGTGTGTGTGTGCGTGTGTGTGTGTGCGTGTGTGCGTGTTCGTGGATCTGTGTGTACACGTGTGTGCGTGTGTATCTGTGTGTGTACACGTGTGTGTGTATCTGTGTGTGTGTGTGTCTGTATGTGTACACTTGCGCATGTGAGCACGTGGTGTGTGTGTGTGTGTGTGTGTGTGTGTGTGTGAGATAGAGAGAGGAGAGAGAGAGAGAGAGAGAGAGAGAGGACTGAGACTGGAGAGAGAAAGAGTTGTGTGTATGTGTGTGTATGTGTGTGTATGTATGTGTATGTACATTTATGTGCGCGAGTTCGTACATGCGAGCGTGATTGCAAAAGATGAAAATACGCACGTTAAAGATCCTGCTATTCATAACAGTGTTAGGTGGGTTAAGGAAACATGACAGAATAAAGTGGCCAGCTGGCCTGAAAGAGAACCAATAGTTTGTTTTTTTCCCCAAGGGACGAAAGACATAAGTGCCTGACAAGTCAGGCCCAGGGCATTCATCCAACTTAGGGCGTGGTATCGGTACAGAGATTGATTCTTTGGTGGTTTGGATTTTTTTTTTTTTACGTTTTGGCTTAGTTGTTGCCACCATACGGTGGCTGTTTGTCCCTGAATAATGTATGACAATGTATGTGACATAGGTAAACTGCAGAGGGTTTTTTTCCCCTTAAAGTACAGGTTTTTTGTTTACCCTTCTACATCTTTACTTCATGCCACTTTGTCAATACACTTCTACATCTTTACTTCACCATTCCACACCGCTATACACTTCTACATCTTTACTTCATACCACACCATCAATACACGTCTACATCTTTACTTCATACCACACTGCTATACACTTCTACATCTTTACTTCATCATACCACACCGTCAATACACTATTTCTTTACTTCATACCACACCATCAATACACTACAACATCTTTACTTCATACCTTACCACTATACACTTCTACATCTTTACTTCATACCACACCGCTATACACTACAACATCTTTACTTCATACCACACCATCAATACCTTCTACATCTTTACTTCATACCTTACCCCTATACACTACAATATCTTTACTTTATCAAAGTCCTTCGGATGAGACTATAAACCGAGGCCCCGTGTGCCAACGCACGCACAACATCTTGCGCACACGTTAAATCCTGTTCCGCTTTTCGTAAGAGTAGGCCATTGTGTGCCGGTGGGAATAGATGACAAAATTTACAAAACCGCATACACACGGGGACAGGATGTAAAAAAGCACATAAGTGCTTATTCCATTATCCTCGATATAAAAGAATACATAAATAAATAAAAATAAATATATACCACTTTAAGTCACGAGATTTCTCTGTGTGAAATTTGGTCTGCTCTCCCCCGGGGAGAGCGCGTCGCCACAAGAGCAGCGCCACCCCTTTTTGTTGTTGTCTGCAACTGTATTTGTTTCCCTATCAGAGTGGCTTTTTTCTAAGAATTTTGCCAGGGACAACTCTCTTGTTGCCGTGGGTTCTTTTACGTGCGCTGAATATTTTTGTGTAACACACGAGACCTCGGTTTATCGTCTCATCCGAGAGTAGCGCCCAGACCACCACTCATGATCTAATGAATGGGGGAAAAGCTTCGGGCCCAAACGGGATTCGAACCACCGCACACTTCCGACCCGGACTTTTCGCATTCTAGACAGGCGCGTTACCTCTAGACTACCAATCTTCTTCTTCTTCGTCTTCTTCGTCGTCGTCGAACGCTCAGACAGCAACTATTGTTGTCTGCCATATGAGCGAAAACTCGCTGCGTTTTCCGCTAAGTGCCTGACAAGTCAGGCCCAGCACATCCGACTTCGGCAAGGGAGAGAATTGTTATCTTTTAAGTCTTTCTGGGAGAAAAAAAAGGGCAGGAGAATGGACCAAGAAGGCAGAAAACACAGACAAGAAGGTGGTGATAAGAAATCCCCCCAGAACCAAGGCAGAACCAAAGAGAGGGATAGAAAAGAGGGAGTTCCTAGCACAGAATTTCAAGAAGGTGGGGATGCTGTTGACACTGACAGCCCCCCGCCCCCCCCCCCCCCCCCCCGGTACCCCCAAGGGGGAGGAATAAAGAACAATTTAAGGAATAAAATAAGTACGCACATTCCACGCTAGCACAACCAAACCATGGATTAAATTCTGCCATGAAAAGTAACAGCAAGCCAATAACTCCTCGGTTTTGCATACATAATTATACTTACGATCACAGTGAACAATGATAGCGTGGGAATCAATGAATCTGTGCCTCTC
>CM054149.1:7269130-7271630 GCA_028751875.1 Rapana venosa
GACCCGATTTGATTATTGATATAAGTTATTTGATACACTGCCTGAGAATAAAGTCAAGTCAAGTCAAGTCAAGTCAAATTTTTATTTCCAGATGGTACATTGAATAAGCAATGCATTTGCTTTTTTCATCAAAAAAAGAATTAAAGGTACAGATGTCAGTTTTTGTTGGGTGCCCTCTCATGCTGGTCTCTATGGTAACGAAAAAGTTGATAAAGCAGCGAAAAAAGGCGCACAAAGTTTAGAACAGTATTCTGAAGTTGTTTTTTTTGTAAGTCCTTCAATCAAGGAATCCTTCCTTTTGTTAGAGAAAACTTCTTTAAAGCGACTTTATGATCGTACAAATGTGAAACTTGTATCACAGAAAAGTATAGCGTCTTTAAATCAAATTTTAAGACAAAAGACATCGTATTCTTCAATATTCTATACGAGACTGATTACCACCAATTCTGACAGAATACGACTTAATGCTCTCAGATAAAAGTTTTGTAAAAATGTTAAGTGCATTTATGGCGAGCAATTTTCTCTGGAATACTGCTTATTGTTTTGGCAGAAGCTTCGTAGATTCCTACCCAAAAACTTTTTAGACAAAAATGCTTCTGAAAAAAATGTAGATGTAATTCTGTCGGATGTAAACATTCTTTTTGCTATTTGAGCGCTTTGATTTGTTGCTTTACAAGATTCAGCGCTATATAAATTCCATACATTATCATTATAATTATTATATTATTATTATTATTATTATTATTATTATTTCGAAGTCTCTTGTACATAGCCCAGTTTTCGCGTTTCTTTAAAGTTCTTTGATATTGTTTTCCCTATTTGCATTTTTAGGCGTTACATTGATGTTTGAATACCAACCTGTCACATAACTCTCTTTCCGTCTGTCTTCTATTGTTATTTTTGCTATAGGTCTTTATTTCCCGTCTAATATCACTTATAGTGAACAGACATTAAATACAAGAACACTCTCTCTCACACATACACACACATACACACACATACACACACATACACACACATACACACACATACACACACACGTAAGCATGGACACACACGAGTTAGTTTTATCATTATTATTGGTTATGGTAATAACGTAGTTAGATAATATTGATCAAGTTGGTTTTTTGTTCCTAGATAGATGGCTTGATGAAAAAAAGCAAATACATTTTTTTGTTTTTTTTTGTTTTGCTGCCTCATCTTCTTTGACGCCCCCCGTCCTGCTGTTCCCACGCCACTCATTCCAATCTCCCCGCCACAACCATACCCAGATTTGTTATGTCTCATCCTCAGAGTCGGAGGTCCACAAGGGAGCCAATCACTATCAGGCCGCCTTGGGGCCACCAGCCAGAGGGGCCCTGCACTGCTGCTGGGTCACTTTGGCGGTGTTCAAAGGTGCCTGTTCTGAGCTAACATACGCATGACACCATCTACTAAGCCCCCTACTAACGACAGTATTAGCTCAGTCGCGGAGCCAGACTGAGTGAGTTGCCCACCCGAGGTGGCAACCACCACAACGTCCCTCCAACGACCGTCCCCCGCGAACCTCCAACCCCAAAGGCTTTGACACAAGCTCACCACAGGCACAGAAGTGTATGGGCAAACCGAATCTGAGGTCACCATGAGACCAGAGAAACTGGGACCACCGAATCAGAGGCAAATTTTTAAATGCATGATGATCAATGACAATGAGGATGACGTAATTATGCTGCCGTGGAAGTGCATATGCTTTGAGACTACTTGACAGGGTTGTACTCTACGCTTACTATCATAATATATCCCGGCGTCAACCGAGCCCGAGAGATACAGACACCTGCAGTGTTGGTCAGGTAATTTGAGCAACACTCTCAAACTCGCATCCGTTAAGTGGATGAAGCTCGACTGTGTGGTCCCAGTCTTCCCACTGAGCCCACAGCACACTCACTCTGGGTAGGAGCCGGCCGGAGTCCGAAAAATCCCTATGACTCTTATGGGAATCGAACCCGCGACCTTCCAGTCCGTAACCCAAGGCGCTAACCACTGCGCCATGGCGGCTGGTTAAAAAAAGCAAATACATTGCTTGTTCAATGTACCATCTGGAAATAAAAATTTGACTTGACTTGACTCCACACACACACACAACACACACACACACACACACACACACACACACACACACACACGCACACACACGCACACACAGCACCCTCCCACGCCTCTAATCCTCCTCCTCTCCCCACCCTCCCTCCCCCCCCCCCCCCCCCCCCCCCCCGAGGAAGAGAGAGACAAAAAGACAGACAGACAGACAGACAAACAAAAGACAAGCAGACAAAGAGATAGATAGATACTCTTAGAAAAGATGGATGGCAGGCGGGGGTGGGGTGGGGGGGGGGGGGGGGGGGGGGAGGGGGGGATGGTGGAAGTAGAAGGTATGCTCTGTCAATCCTTTCAATAATGAAACAATAATGGCCTGATCCGAAGCTACGAGGTATAGGAGGGGGGGGTGGGGGGGTATGGGCGG
>CM054149.1:7279130-7284130 GCA_028751875.1 Rapana venosa
TCTTTCTCTCTTCTTCTTCTTCTTCTTCTTCCTCCTCCTCCTCCCCCCCTTCTTGTTCTTGTTCTTGTTCTTCTTCTTCCTCCTCCCCCCTCCTCCTCCTTCTCTCCTCCTCCTCCCCCTTCCTCTTCATCTTTTTCTCTTTATTATTGTCTTGCGTTAAAGATAACCAAAAATCATTTCTCATGGCGAGGTGCAATATGACTTATTCGGGCCAGACAAGGTTCTCCATTAACAGCTGGTGGACAGGACACATCAGCCGCGCAACAAGACGCCAGACGCCAACTCATTGGATGCGGGGCATGACTGATTCTTGCAAAGACATGACCCATTAGTTTTGCTAGACACGACTCATCCATTGCCAGACATTACTCAAAAGTGGCTGGCTCTACATGAATCCTTGATTTCTAGACATTGTTCATAAGTTGTTGCAAGATACGACCCATTAGTTGTGAGATGCGACCCATGAGTTGTGAGATATGACCCATTAGTTGTGAGATAATACTCGTTATTTCTTATATACGACCCCTTAATTGTAAAATGCGACCCATGAGTTGCGAGATACGACCCATTAGTTGTGATATGTGACCCATGAGTTGTGAGATGCGACCCATTAATTGTGAGATGCGACCCATGAGCTGCGAGATACGACCCATTAGTTGCGAGATACGACCCATTAGTTGTGAGACACGACCCATTAGTTGTGAGATACGACCCATGAGTTGTGAGACACGACCCATTAGTTGTGAGATATGACTCGATGTTTGTGAGATACGACCCACTAACTGTGAGATACGACCCATTAGTTGCGAGATACGACCCATAAGTTGTGAGATACGACCCATAGGTTGTGAGGTATGACTCATCAGTTGCTAGACATGACTCATTAGTTGCTAAGCAGGACTCATTAATTGCTAAACAGGACTCATTAATTGCTAAACAGGACTCATTAATTGCTAGGCACGACTCATTAGTTGCTAGGCACGACTCATTAATTGCTAAGCATGACTCATTAATTGCTAGCAATGCATGACTCATTAATTGCTAAGCGTCACTCATTAATGGCTACGCGTGACTCATTAATCGCTAAGCGTGACTCATTAATCGCTAAGCGTGACTCATTGACTGCCAAGCACGACTCATTAATTGCTATGCACGACCCATTAATTGCTATGCACGACTCATTTATGGCTATGCACGACTCATTAATTGCTAAGCATGACTCATTAATTGCTAAGCACGACTCATTAATTGCTAAGCATGACTCATTAATTCCTATGCACTACTCATTAATTGCTAAGCACGACTCATTAGTTGCTAGGCACGACACATTAATTGCTAGGCACGACTCATGAATTGCTAAGCACGACTCATTAATTGCTAAGCGTCACTCATTGATTGCTAAGCACTACTCATTAATTGCTAAGCATGACTCATTAATTGCTAAGCACGACTCATTAATTGCCAAGCGTCACTCATTGATTGCTAAGCACTACTCATTAATTGCTAAGCATGACTCATTAATTGCTAGGCACGACTCATTAATTCCTAGGCACGACTCATTAATTGCTAAGCACGACTCATTAATTGCTAAGCGTGACTCATTGATTGCTAAGCACGACTCATTAATTGCCAAGCACTACTCATTAATTGCTAATCACGACTCATTAGTTGCTAACCACGACTCATTAGTTGCTAAGCGTGACACTTTAATTGCTACGCATGACTCATGAGATGCTAGACATGATGTATTAGTTACAAAACAGAACTCTTTCGTTTGGTCCTACTCGCAGGTAATGAGGATGAACTTTCTATAAAGTGGCAGCTGTGTGTGTGTGTGTGTGTGTTGTGTGTGTGTGTGTGTGTGTGTGTGTGTGTGTGGCGCGCGCGTGCGAGTGTGAGTGTGTGTGTGTGTAGGTTTGTGTGCATCTGTGTGTGCTGTGTGTGTTTGTGTGTGTGAGTATGTGTGTGAATGTTTGTGTGTGCGAGTGTGAGTGTAAGATTGTGTGTATCTGTGTGTGTTTGTGTTTCAGTGTGTGTGTGTGTGTGTGTGTGTGTGTGAGTGGTGAGAGAGAGAGAGAGAGAGAGAGAGAGAGGAGAGAGAGAGAGATGAGAGAGATGGAGAGAGAGAGGGGAGAGAGAGAGTGGTGTGTGAATGTGTGTGAGAGAGAGAGACAGTGAGAGAGAGAAGGAGAGAGTGTCGTGTGTCAATATGTGTGTGTGTGTGTGTCAGTGTGTATGTGTTTATGTGCGTGTGGTGCGTGTGTGTGCGTGCGTGTTCTCTGTGTGAGAGTCTGTGTCTGTGTGTGTGTGTATGTATGCATTATGTATGTGTGTGTGTGTGCGTGACCCATCCATTTTCAGGGCCCTGACAAAGATGCACTTCACTCCTAAGTGCAGTTCAACAAGCTAAAAAGTAATCTTGGCTAAGCGCTCTTGAAACGGGCGAGCTATCCATTACATTTCCGCGAAAGAGCTATCTTAGCTTTTCCAAGTATCACAGTCTTCTAGCAACAGTATGGGATGAGTTCTATATCCATCGATGGCAAACTGAATTCCTCTGGCGTTATGTTTTGTATGGCTTAGTCATTCCGTTCTTTTTATTGTTGTTACTTGTTTCTATGTATATATATATATATATATATATATATATATATATATATATATATATATATATATATTATATATAATATATACACACATAAATTATGTATACGCATTGCCACATGAAATAACTTAATTAAATGCAGAGAAAGGAAATGTATGTATGTATGTATGTATGAATATATGAATGTATGTATGTATGTATGTATGCATGTATGTATTATGTATGTTTGAATATTGTATGTATGGTATGTATGTATGATGTTATGTAACGTACGTAGTTGTTGTCATGTATGTATGTATGTAATGTGTGTGAGTGTGTGTGTATGTATGTGTGTTGTATTGTATGTATGTATGATGTGTATGGTGTATGTATGTACGTATGTCTGTGTGTGTGCTGTTGTATGTATGTATGTATGTGTGTGTGTATGCATGATTTATGTATGTATGTATGTAATGTATGTATGTAATGTATGTATGATGTATGTTTGCATGTATTGTATGTAGTATGAGCAGTATGAGTCAATGTATGGTAGATGTATGAGTATGATGTATGTATGTATGTATAAAGCATGTATGTATGATGAATTTATGTATGCATGTAATGTAAATGTAGTATGCTGTGGCTGTGTGTGCGCGCGTCTTGTGGATGTTTTGTTGTTGTGAAGAGAGCGCATGCATGAGGAGATGGGGCGATAGATGAGAGAGAAGAGAATATGAGAGGTAGAGGATAGGGATAGGGGTCAGATCAGGTCCTCTGCTACAGGTAACCATGTAAGCCAGCTCTACCTGTGGCCTGTGGGTGGATGGGGTTCAAATCTCTTGGAGCTATGTGCAGATCTTCTATAATTATTGCCTCATTTTGCTTACGCTGATGTGGTTTGCGATAATTGTACTGACACGCAAGCAAATTCATTAGAAGCGCTACGGGATATGGGATAGCCTAGTGGTCAGAACATTGCGCTCGCAATCTGACAACCCGGGCTCGATTCCCGTTCAAGGGGATATTTTCCTCTGGAGTTAACATTAGTGCAGACTCCACTCTCCCCCCAAAAGTCCTTCGGATGAGACTATAAACCGAGGCCCCGTGTGCGAACGCACGCACAACATCTTGCGCGCACGTTTAATCCTGTTCCGCTTTTCGTAAGAGTAGGCCATTACGTGCCGTTGGGAATGACAGAATTTACAAAACCGCATACACACGGGGACTTGATGTAAAAAAGCACATGAGGGCTTATTTCATTATCCTCGACATAAAAGAACAATGAATAAATAAAAATAAATAAATACCTTGAAGCTCTGAGAATCCTTGTTGGTGCTGTACTTGGAACCAGTCATCAAAAACTATAATTATGAGGAGTCTGGTTTCTGCGCACTTACAGACAGAAGATGATGAAGACGTGAAATCGTATTTTTTGTGTGTGTAGAATGATCAACGGTCTGTGTCCGGTTTCTGTGACAAATCTTGTTCCAGACTTTGATTCAGAAAGGAACCCACACCACAGACGTAGGTAGGCTTTTGGAACGTGAAATGCAAAATTGTGACACTGAAATATCTCGGAAATCCTTTCCACCCTTCAGCTACCCTACTTTGGAATTCTCTCCCTTACAACATTACAACTACCGTGATAACATTACAACTACCGTGGCAAGATTACAACTACCGTGGCAAGATTACAACTACCGTGGCAAGATTACAACTACTGTAGGATGATTACAACTACCGTGACAACATTACAACTACCGTGACAACATTACAACTACCGTGACGACATTACAACTACCGTGACAGCATTACAACTACCGTGACAAGATTACAACTACCGTGACAACATTACAACTACCCTGACAACATTACAACTACCGTGACAACATTACAACTACCGTGACAACATTACAACTACCGTGACAATATTACAACTTCCGTGACAACATTACAACTACCCTGACAAGATTACAACTACCGTGACAACATTACAACTACCGTGACAAGATTGCAACTACCCTGACAACATTACAACTACCGTGACATTACAACTACCGTGAAAAGATTGCAACTACCGTGACAACATTACAACTACCGTGACAACATTGCAACTACCGTGACAACATTACAACTACCGTGACAACATTGCAACTACCGTGACAACATTACAACTACCGTGACAACATTACAACTACCGTGACAACATCACAACTACCGTGACAACATTACAACTACCCTGACAAGATTACAACTACCGTGACATTACAACTACCGTGACAACATTACAACTACCGTGACAACATTACAACCACCGTGACAACATTACAACTACCGTGACAACATTACAACTACCGTGACAACATTACAACTACCGTGACAACGTTACAACTACCGTGACAACATTACAACTACC
>CM054149.1:7299130-7311630 GCA_028751875.1 Rapana venosa
CAGAATAAAAACAGAGGAGAGAGAGAGAGAGAGAGAGAGAGAGAGAGAGAGAGAGAGAGAGAGAGAGAGAGAGAGAGAGAGAGAGACAAGCGAGAGAGAGAGAGAGAGGTATTGATAACGAGATTTCATTTACTGAGGGTAATAGATTAAGTACAATGACGTTTTTCATCCAGCCCTCGATATAAAAAAGAAAGAAAAAAGTGAATAAACACACTCGAAAGCGCAAACAATTTGCTCCAAAAATAAATTAAAAAACGAAAAAGAAAAGAAGATGGAAAAATCCAGAGGAGAGAAGCAGAGACACATTAGGAAGAAGAAAGACGGCATAGCTGAAACAAAGAAATAAACTTCAAAGCAAGAAGGAAACACAGTCGTTATCATCGATGAAGATGATAACGATTGTAAGATGCTGAAAGAAAGAAGAAGCAGCAGCAGCAGCAGCAGCAGCAGCAGCAGCAGCAGCAGCAGCAGCAGCAGCAGCAGCAGAGGAGAAGGAGAAGAAGAAGAAGAAGAAGAAGAAGAAGAACAAGAACAAGAACAAGAACAAGAAGAAGAAGAAGAAGAAGAACAAGAACAAGAACAAGAACAAGAAGAAGAAGAAGAAAAAAGAAGACGAAGAAACAAATGACGATAAAACAGATAAAAGAAAAATGTATACTTTGGCACGAACAGAAGACATCCACCAAAGAAAAACAAACGAGAGACACTTTGACGAAAAGACATTGAAACTTAAGAGATTTCTCTAAGGGACTCCAAAACACTTTGGCCCCTTACCTAAGTCAGTGGCATATAATGACATAACTATCCAACAATAGCATATAACCATTTTAAAAATTGTTTAAAAAAAAATTAACCACTTAAACTGTGCAGAAACACGAGAGAATGTGGATCTACTACAAGAAGATGAAATGGTTGAACCATTGTTTTACAATCCTGTAACTCAGAATAGGATCATTGATGCCATAAGACATTTACAGGAACAAGTGCTGATCCTTACCATATAATTAGACCAGTGGTTAGAACATTGCGCTCGCAATCTGACGATTCCCGAATCGATTCCCATTCAAGGGGAAAATTTTCCCCTGAAGTTAACATCAGTGCAGACTCCACTCTCTCCAAAAGTCCTTCGGGTGAGACTATAAACCGAGGTCCCGTGTGCGAACGCACGCAGAACATCTTGCGCACACGTTAAATCCTGTTCCTCTTTTCGAAAGAGTAGGCCATTGTGTGCCGGTGGGAACAGATGACAGAATTGACAAAACCACATACACACGAGGATTGTATGTAAAAGAACACATAAGTGCTTATTCTATTATCCACGATATAAAAGAATAAAATAAATAAAAACCTCAGCTGCAGTTACTTTTCTTGCACAGTTCTTTAACCCTCTGCTTGAAAGGGGGTGCTTTCCCTTTAGAGTTGGCCAAGTCAGTAATAATTCCGATTCATAAAAAAAGGAGATATCAATAACGCTGATAACTATGGCGGCGTAGCTCTCACCAGTACATCAACCAGACTCCGTACTTGTATTCTGAATAAGAGATAAACTCAGTGGGCAGAAAAAGAAGAAATATTACTTGAAGAATAAGCGGGATTTAGAGCAAAGTACAGCACTACTGATCATAGATTTTCTCTCTAGTCTCTTGTTAAAACTATACGTTGTTTTTGTGGACTTAAGAAAGGCGTTTGATTCTGTAAATCGAAATATATTGTGGGATGTACTGCAGAAAAACGGTGTAAATGATAACTTTAATATGAATACGGCTCTTAGAGCTATTTGCAAATCGGTTTTAGTGTGTATGCGTGCAGAAAATGAATATTCCAATATTTCTATGTATGCCCCAAGGGAGTGAAGAAGGGAGGTAGAACGTTTTGATTTATCAGCACATATGGATAACACAAACATTACTGTTTCCACATTGGTTCGAAATGTATTCGTAGGTGAACAACAGTTGTTTTTTTAATAAAATGAAAATGCTGAATTCAAAGTAGCCTATAAATATTCATGACTGATAGATTTTGCATAGCCAGAATCTTGTAGAAAGCGGGAAAAGGTGTAACAGACATCCTAAAAACATTCCAAAAGCTTTACTCGATTGACTATTCCATGTTCTGGAAACCATGTTGACAACCAAACAGAACCTTTGCTGACACGCACCTCCAAAATATGGGGATTATATTATGTAAGTATGCAAATGGAAACAAAGTTTATACATTTGCCATGTAACTTTTTTTTTAATGTGCCAGTTCATTCATCTAATAGTGTGTTCTATGGAGAGATATGAAAATCTCCTTTATAACCAAAAAAAAACTTTTCTCAAATTTATTGAATAAGAGTGAAAACTGTTGAAACTTTCACAAACACGTTTGTGTAGACAGTCATGCGATATGCTGATGATACAGATGGAATGTGGTAAAGAGAACTGGGCATCTCAAGTTGCACGTAAATGGGTTTTGTCAGAGCATGGCTTTGGCATTGTGTGGACGCCTCAGGAAGTAGGTCATGAGCGTCAGTTTGCTTCCGGAATGAAACGATAGGCTTGTTTGCTCTTTTCAACAAAACTGGAGCTCAGATATGGAGAGTGAAAGCAAACATACCTAGTTCTTTTCGTTTAATTGTGTCTTTCAGACAGAAAAATAGCTGGAAGCAATTACTGTTAAATGCCACAGACTTAATCATATTTGATTCAACTTAAGAACACTGGGTTTTAATGCAAAGAAAAGATGGTTTTAACCCGAGACACCATACAATTACCGTGTCTAGTATATGGCCACAATGTTCATGATGAAATTCGTGGGTTTTTTCAATGTAAAGTATAATAGAACTGCACGTAAGAAATATATTTTTTAATAAATTACAAACAGCAGAAAGTCAAGAAGTTGTTTCTATTCTGTCGTCTGAAAATAAACATGTTATCAAATATGTGGCTAAGTTTATCCCAGAAGCACAGAAATCAAAACAAAACCAAGTAAGCACCAATTGTATCAATGTGTAATGATACTGCCATTTCAAAGAACACTGTATTCTCCAGTAAGCAGCTTTTAAAAAAGGTTGATATCTATCACATGTAATTTTAACCCATGATCGATTCGTAACTTCTTAATGTATTCCAGTTTGATTTTTCTTTTTCTTTTCTTTGTATGTGATTTGTTAACTGGACTGGCTCCAATGGTATGGTAAGTTTATCATAAGCGGATAGATCCTTTTGTTCTGCTAAACTTAATTGTACTGATTAAGTATTTCCATTTTTCTATTCTTTTCACTGTGTCAGAAAACTATTTGTGTTACCTTTGCTGTCAAAAGCCTGGTTGGGCAAAAGCAATAAATTATTAAAGATTTTCAAGCCTCCCTTCGTCCCCCCTCTCTCTGTCTGTCTCTCTCCGTCTCTCCCTCTGTATATATCTCTCTCCCTCTCTCTCTGACTGTCTCCCTTCCCTCCCTCTCTTTCTCCCCCTTCTCTCCGTCCCTCTTCCCTCCCCTCTCCCTCCCCCTCCTCCTCTCTCTCCCTTTCTCCCTCCATCTCATCTCTCTCCCTCCCTCCATCTCTCTCTCTCCCTCCCTCCCTCTCCCCCATCTCTCTCTCTGTGGTCTCAGACAGACAGACAACAACAAAATAATAAAAGAGAGATAGATTCTTAAACTACGAAACACACACACACACACATACACACACACACACACACACACACACACACACACACACACACACACACACACACACACACAAACATACACACACACACACACACACACACACACACACACACAAACACACACACACACACACACACACACACACACCAAAAAAAGACAAAACGTAACATTTATTCTAAAAGCCCTGCCGAGTCGACGACGCCTACATGAAAACGCCATAAACTGCACACAGCCAACGTTGAAACCCAGTCTGACCATTTATATATATATATAATATATATATATATATATATATATAAATATATAATATATATATATATATATATATGTATATATATATATATATTTTTTTTTTGTTTTTGTTTGGGGGGGGGGTGTAGAATTGTAGAATGACACTCAAACTGGTCAGCGAAGCGATGTTGTTGTGAAACTATCGCTACTGAACAGTGGAACTATTATAATGACCAAAAAAAAAAGGGGGGGCTAAGTGAGTAAGAAAACCTTTAGCTATACAAGAGATAGGGGGGGAGAAAAGTGGAGGTAGAGGGATAGTCTAGTGGTTAGAGCGTTGAGCTTTAGATTTGACGGCCCGGGGTTCGATTCCAAGGTTCGAGCCCCGTTCTAGGACGGTCCCCCTCCCTCCCCCTCCCCCAACCCTCCCCCCCCCCCCCCTCCCCCCCCCCCACCGAGTTAGCCTTGCATCATCAGTACTGACTATAGTCTCTTAAACGTCCGTTGGTTGAGACCGTAAATCGAGGCCCTGTCTGCAAGCGCACGTAGAACACTTTCGGTAAAGGTAAAGGCAAAGGTGTCCCCATAACCTGTGTAAGGTCGTAGGAGAGCGAGGCGTCAGAGACCTCAACTTCGCACGGGGCCAGCATATTGAGGACGGCGCCCATCTCCTCTCCCTCGCTGCTTTTACCTCCCCCTTGACCCTAAAGAGGGCAGATATTCATTGACAGCTGGGTGAACTGGGGGACTTGTACTGAAGCCAAGGCGCGAAAACGGTCGAGTCACCCATCCAAGAGGTAACCACGCTCGATGCTGCTTAACCATGGCTGAGGGAAAACGAGTGCCCCGACCACTGAGCTATCCCGTCCCCTAGCCTATTGTGCTAGCTACAGAAAGCAATAGGGACAACAAAGCTAACTGTACCATCACTGTTTCACAAATCGGATGTACTGGCTTCAGAAAAAAGAAATCTTTAAGGGAAGATGACAAATAATATAGTGTCTAAATAGATTTTTAGAAATCGCTCACGCACATAATAATATACAAGCGCACGCGCACATACGTAACCACACTCAAACACACGCACGAGTGTGTGTGCGCGCGCACACACACACACACACACACCACACACACACACACACACACACACACACACACACACACACACACACACACATATATACACACACACGCTCGCGCGCGCGCGCACACACACACACACGCTCGCGTGCGCGCGAGCACGCACGCACGCGCGCACACACCCACGCACGCACACATCTATCTATCTATCTATCTATCTACCTATCTATCCATCTATCACCTGTCTGTCTGTCTATATATGTATGTATGTATGTGTGTATGTATGTATGTATGTATGTATGTATGTATGTATCTATCTATCTCTCTATCTATCTATCTGTCCATCTATTTGTTTTATCTATCTACAAATGATGATAAACAAAACAATAAGCATACGAAACATCAGAACGATAACAACAACAATAATAACAGAAGAAGAAGAAGAAGAAGAAGAAAAATGCTGCTGATGGTGATAATAATAATAATAATAATAATAATAATAATAATAATAACAATAATAACAAAAACAACAACAACAACAACAACATCACTCCTGTCAAACCGTTCCCTTTCTCCTCCCTACTAACTAACCATACCCCAGATGGCAAAAACAGCCAGAAACGACGGCGACGACGACGACTTGGGGAAGGAGGATAAGGAGAGGGTGGAGGGGGGGGGGAAGGGGTCGTGGTTGAGGGCAAAGACAGCAGCAGTTGAGGGCAGCAACAGCAGGGGGCTGAGGGCCAGTGGTCTAGGGTCAGCGACAGCAGCGGTCTGGGGAGCGGTCTGAGGGCCGCGACAGCAGCGGTCTGAGGTCGCGACGCAGCGGTTGAGGTCAGCGGGTTGAGGTCAGTGACGCAGCGGTATGAGGGTCAGCGACAGCAGCGGTCTGAGGGTCAGGGTCTGAGGGTCAGCAACAGCAGCGGTCTGAGGGTCAGCGGTTGAGGGTCAGCGACAACAGCGGTCTGAGGGTCAGCGACAGCAGCGGTCTGAGGGTCAGCGACAGCAGCGGTCTGAGGGTCAGCGACAGCAGAGGTCTGAGGGTCAGCGACAGCCAGCATCATCCAAATATGAAGGCAACCACCCATCTGTTAGCCCACATACTCAGACAAAAAGCCACACCAACATTCACAGCTCACAAAACCACAAACATCACATCCATCACCATAGTGCGACAGAAAGTTATAGACAAACATACATTCCGTCAGTTGCAAGTAGCAGACATTCACTGCACACACAGAGATGGCCTTTCAGGGAGAATGCTGGTCATGGTTTTGGTCGTGGCAGAGGACCAGGATCACCAGAACTGTTCTCCACCAATAGTCCATGCCAGAGAGTGGAGGTGGGGAACCAAAATGATTTCCCATGTGCATCAGACAACGAAGAAATGGACAATACAAGTGTAGGTTACGGTGATGTGGATGACCTAAATAGTTCAACTGACTTAGCCAATACCGAGTGGAGATGATGGGAAGGCCTGCCCATGTCAAATGCTCAGGTACCTTTCAAACTGCTCAGCCTTAATGTAGCAGGACTTGCAGCCAAACTGGTAAGCAGTGACTTTAGTAACTATATTAATTCCTTTGATGTGGTGTGCCTTAAAAAACCCAAGTATTTAAAGACAAAGTCAGTGCTGGAATTCATGTTATGAATGTGATCATGGGTGCTGTGAGATTTTTCCTTTGTTAGTTGTGGAGCAGTTTTGCTCGTGCTTGCGGGTGTGTGTTGTGTGTGTGGTGTGTGTGTGTGTGTGTTTTGTGGTGTGTGTGTGTGGTGTAAGTAGAGGTGTGTGATGGTGTGGTTTTATCTATCTACAAATGATTTATAAACAAAACAATAAGCATACGAAACATCAGAACGATAACAACAACAATAATAACAGAAAAGAAGAAGAAGAAAAGAAGAAGAAAGAAGAAAAATGCTGCTGCTTTATATAATAATAATAACAACAACAACAACAACAACAATAACAACAACAATAGCAACAACAACAACATCACCCATGTCAAACCCTTTCCCCTTTTTCCTCCCTACTAACTAACATACCCAGATGGCAAACAGCCAGAAACGACGGCGACGACGACGACTTGGGGAAGGAGGATAAGGAGGAGGGTGGAGGGGGGGGGGGGGGAAGGGGAGGAGAGGAGGAGAGTGGTGAGAGGGGACGTGGTGGCAGAATGGCATGCGTGCCATGCCATGCCATGCCATGCCATGCCATGCCATGCCACGCCGCTGTTGCTCCACTTTTGGCGCGCGCCATTAAAACGACAAGGCAGCAGTTCTCTGTCTTCACTTAATGGTGGACGACTTTGCCGGGGATGTTGGAGAAGACAGGCAAAAGGCAAAGGCACACACACACACAAAGTCAAGCGTCCTTACTACGACTTCGTTGTAATCGGGAAGCCTGTACAACTGCAATGAAGTTGGCTGCTGCTGCTGCTGCTGCTGCTGTTACTGCTGCTTTTTTCTTCTTTTTTATTCCCAGGGTGGGTGTGGGCCAAATTGTCGATGAAACTTGTTTGTCTGCATGCTCTTTGCGCATGCGATTACGAACCAAGGGTTGTAACGTGTGATTTTTTTTTTCATGTCGGGACTTTCAGCCTGGTTATTATTATTATTATTTTTTTATATAATTTTTTTTAAATATATGGGTTTTTGTTGGAGCGAAGTTTGTGATGTTTGTGTGATTGTTGCGCGGAAACGCGTTGCATGCAGACTGGACAAGATTTCTTCGACTTCTTCTTTGTCGTAGTCGTCTCGTCAAACGCTGAGACAGTAACTGTTTTTGTTGTCTGTTATATTATGAGCTACACAATTGAGTTGCGCTGCCGTTTTGTTTTTCCCCCTAGAAAGGCTTAAAAGATAACTGTTCTCTCTCCCTCGCTAATGTCGGAGGTGCTGGGTCTGACTTGTCAGGCGCTTAACGGCAGCGCAACCCATTTTTCCGTTCATATCACACAGTCAATAATAGTTGCTGTCGAAGCGATCGACGAGGAAAAAGCCGGCAGCGTGAAAGAGTTGAAGGAGCGTTGTGGACTGGAAGAAGAAAAGCTGTGTAGAATTAAGAGTTCCAACTTGTTTAACAGCGTATAATTACCACCACCTACCAACACCACCCACCACCACCACCACCACCACACCACCACCACCACCACCACACCACCACACCACCCACACTCCACCCACCACCACCACCACACCGCCACCACCACCACCACCACCACTTCCAACACCACCACTAACACCACCACCACCACCACCACCAACCACCACCACCACCCCACCACCACCCCCAAACCACCACCAACACTCCACCACCTCCGCCACCAACACCACCTCCAACACCACCACCACCTCCACCACCACCACCACCACCACCTCCAACATCACCCCCCCACCCCTCCACCCCCCCCCCACTACCACCCCACCAACCCACCACCACCACCACTACACCCCACCACCACCCACCACCCACCACCATCCACCATCACCACCACCACCACCATCACCACCACCACCAAACCCCAGCACTCAAACATAATTATAAGAGACAGCACCACCATAACAACTGGTTCCATTAAGTTTGTCATCGGAATACAAATATCAGATAAGTCTTTTTCTTTTTTCTTTTCTTAAAAAAAAAAAAGAATGAATTGATGGACAGTTTGGATAACGGCGATGCTTTCGGTCCAGTTTATCTAAACGGCATCATCACATCGCCATACAAGGAGATGCCTGATTGGATTTGAATTCAATCCGTTTCGGTGCGGATCGATTGTTTGTTTAGGAGTCAGTGTTGACAGTAGGTAAAAAAAACCCAACAAACAGACCTCTGCAATTTTGCCAGAACGGATTGCCACGCACGTTATCCCCAACATACTTGTTCAGTTCTGGATATTGAGAACATTATTTGCACTCAGTACGGCTTTCGAAAATCCTATACTAGAAAAATTGTTTCTCTAATCTACAGATTGAAATTAAATGCCTTTCGAGCAAAATTTGCCAAAAATATACAATGTATATGCGGTGACAAATTTTTCTAATGTTCATGTTCTGTATCAATGTCAAGGTTTAAAAACGTTTTTACCATCATTTCAAGATAAGTCTCTGCAGGAAGTTTTAACCAATCCAGAGTTATTATGTGAAATAGCCTTGTCTCTGTTGCAATCCCCAGTATTCTCTTTTTTGTAAAGTATGGTCGTCGGAATCTGCATTTTGCTTGTTTCACAGCTGCCGTTACAAGTAGTTCACAATTGTTTGTTTTCCAACATTAGAGTATTTTTCAATTGTTGTGGGGTTTTGTTAATTTTTGTAGTACTATGCCATGTTTTTTGTAACATACTATTTATAATTATAGATTGGAATAGTCTTTTAATGTGCATTCATACCAACACGTATCTCTTCTACTTAAAGCCCTTATCTCATTATGCTGTCCCCCCCCCCCCCCCCCCCCCCCCTGCCTCCATCGTCTAATATCACTTTAAGTAAACAGACGTAAAATTGAAGACACACACGCACGTAGCAGGGATTGGATCCTAGTTGTGGTGATTGAATTCACGTCCGGCGGACATTTACCATTAATTCAGGGGGCTGTCAGTAGGTGTCAAAGTGTCTGTAAGGGAGAATGGATCGGTAACATATAGTGGATCGGTGGTCTAGAGGTAACGCGCCTGTCTAGAAAAGCGAAAAGTCCGGGTCGGAAGTGTGCGATGGTTCGAACCCCGTTTGGACCCGAAACTTTTCCCCCCATCCATTTAGATCATGAGTGGTGGTCTGGGCGCTAGTCTTTCGGATGAGACGATCAACCGAGGTCCCGTGTGTTGCACATAATCATTTAGCGCACGTAAAAGAACCCACGGCTACAAGAGAGTTGTCCTTGGCAAAATTCTGTAGAAAAAAAAGACACTCTGATCTATCTATCTATCTGTCCCGTAGTCTGACGACCGTGGAGGCACCCTCAAAGACTCAACAACCAGTTCCCTCCATTGCTCTCACTGTTCTGCCTTTCTCACTCTGATAGGGAAACAAATACTGTTGCAGACAGGGAAAAAATAAGAAAAAAATGTGTGGCGCTGCTCTCGTGGCGACGTGCTCTCTCTCTCCCCAGGAAGAACGGCCCGAATTTCACGCAGAGAAATCTGCCGTGACTTAACGTGGTATAAATAAATAAATAAATAAAATCTTTTTATACAAAGCAGGGGGGTAGCCTACATATAACGGGCTTGTGCGTGCAACACTCTGGTGCTTTGCGTGGGCCTGGTTGCTTATTTCAGAACTGTACTGTTTAGGGGACGGGATAGCTCAGTGAACGGAGCACTCGCTTTCCCCCAGCCAAGTTAAGCAGCGTCGATCGTGGTTACCAGTTGGATGGGTGACCGTTTGCGCGCCTTGGCTTCAGTACAGCTCCCCCCAGTTCACCCAGCTGTAAATGGGTACCTGTCCTCTTTAGGGTCAGGGAAGGTAAAGCAGCGAGGGAGAGGAGATGGGCGCCGCCCTCAATATGCTGGCTCCTAGAGAAGTGAGGTCTCTGACGCCTCGCTCCCCTACGACCTTATAGGTTATGGGACTCCTTTACCTTTTACCTTTACCTTACTGTTTTTAGGGTGGCTCGAGGAGCTCAAGTGGGACGACTTGCGACCACAGTCCCTAAATCCGAAATATTTTCGCTGGGACTGTATAATAATTATCATTCTCGACTAGGGCCACGTAGGTGCCACCACAGTCCCTAAATCGGAAATATTTCCACTGAGACTCTATGATAGAATTCTCGACGAGGGTGGCCTAGCGGTTAGGGCGTTGCGCTGGCGATCTGCCTTCCGTGGGATCAAGCCCCGGTTTGAGCCACCACCTATAAATCTGTTCAAGGGGGTGGGGGTGTTTTTCTTGGGGGGGGGGGGGGGGGGGGGGGGGTTAACATCAGTGTCCAGTGCCGAAACCACTTCCCTGAAAAGTCCTTCGGATGAGACTAGAAACCCGAGGCCCCGTGTGTGGCCAGTGGACGCAGAACAGCTTGTGTAGATGTTAACACCCGTTCTGCCTTTCCAAAGAGTAGGCCTTTCGTGCCAGTAAGAACATTTGACGAATTTTTTTTAAAAAGTTGCATGTACACTGCTGTTGTTCTTCAATTTAACGTCTATTCACGCAAAAAAGTTGTATTAGACACAAGAAGGTAAACATTCACCAAAAAAAAGAAAAAAAAGTTTGTCAAGGAATTGTATCACTAATGCGTTCATAACACAATTAAAAAAGACTTTACATTCTGAATAACTGTAAACTCTTATAATAATAATAATAATAATAATAATAATAATAATAATAATAATATAATAATAATAATGATGATGATGATGATGATAATAATAATAATGATGATGATAACAATAATAATAATAATAATAATAATAATAATAATAATAATAACGACAAATTACAAAAAGAAGCTTATAACTAACACTGCATGAATTTGAAAATCCAAAACGAGTATTTCAAAAAATTGTATCAGGGTGGGTAGAATGCCTCTTCCTCAAAACAATAAGTGACATAATTTTTCCACTTGCACTAAAGCAAATGACTAACACGACTCTCTTTCAACACCAAATCAATTCCAGATAGCAATGTACAGTTAGTTAAAAGCGTATGCAAAGATCTGCCAACAATTGTAGGAAGGCGCTTTTTTAACACTTGAAAGTCGAAAAGAATATCATGTTTGAAATTGTCACACACACACACACACACACACTCACACACACACACACACACACACACACAACACACACACACACACACACACACACACACACACACACACTCACACACATACTCACACACTCACACACACATACTCACTCACACACACACACACACACACACACACACACACACACACACCACACACACACACACACACACACACACACACACACCACACAACACACACACGCGCGGATGAGACTATGAAACGAGGCCCCGTGTGCGCATGCAGAACATTTTGCGCACACGTTAAATCCTGTTCCGCTTTTCGAAAGAGTAGGCCATTGTGTGCCGGTGGGAACAGATGACAACATTTACAAAACCGCATACACACGGGGACTGGATGCAAAAAAGCACATGAGTGCTTATTCCATTATCCTCGATATAGAATAATAAATAAATAAATAAATAAATAATAAAACACACACACAAGCACACACACACAAACACAACACATTTTTTAGACAATTTTGTATGGAAAGCATTTAGCTTCAGTCTATCAGTAAGACTTATAACTGGCCTTTGGCGTGATCTATCTAACCCAAAACGAGAAGAGAGAATGGGATTTAGGTCAAAAACAGAAATGATACCACGAGAATACCTAGCATCTTCTTAACATGCTTCCAGCAAGCACTTTCCATCAAATGATATAACTCATGAACTGACACAGGTCTTTTCAAGACAGCAGCACAGTTTGAATGATTGTGCTGCTGCATTTTTCGCTGCTCTCTCAACCTTTTCATGATAAAAAATAATAATATCGCAGTGAGATGATAACCAGCAA
>CM054149.1:7314130-7316630 GCA_028751875.1 Rapana venosa
TTGTTCTTCTTCTACTTCTTCTTCATCTTTTTCTTCTTCTTCGTTTTCTTCTTGTTCTTGTTCTTGTTGTTCTTCTTGTTCTTGTTCTTGTTCTTCTTCTTCTTCTTCTTGTACTTCTCCTCCTCCTTCTTCTCCTCAATTTCTTCTTCTTTCTTCTTCTTCTTCTTCTTCTTTTTCTCCTCAATTTCTTTCTTCTTCTTCTTCTTCTTCTTCTTCTTCTTCTTCTCTTCTTCTTCTACTCTCTCTCTCCTTCCTCTTCCTTCTTCTTCTTCTTCTTCTTCTTCTTCTCTCTTCTTCTCTCTTCTTCTTCTTCTCTCTTCTCTTCTTCTTCTTCTTTTTCTTCTTCTTCTTCTTCTTCTTCTTCTTTCTTCTTCTTCTTCTTGTTCTTTTCTTCTTCTTCTTGTTCTTCTTCTTCTTTTTCTTCTTCTTCTTCTTCTTCTTCTTCTTCTTCTTCTTCTCCAGGGGCAGACAGACAGGATGAAGAACAGGATGATGCAGATCATCACAGACTGGGCCGACCTTGACATGGCACTGCTGTTGCTGGGAAAAGCTGAAGACAGATCAGCCTGGAGTAAATTATCGACGAATGCCTCCCGCATGTATTATCCCCCCCCCCCTCTCCCTGCATCACCCTCCCTCCCCCCTCTCCCTGCATCACCCTCTTCCCCCGCCCCCCTCCCCTCCGCCGAGGTCCGTCGTGGTCAAGGGACTGCTTTTTTGCTTTCTTCTATTTATTTCTTGTTCTTGTTCTTCTTTATTCTTCATCTTCTTTTTCTTCTTCTTTTTTTACTTTTTCTTTTTCTTCGTCGTCTTCTTCTTTCTTTCTTCTTTTTTCTTCTTCTTCTTCTTCTTCTTCTTCTTCTTCTTCTTCTTCTTCTTCTTCTTCTTCTTCTTCTTCTTTTTCTTCTTCTTCTTTTTTTTCTTCGTCTTCTTTTACTTCTTCTTCTCAATTTTACTTTACTTTTTTTTCTTCGTCTTCATCTTTTTCTTTTTCTTTAAACATCATCATCATCATCATCATCATCATCATCATCATCATCATCATCATCATCATCATCATCATCATCATCATCACAAAAGTAATATAGTGTACCCATTTTCTGTGGTGATTACTTTAATTTTTTTTGCAAGGTTTTTGATAAGATTTGGGATCCTGGCATAATTCTCGAAGAATTGGCCACAGCTTTGTGAAGTGAAAAGTATGTTACATAGGTTCAAACATAACATAGAGCACTATGGTCATTATCGCGGCATAAAATTTATTTATTTATTTATTATTTCATATCGAGGATAACGGAAAAAGCACTCATGTGTTTTTTACATACAGTCCCCGTGTGTATGCGGTTTTGTAAATTGTGTCATCTTTTCCCACCGGCACACACTAGCCTACTCTTTCGAAAAGCGGAACAGGATTTAACGTGTGCGCAAGATGTTCTGCGTGCGTTCGCACACGGGGCCTCGGTTTATAGTCTCATCCGAAGGACCTTTTGGAAATTCTGTGCAAAGAATTCCCTCTTTTCTATCCTCTCACTGTGCTCCTGCCTTGTTCCTTTTCTTCCTGTCACCTCCTTCTTGTCTGTTTTCTGCCTTACATGTCTTGAGCAGCTTTCCACTACAGTGTCCTCTTCTTCTTCGTCGTTGTCATTGAACACTCAGACAGCAACTACTGTTGTCTGTCATATGAGCGAAAATGTGCTGCGCTGCCGTTAAGCACCTGACAAGCCAGGCCCAGCACATCCGAATTTGGCGTGGGAGAGAATGGTTATCTTTTAAAACTTTCTGGAAAGAAAAGGCAGGAGAATGTACCAAGACGGCAGAAAATAGACAAGAAGGAGGTGGTGACAGGAAGAAAAGGAACAAGGCAGAAGCACAGTGAGAGGGATAGAAAAGAGGGAATTCTTTGCACAGAATTTCCAAAAGGTGGGGATGCTATTTATACTGACAAGCCACTGGCATCCCCACGAGGGGGTGGGGGTAGAGGGGGGGATGGGGCAAAGAGACAAAGAACAAGGAAAAGAAGGTAAGGGTTTGATGAGAAGCTGATGATGCAAGACAGGTATGCTTGGCAGAAAAGAGCGGTACTATTGCTACTGCTACTGCTGCTGCTGCTGCTGCTGCTGCTGCTGCTACTACTGCTGCTGCTACTACTGCTACTACTGCTGCTGCTGCTGCTGCTACTACTGCTACTACTACTGCTACTACTACTACTGCAACTACTACTACTACTACTACTACTGCTACCACTACTACTACTACTACTACTACCAATACTACTACTATTACCAATACTACTACTACCACTACTACTACTACCACTACTACTACTACTACCAATACTACTACTACTACTACTACCACCACCACCACCACCATCACCACCACCACCACTACTAGTACTACTACTACTACTACTACTACTACTACTACTACTACTACTACTTCTACTACTTCTACTACTACTACTACTACTACTACTACTACTACTTCTTCTCCTCCTTCT
>CM054149.1:7321630-7324130 GCA_028751875.1 Rapana venosa
TTTGCGCAGAAATATTTTTGTCCACATCTAGATAATTATATTGCTGAGAAAAATGCTTAGTGTTGATAGTTAGTCCTTTAAGGTGACAATTGGTGTTCCATTGCAGGCATCAACTTTGAAAAGGTAAAGGTGTCCCATAACCTATGCAGTCGTAGGGGAGCGAGGCGTCAGAGACCTCAGCTTCTCCAGGGGCCAGCATATTGAGGGCGGCGCCCATCTCCTCTCCCTCGCTGCTTTACCTTCTCTGACCCTAAAGAGGACAGGTACCCATTTGTATCTGGGTGAACTGTACTGAAGCAAAGGCGCGAAAACGGTCACCCATCCATTTGGTAACCACGTTCGACGCTGCTTAACATTGGCTGGGGGAAAGTGAGTGCTCTGACCACTGAGCTATCCCGTCCCCGACTTTGCAAACCTACGTCGACATTAATCTGACCTTTTCGGAGAAAGGTCAGACTGTTCTCAACAAAGTACATTTTGAGAAGTTTCACCATTCTTTAAAAACAACAACAACAACAACCCAGTATCGAAGAACTTAATCTAAAATCAAATCTGATTTTTCAAAGAGAGCCAAATTAAACTTTTTCTAACAACAATTTCGTACACACACCTTTGACCTTTTAAAATCCTCTGGATTGAAAGGGAAAAATAAATGCAGCACCTCGTCCACTTTTCTCTATAATCACTTAACGGAAATTTAACACAGCCGATTTTGATAGAGATTGCCCTAATGTTAAAGAAAGGTGAAACGTCTGCTGCCGCTGCTGCTATTGCAAGATCACATATCAAAAGGAAACTTAAGTAGTTGTTGGTGTTGTTGTGTTGTTGTTGTGCGTTCCCCAGCTTAACACATTGGAGGGTCACCCAGAATAATTATGCATTCTGACTCACTCATCATCCCACCTAGGAATCACTGTGAAACTGAAACTGCAACACTGAATGGGATGTTTGCTTGTATGACTGGTTTTTCTAAGTACCTTGCCATAATTATAGGCAGCCATAATCCCGACTTCAGAGGAACCTTTTTCTCCTTTAACAAAGGACGAGTGCAGGTTGAGATGTTAAGAGCCTGTCACGGATGAAGGCAGTCTCCACGCGACATTTTACAACATAACCAACATTTTAGTGCAGTAGCCTCGGCAATTAGCCGACACTGATAACTGAGGCAGCTTTTGGCCTGAGCCAGACCTCAGTATATATCTTCAAGGTTTCACTGATGATGGTTCTGTTGTTGTCGCAGTGTAGCACAATGGTCTCCCTTTATTGTTCCAAGTGTTAGGGGAACAATAGTACTTTCCATCATGTTTGAGAAAGGGTTTTACAGCAGAACTTGTTAGTGTCATAATGGACTTAAACTTGTTTATTAGATAGACCAATCGCAAACGCACGCACGCACGCGCGCGCACGCGCGTACGTACACACAGAAAGACAGGCACACACACATGCACTCAAACAAGCGCACCGCGCGCGCGCACACACACACACACACAAGCGCACGAGCACGCACGCACACACACACACACACACACACACACACACACACACACACACACACACACACACACACACACACACACACACACACACTCTACCTCTCTCACACACAAACACAACAGACATACACACAAACACACACACATTCGCGCGCGCGCACACACACACACACACCACACGCACGCGCAAAAAGCAACACACACACGCACATACAAACACATACGCGCACACACACATTTGCGCGCGCACAAACGCGCGCACACACGCACATACACACGCATACACACACACACACACTCACACAATAAAGAACACCCTTCCCCCCTTCTTCCTCCTCCCTCGTCTACTCAACGGTGGTCTGATTGCTAGTCTTTCGGATGAGACGACAAACTAAGGCGCCCCGTGTGCACTATTCATTTAGCGCGCGTAAAAGCTCTCATGGCAACAAGTTACTTGTCTTACTCTCTGGCCAATTTCTCTAGAAAAAAGGGGACCTTCATAGAGAAATATATGGACACGGAGGGAAAGTGGGTGGCGCTGCTCTGTGGTGACACGCTCTTCTCGTAGAGAGCAATCCAAATTTCACACATAGAAACCTGCAGTGCCTCAAATTGGTATTAAAGAGAGAGCCTGCCATACAGGCAGGCAAAGACAGGCAGACAGATATATATATATATATATATTAAAATAAATATATATATACATATATGTATATATATGTATATATATCTCTCTCTCTCTCTATATATATAGACAAAGAGAGCTAAACAAAGAGAGAGACAGAGACAGAGGGAGAGAGACAGACACCGCGACCGACAGAGAGAGAGGAGAGACATAGACAAGAGACATAGACAAAGAGACATAGACAAAGAGATGTATACAAAGAGAGAGAGAGAGAGAGAGAGAGAGAGAGAGAGAGAGAGAGGAGAAAGAGAGAGAGAGATATAGACAAAGAGAGATGTATACAAAGACAGAGAGACATAAACAAAGAGACATAGACAAAAAG
>CM054149.1:7329130-7331630 GCA_028751875.1 Rapana venosa
GGATAGCTCAGTGGTCGGAGCACTCGCTTTCCCCCAGCCAAGTTAAGCAGCGTCGAGCGTGGTTACCAATTGGATGGGTGACCGTTTTCGCGCCTTGGCTTCAGTACAGTTCCCCCAGTTCACCCAGCTGTAAATGGGTACCTGCCCTCTTTAGGGTCAGGGAAGGTAAAGCAGCGAGGGAGAGGAGATGGGCGCCGCCCTCAATACGCTGGCCCTAGAGAAGTGAGGTCTCTGACGCCTCGCTCCCCTACGACCTTAATATAGGTTATGGGACTCCTTTACCTTTACCTTTTAGTGATATCAAACGACAGAAGGTTGGCGGGGGCGAGGTGGGGTGGTGGTGGGTGGAGCAAACATGAGAGGACAGAAGATTAGATATGATCGAGGTATTGGGGGGAGGGAGGGGGGGCAAAGGGGGGGGGGGCGAAGGAGGGACGCGATCGCCTGGTTGGTTAGAATTCATCTAGGTATGCCGGGGCGGACGGAGCAACCTGGTTGGTCAGGGTGTAGCGCATTGCGCTCGTGATCTGCTGACCCCGGGTTCAAATCCCGTTCAAGGGGATTTTTTCCCCTGGAGTTAACATCAGTGCAGACTCCACTACCCCCCCGAAAAGTCCTTCGGATGAGACTAAAAACCGAGGTCCCGTGTGCGAACGTAACGCAGAACATCTTGCGTACACGTTAAAAAAAAACCTGTTTCGCTTTTTGGAAGAGTAGGCCATTTTGTGCTGGTGGGAACAGATGACAGTGACAAAACTGCATACACACGGGGACTGGATGTAAAATAAAAGTATGTGAGCGCTTATTCCATTATTCTCGAAATAAAAGAAAAAAGAATGTTGTTTTTGTTGCTTCGATTTTACGTCTGTGCAAAGTGATATTAGACGAAAAAGAATGTTTGACCAATTATAAGTTTACAAAATCGAAGTATAGTTTACAACACTATTTAAAACCTGAGCGGAAGAAAAACAAAGGAATAAATATGAAAGAATAAAAAGAGTATAGCTATAACGACAAGTTCTTATTGCGTGTGCACTTGATAATGTCAAAGGCCGTCATGAAATTGTTCAACGCATTTTCAAAAGTTTGATAGGAAAAAAACACCCTACGTACAAAAGGGGAGTTATGATCGGGCTTTGAAAAATCGTTTGTTGTGTTTTGTGTGTGTCTTCTTTTGAATTAACGTCTTTTCACATTAAGTGATATCAGACAATGTTGTGATGTTGTATTTGTGTGTGTGTGTGTGTGTGTGTGTGTGTGTGTGTGTGTGTGTGTGTGTGCGCGCGCGCGCGTGCGTGCGTGTGTATTTTCTATTCTATTCTATTATTCTATCCTTTTATTTCGAGGATAATGGAATAGGCACTCATTGCTTTTTTTACATCCAGTCCCCGTGTGTATGCAGTTTGTAAATTTTTTCATCCGTTCCAAACAGGGCTTATTCTTCCAAAAAGCGGATCGGGTTTTAACGTGCACGTAAGATGTGTGTGTGTGTGTGTGCGCGTGTGTGTGCGCGTGCGTGCGTGTTTGTGTGTGTGTGTGTGTTTGTGTGTTTGTTTGTGTTTGTGTGCGTTTGTGTTTGTGCGCGTTTGTGTGTGTGTTTGTGTGCGTTTGTGTTTGTGTGTATGTTTGTGTGTGTTTGTGTTTGTGTGTTTGTGTGTGTGTGCGTGCGTGTTTGTGTGTGCTTTTGTGTGTTTGTATGTGTGTGTGTGTTTGTGTGTGTGTGTTTGTGTGTGTTTGTGCGCGCGCGCGCGCGTGTGTGTGTGTGTGTGTGTGTGCGCGCGTATGTGGGGATGATGAGAAGGATGTTTGTTTTAAAAGTTGTGTTTTTATGATGGACAATACATGGTTATAATATAAGGTCCTCTTCCACTTGCGAGAAGAATAAGAGCTGTAGAAATGAGGTGCTTTCGAAGACTCTTAGGCATCTCATACAAAGACCTCATCACGAATGAAGAAGTCAAGAGACGCATCCCACAATGAAATCGGGCCCTCTACTGATCTTCAAACACTCGTCAGACAACGAAAAGTGAAGTGGTTTGGTCATGTCACACGCTCCTCTGGTCTTGCTAAAACAATCCTACAAGGCACAGTGAAGGGAGGAAGAAGAAGAGGCAGACATGGGAAGAGATGGGAGGACAACATTCGAGAGTGGACAGACATGGAGCTGAGAGACACCCTGAGGGTGGCTGAGAGACGAGAGGACTGGAGAAAGGGGGTTGACAAAGCTTCGAAGGCGCTCCAAAGGATTCGGAATCTGAGGGATCGATATATATATATATATATATAAAAGACTGAACTGACAGCTATGACGTATGGTGGTATGATGGCTATGTGACGTATGGTGGCCATATAACGTATTATGGCCATATGACGTATGATGGCCATGTGACGTATGGTGGCCATGTGACGTATGGTGGCCATTTGACTTATGGTGGTCATATGACGTATGGTGGCCATGTGACGTATGGTGGCCATGTGACGTATGGTGGCCATGTGACGT
>CM054149.1:7336630-7346630 GCA_028751875.1 Rapana venosa
AAAATCAGTGATATCACTGCCATAATTATTCGAAACACATTTGGAGGAGGCCAAGGATGTCTGCTCTCTCCTACCCTCTTCGTCATCTTCTTAGAGAGAATAATGGCTAACGCACTGAAAAACCACAAGGGAATAGTCAGCATTGGAGGCAGAGCCATTACAAATTTACATTTTGCCGACGACATTCACGACTTAGCTGAAAAAGAGGAAGAGCTGGTCAATCTGGTAAATCACCTTGTGAAGCCTCTTCGGCATGTGGCATGCAGATCAGTGCAGAGAAAACCCCTGCTGGTGACAAATAGTACCAATGGCATCATCAGCACTGACATTACCATCGTCCATTGCTTTAGATTCAGATTCAGATTCAGATTCAGAATATTTTATTGCCATTTAAGTCATGTAGACTTATTTGACACAACAAAAACATCAACTATAATTATTATCTATTTTGGCCAAAAGTGATGTACACTAAAAACATGTATTCTACTTCTCTTTTTCTCTCTTTTTCAAAACACTCATACACATATCTGATGATATCTACTTGATATATATCAACTGTGATTATGTCACTTAATTTATGTACACGGTTTTTGCATTCTTTGTCTTTCGTTTTGATTTTTAATAACAAATTATTTCTGAGTTCATCATATAAAATGCATTCATCAAGTAAATGAAATTCATCTTCAATTTTGTTACAGTGTCTACATTTTCTGTCCTCTCTGGATATATTTTGGTGTCTCCCTTTCTCTATCATTAAATTGTGACAGCTTGTGCGAAATTTACAATATGTCTTCTTATGAGTTTTGTTTTCATAGTTTACTAAGCTTTAAATATCTGTGAGCTATAGTATCGGATGAAGGACCAAAACCTGAACTTCTCTCCAGGAAAGCCCAGACCACAGCCGCAATGACCAAACTGAACGTCCCTTTGAAGGACAAGAACATCGCCATCAGCTTCAAGATCAGACTGACGCGTTCCTTGGTCATGTCCATGTTATCTTGTATGTACATGTGAAACGTGAACTATAGCAGCAGACATTGAAAGAAGGATACAGGTAATAGAGATGAGACACTTTAGCAAACTTCTTGGTATCTCACACAGAGATCACATCACTAATGAGAAAGTGAAAACCAGAACTGAAAACGCCATTCAGCTGTATGAAGACCTGACTTCAGTGAAAAAAAAGGAAAACTAAAGTGGTACGGGCAGGTCACACGAACATGTGGACTGGCCAAGACTGTCCTGCAGGGAACAGTACAAGGAGGGAGACGAAGAAGAGGCAGACAGAGAAAACGATGGGAAGACAACATCAGAGAGTGGACTACTGGCCTTGAGCGGAACAACGTCCTACGGAAAGCAGAGAACCACGAGGAATGGAGGAAGTTGGCTGCAAAATCTTCAGTGGTGCCCCTACGGTCTACTAGACTACAGGATAGGTGAGGGCCAAGTAATATCCATGCGTTCAAACGGAGACTAGCGCACCGGACCGCACGCGCGCGCGCGCGCACACACACACACACACACACACGCGCGCCTGCGCCTGGGGGGTGGGGGGGGGGGGGAGGGGGGAGGGGATAGCCTAGTGGTAGAACATTACACTCGCAATCTAACGACCCGGGTTCGATTCCCGTTCAAGGGGATATTTTCCCCTGGAGTTAACATCAGTGCAGACTCCACTCTCCCCAAAAGTCCTTCGGATGAGACTATAAACAGAGGTCCCGTGTGCGAACGCACGCAGAACACCTTTGCAAACCCGTTCCTCTTTTCGGAAGAGTAGGCCATTGTGTGCCAGTGGGAACGGATGACACAATTTACGAAACTGCATACACACAGGGACTGGATGAAAAAAAGCACATAAATACTTATTCTATTATCCTCGAAATAAAAGAATAAAAAAAAGAATAAAACACACACACTCTCACTCACACACCTGCTTAAGCGCAAACACACACACAACACACACACATACGTGCGCGCGCACACACACATACGCGCGCACGCGCGCACGCACACACACATACACACACAAGCGCGTGCTCGCACACGTATGCACGCACACACACGCACGCATCCCTCCCCCTTCCCCCCGCACACACAAACACACACACACCCACACAACCCTCCCCCTCCCCCCCCCCCCCCCCCCCCCCCCCCCCCCCCCCCCCCCCCCCCCACACACCACACACACACACACACACACACACACAATCATATGAAGCAGCTGTCTCATATATAAAAAAAAAGAGATCTTTTGAAGAATTACCTTAAATAAACAACAACAGCAGGAAGTCTGAACACCCAGACTAGAAACCAAAGAAACAAACATCCTGTCTAAGAAGATTATAATAATAATAATAAAATAATGATAATAATAATGTATGGAATTTATATAGCGCTGAATCTTGTAAAGCAGCAAACCAATGCGCTTTTTAAAAAATATCGAGGATAATAGAATAAGCACTTATGTGCTTTTTTTTACATTCAGTCCCCGTGTGTATGCGGTTTTGTAAATTTTGTCATCTGTTCCCACCGGCACACAATGGCCTACTCTTTCGAAAAGCGGAACAGGATTTAACGTGTGCGCAAGATGTTCTGCATGCGTTCGCACACGGGGCCTCGGTTTATAGTCTCATCCGAAGAACGAGAGGATTATGGCTCCAGCAAAACCAGATTACTTGAGTGCGTCATGTGATAAAGAAATGTCATATCATATACCACGATTTTAATTTTTAAAAAATAAAAAAATAAAAAAGAGTTCGTGACAAATAAAATTGAAAAAAAAATTAGACAATCTTGCCCAGTAAAAAAAAAAGTTTGACGAACATGATAACTGTCCCTCCAAATATTGAAAATGCAGAAGGTTATGCTGACATGTTTGCTAAAAATATTGGACATAATCATAAAAGAAGGGTTATCGCCTGAGTGTTAAATTATGCAGAAAGAAAGAAGAATGTTGTGCGTCAGCATTATTCTGATTCCATGGTGATCACAAAACCAGGCTTGGTATGATGCCTCTTTAATTGAAGATGAATTACAAAAAAGCGATTATCTTCTTTCGATAACTAGAAGAGCTGTGTTTGTGTTGATGCTGTCTCACACGAGACGATAAAACATTTCCAGAAAATGGTATTATCTTTCTACATGAAATCATTTGAATGAAGCTGGATTTTCTGGAAATATGCCAAAAATATTGAAAAAAATGTTTGTTCCTAATTGAAAAAAAAGGCAAATCAAACACCGATATAGATAACTATATGTCTATTGGTTTGACACGTATATGGGCAAGATCATGAGAACATAGTCATATAGAATGAAATTTTATTGTGAAAAAGTTATTTTCTTTGAAGCAGGACAGGTTTAGAAAAAAACGAACGACTGCTGACTACCCGTACCTAGTAAAACTACCAGGTCTTAAAGCAGAGAATATGCTCGCAGAAAAGATATTCCTAGACCATTTTTGACTTGAAATGCATATGATCAAGTCTGGAAAACCAGCTTCTGTTGTACTTAAATCTAGAGGATTATCTGGCAATGATTATATAGAGTTACTTTACATCTTTTTGCATCCACTAAAACAATTCAAGCAAGCGTCAGGGTCAGTAATTCATCACCACGAAACTGTGCTATAGGGAATTCTCCAAGGTTCAGTGATTGTTCCTGCTTTGTTTGGTATCTTTATCCAAGATCTTCAAAAGATCCTTTCATGCCATTTTGTGGTAGTACGGTACGCTGATGACATATGCAAATCGATAAATGTGTCCTTAAAAAAAGACAAATCCAGAAAGAGAACACGATTACATAAGAAAATTATGTATATAATTATAGTAACTATGACTTTATATATGTTGCAGATCATACGATAACAAAATAGTTGTTCTGTCTCAACAGAAGAAGAAAACGTGATACTTTTTAACTCTGGTAGTGAAGGGTCAGGACGAGTTGTAGACAAAGCACTTGCTCTCCCCCAAGTTAAAGTTAAGCAGCTAAGCAGTACTGAGCGTGGTTACCATGTGGATGCGAGACCGTTTGCGCACCTTGGCTTCAGCACAGTCCCCCATTTCCCCCAGCTGTCAATGAATGCCTGCCCTTTTTAGGGTCAGGGAAGGTAAAGCAGCGAGGGAGAAGAGATGGGCGCCGCCCTCAATACGCTGGCCTCTAGAGAAGCTGAGGTATCTGACATCTCGCTCTCCAACGACCATATAGGTTATAGGAACGGCTTTACCACAACCTTGGTAGTCTATAGCCCCTCCTATTTTCGCTTTTTTTTTGGGAAGAGTGTTAAGTAATGGGAAGTTGACATCAAATTTGTCAAGGAACATATGTTTGATAATATCGTTTAAACAGAATTTTTATACAAGAAAAGTGTCACCAAAAACACGAGCATGATCTTGACAGGACAACAAGTAAACTTATAATTATAGTCCTGTCATCATCGTTTACACACATCGTGATGGATGACTTCACAGAAGTAACCATTGCAGAGTACAGGGAATTCGGTGACCTTGTAGTTAATCCTGATCCCTTTGTACACAAGGATCGGCGTTGAATTGTAAGGCAGCTTATAGATGTCCCCCCAAAAATAGTCATTCCAAAAACATACCTCCGCTATATATAAATGGTAAAATTATAGCATCCGGATGCTGAAAAACTATCTGTGTTTAATAAGTTTGTTGATCAATCATTGCAAACTAGACAACGATTTTCCTTTGCCACGTATGGATCATAATGGCTCTGTTTAGATAAACGAAGCACCTGAACTGTTTCCGAAGCGCGAGACACAATCAAACGGCTGCATCCTTTAAAAAAAAAATAAGCATCTGGTTCGGATTCAATTCACGACAGATTTTTGATTGCATCTGCTGATGTGATTTCTATTCCATTAACTGCATTTCTTAAAAAAAATCAAATTTCGATTATGTCTTAACACAGGTAACAAAATAGCGAAAAACTATCTAAAGACGATAGATAAAATTATCCAGGAGAATGGATGTACCATTTTTTTTTGTTGGCAGGCCTTTCCGTTTTGCTTTGCGAAAATACACAGGCACTTATTCACGATCTAGTTTAGCATCACTTTGATGTTTGCCATTGTTTCAAAAGTTTTGACATTATTTTCTTCTTTGTGATGGTGAGTGTAAGGTTACAGCGATAATCATTTTTCGGCTTTTTAAACAGCCCATTTTTTGTATTGGAATTTCTCCCCCCCCCCCCCCTCCCTTTTTGTTTTCTCAGTCAGCTTTTCCTGACTGACTAATTCCCTCTTTTTCCCTTCATTTCTCATCGTCTGATATCACTCCTAGTGGACAGACGTTAAATTTGATCAATACACACACACACCCCACATCACAACACACTCAAACAAGCACACACACACAAAGCACACGCACATAGACCCACAACACACAAACATATACACAAAAACACACACAAATACACACTCACACCACACATACTTGCACACACACATACTTGCACACATACTCATACATACACACACATCACACTCACACATACATACCCACACTCACACCACATATACCCACACGTACACACACCCACAACACAAATACACACACACACAACATACACAACACACACACAACACACACACACACACACACACACACACACATACACACGCGCGCGCGCGCGCACAAAACACGCACACACACGCACACACAAAACTCACACACAAACACACACACACTCTCTCTCACACACAAACAAACACCACACTTACACAAAAACACACTCATACACACACACATCTCTCTCTCTCTCACACACACACACACATACCACACTCACACAAACACACACTCACAAACAAACACACACACACACACACTCTCTCTCTCTCTCTTTCTCTCTCTCTCTCTCTCACACACAAACACCACCCACACAAACACACACACACACTCTCTCTCACACACAAAGACACACACTCTCTCTCACACACACACTCTTTCACACACACATACACACACACACACACCACTCTCTCTCTCCTCTCTCTCTCTCTCTCTCTCTCCACACACACACACACACTCTCTCTCTCTCACTCACACACACAACACACACACACACACACACACACACACACACACACACACACACACACACACACACACACACACACACACACATACTCCCATGTCCTCTCTCTCTCTCTGTGTGATCGTTTGCTCAGTTATCTGGTGTAAAAATCTCTGGTGCATAAACAAGCATGGGCAAGACAGGGAGAAGCTGAGGAACTGATGAGATGCGAGATGGGAGATGGGAGATTGGAGGTGGAGGGGGAGAAGGGGGACATGCAGGGAAGAAAGGGGACAAACAGAATGGCTAATGATGGCTACACACCACCTTTATTTTTGCGGCCACTTTTCCTTCTGTTTTCCTATATCACTCTCGCATGCATTCATTCACTCATACCACACGTACTAAGACATCCACAGACACAAAAACTCACTCTTTTGTGAAAGACTAGCCTCTGACTCACAAATGGTGTGATTTTTGCGCAAAAATTTGGTAGGTTCGATTAAAAAAAATTTTTTTCCCAGCAAACACGGTACTATACCCCCTCAGTCCTTTGTCGTCTGCTACCTTCCTAACTTATCTTTTATTTTTATTTATTGTTTTATTTCGATGTTAATTGAATAAGCACTCGTGTGCATTTTTTTAAACTTCCAGTCCCCGTGTGTATGCAGTTTTGTAAATTTCACTTGACTACAATAAACATGCACAAGGGTCAACACTGTAGGAACAACAAGCAATCCTCATTTTGATGACCATTTCCAACTTTCTCGTGACTACCTGGTATTATTCTAAATCCAACCACCCCCCCCCCACCAAAACAAACAACACCCCCAAAAACCGAAGTACACAGTGCAATTTTTTCACACTTTAAAAGAAAATCTCAATGCAGAAATAGTAGTGGAGAAAAAAAACACCAAACAAGTGCAGGTAACCACTTACAACTTCTACAAACACTTTGAAAATTTTTAAAGAAAATCTGTGAAAAATCACCACCACCACCACCACCACAAACTAAAGGTAAAGGTGTCCCATAACCTATGTGGTCGTAAGGGGAGCGAGGCGTCAGAGACCTCAGCTTCTCTAGGGGGCCAGCATTTTGAGGGCGGCGCCCATCTCCTCTCCCTCGCTGCTTTACAGCCAACTAGCACTGTATAAAAGATACTCCATAACCCCAGCAAAGCTAAAACAGGAGTGTAGCCCCCAAAAATGAACAACCACACAAAAAAAAACCCAACAACCCCAAACAAAGAGAGGGTAGGCCTAGCTGACTAATTATCAGTGCCACCATCAGCACAGACTGATCGAGAGGAGGACTGCTCCATCCATCCATCCATCCATCCATCCATCCATCCATCCATCCATCCATCCATCCTTCTCCTTCCATCATCCATCCATCCATCCACCATCTCCACCATCTACCACTCCATCCATCCATTGATCCATCCACATCCTTCCTTCCATCCTTCCATCCACCATCCATCCACTCCATCCATCCATCCATCCTCCATCCATCATCCATCCATCCATCCATCCATCCTTCCTTCCTTCCTTCCTTCCTTCCTTCCTTCCTTCCTTCCTTCCATCCATCCATCCACCATCCATCATCCACTTCCTGCCATCCATCCTTCCATCCAACCATCCATCCATCCATCCATCCATTCCACCATCCATCCATCACTTCCATCCATCCATCCATCCTTCCATCCTTTCTCCAACCATCCATCCATCCATCCATCCATCCTTCCATCCATCCATCCATGCTTCCATCCTCCTCAATCTTTCCTTCCTTTCCATCCATCCTTCCTTCTTCCATCCATCCATCCATCTATCCTTCATTCCCCCCTTCCTTCCTTCCTTTCTTCCTTCCTTCCATCCATCCTTCCTTCCTCCCTTCCTTCCTTCCATCCTTCCATCCATCCATCCATCCATCCATCCTTCCATCCATCCATCCATACTCATTCCTCCCTCCTCCTCTTCCATCCATCCATCCATCCATCCATCCATCCATCCATCCTTCCATCCATCCATCCATTCCTTCCTTCCCTCCTTCCTTCCACCCATCCACCCTTCCTTCCTCCCTCCCTTCCTTCCTTCCTTCCCCCCTTCCTTCCATCCTTCCTTCCATCCATCCATCCATCCTTCCTTCCATCCATCCATCCTTCCTTCCTCCCTTCCTTCCTCCATCCTTCCTCCATCCATCCATCCATCCTTCCATTCATCTATCCATCCATCCATCCATCCATCCATCCATCCTTCCTTCCTTCCTTCAATCCATCCATCCAACCATCCTTTCTTCCTTCCTTCCTCCCTTCCTTCCGTCCTTCCTTCCTTCCTTCCTTCAGTCCAGACTAGCTGCCAGTACAAGTACAAGGGCCCAGAAGAGGCAGGGGGCAGCGCTACAGGCAAAGTCAATTGCCCCTTATGTCATCCCTTAATGGCCTGGTGGTCAGAGTGGACCATGTACCAGCCTACAGACTCTCCACTTCTGATTTCTTATCTGGTCCCCTGGACACAGAGTAAGAGAGAGAGGGGAGGGAGGTGAGAGGAGAAGGAGGGGGGGAGGGTGGGGTGGGAGGGAGGGGGGAGAGGAAGGGAGGGAGGGAGGGAAGGAGACAGACAGAAGATAGACAGAGACAGAGACAGACAGACAAAGAGAGAGAGGGAGAGAGACAGGCAAACAGACAGAGACACAGAGACAGACAGAGACAGTGAGGGAGAGAGAGAGAGAGAGAGAGAGAGAGAGAGAGAGAGAGAGAGAGGAGAGAGAGAGAGAGAGAGAGAGTGAGAGACACACACACACAGAGAGAAAGACAGACAGTGAGAGAGAGACAGAGATAGAGAGAAAGAAACAGAGATTGAGTGACAATGACAATGACAAATTCTTTATTTCGAGGATAATGAATAAGCACCCATGTGCTTTTTTACATCCAGTCCCCGCCCTTAGGAATATATAGAGTGAAAGAGACAGAGAGACAGACAGACAGACACACAGACACAGACAGAAAGACACAGACAGAAAGACACAGACAGAAAAGACACACAGAGACAGAGAGACACAGAGACACAGACACAAAGAGAATCAGAGACAGAGGGAGAGAGACACAGAGAATGAATGAATGAATGAATGAATGAATGTTTATTTTTCACGGGTAACAGAATAAACATGCGCATACATTTTTTTTATCATCTGGCCCTTGCCCTGATTAGGGACTATCAACAAAACAAAGGTTAAAAAAATATCAGACAGAGAGAGAGAGACAGAAAGAGAGAGAGAGAGAGAGAGAGAGAGAGAGAGAGAGAGAGAGAGAGAGAGACAGAGCAGAGAGCGGAGAGAGAGATACAGACACAGAGACAGACCGAGAGAGACAGAGAGATACAGACAGACACAGAGACAGACACAGAGACACACAGACAGAAAAGAGACACAGAGAGAGAAGAGAGAGAAGAGTGCTTCTCAAGCTCTGTTCAGTTAAGCTAAACCTAGTACGAGTATAGGCTAGTATAATACAAGCTAGGGCAGGCACTGCTGGACTTATCGGAATCACTCGCACAGACTGGCTTTTCCCCCCTCTTTACATAGAGTGCGGCTTTTGGCAATGGGGCCTTTCTTTTGTAAGGCATGATGATTGTGGCATGGGAGCTGGCTGTCAGTGCATGTCCACAGTGGTGTGCTCCTTACATAAGGTCATTTCTCTCCTGCTTGCCAATGTCAAGACTTTCGGGGTGGGGGTGGTGGGGGTGGTGGAGGGGGAGGGGGGATTGAGGGGGGGGGGGGGGTGAGAGGGGAGGGAAGAAGTGATGTTCAGAAGTTATATCATCCAGATTTTCCTCTTCCCTCTTGTAGGGAGGAGCCTTGTCTGTTATAAAAAAATAATAGCATTTTCACCTTTCTGTGCCAGGAATTCCCTCTTTTCTATCTGTCTTTTTTTTTGGCCGTGTTCGTATTCTTATAATACTAATAATG
>CM054149.1:7364130-7366630 GCA_028751875.1 Rapana venosa
CTTGCACGTGAATACAACCAGGAATGCAGACATGGTGAAACTGACATGCTGACCTTTCAAACACCCAAGGGCCAAAGAGCACGAATTGCACGTGAAGCGAGCAAAGGAATGCGAGAAAATGGAGAAACTGACAACCCCCGTCTTCGCCTACACCCAGACGGTCAAGGTCAGGAATGCGGAAATCGTGAAATTGACAACCCCGTCGTCACCTTGACCTTCGATACTCAAGGCCGCGTGCGTACCCCTCTTCTGGAGGGTCTCTCTCTCTCTCTCTCTCTCTCTCTCTCTCTCTCTCTCTCTCTCTCTCTGCAGCACCCCCCCCCCCTCCTCTCTCTCTCTTTATCCTGTATCTCTCTCTGAATTTGTGATGATGTTTATTGCTGAATTCACTGCGATCTGTTGTATTCATGTATCTTCTTGTTCTTCTTCTTGTTCTTGTTCTTGTTCTTGTTCTTGTTCTTCTTCTTCTTCTTCTTCTTCTTCTTCTTCTTCTTCTCAATTCTAACATGTGTGAGGCATTTGTTACTGATTTTGTATGAATACTCTATTTCATTATCCTATGACTTAGTGGTAATAACTATGTTTCTCATAATTATAGTATGATTATGGTTATGATCGTTTTTACGACTGTTATGGCGTAGTAAAATGATAACATCAGTGTTTGGAGAATAGTACTTCTGGTTTTAGTAAATACCACATACTTATGTATCTCTCTCTCTCTCCGCATACACACGGGGACTAGATGTAAAAAAGCACACGAGTGCTTATTCCATTATCATCGATATAAAAGAATTAAAAATCTTTCTCTCTTCTCTCTCTCTCTCTCTCTCTCTCTCTCTCTCTCTCTCTCTCTCTCTCTCTCTCTCTCTCTCCCCTCCCACCACCAATTTGTGTTGTGTTTATGAACTTTGACATGCAAAGATGTGTAAGTTCACTGCTTTCCTTGATACTTTTTTGTTATGCTACTCTTTCCATTGTACTGTTTTAAAAAAAAAAATTGTTGTTGTTATACATACCTGTTTCTTTGCGGACTTGATTTTGTTGATGCCAGATTTAGATTGAGAGTGTAACCATTTTTTGTTTTGTTTTATTAACAATTCTCTTCCTCCCCCATCTCTCTTCCCTGTGTGTGTGGTGTGTGTGTGTGTGTGTGTGTGTGTGTGTATTGTATGTGTGAGTGATGTGTGTGTGTGTCTGTCTGTCTGTGTGAGTATGTGTGTGTGTGAGTGTGGGTGTGTGTGGGTGTATGTGTGTGTGTGTTGTGTGTGTGTGTGTGTGTCTGTGTGTGTGTGTGTGAGTGACACAGGCTGGCTTTATTGGTCTTCAGGAACGAAATCATTACCACGCTTTGTCGTGTAATGGGATCATTCCCCCAGGTTGGCTGTGTTCAATATTTGAAGGGGGTTAGATGGTGTTGATTTCAAACTGGGAGTGAATGTTGTTTGGCGATTACCGACACCCAATGAGGTGACAGCCCTCATAAATTATAGCCTTCGTCATCGGGGAGGCTATAACCAATCATCGTGACATTCAGAATGATTTCTGCCTCTGTCTCTGTGTGTCAGTCTGTTTGTAGGTGTGTGTGTGTGTGTGTGTGTGTGTGTGTGTGTGTGTGTGTGTGTGTGTGTGTGTGTGTGTTGTGTGTATGTGTGTGTGTATGTGTGTATGTGTGTGTGTGTGGTGTGGTGTGTGATTGTGTGTGCGCGCGCACACACACACACACACATACATAGGTATTGCATACTCTACATCTAGGAATCTGTAGGCCTATTAATTATGAAGTTATTATTTTTAAAAATCTAACATGTCAAAAATTCTAACAAAATCCAATTTAACTATGACAGGAACATCAGGAATCGTTCAGTTAAATTTTTTAAAAATTCTTTTATATCAAGGATAATGGAATAAGCACTTGTGTGCTTTTTTACATCCAGTCCCGTGTGTATGCAGTTTTGTCAATTTTGTCATCCGTTCTCACCGGCATACAATCGCCTACTCCTCCGAAAAGCGGAACGGGTTTTAACGTGTGCGCAAGATGTTCTGCGTGCGTTCGCACACGGGGCCTCGGTTTATAGTCTCATCCGAAGGACTTATGGGGAGAGTGGAGTCTGCACTGATGTTAACTCCAGGGGAAAATATCCCCTTGAACGGGAATCGAACCTGGGTCGTCAGATTGCGAGCGCAATGTTCTAACCACTAGGCCTTCCCGTCCCGTTCATAAAAACCGACCGACTGAACTCTTGCTCAAGCCTTTCACTATTTCTAAGATTATCAAACAAAATGTCTGTGAGGGATAAACTAGCAGAGTCAGTGTTAGACAACCAAGCCGGCAAAAAAAAAAGGCTTCAACCGATCACAATACAAAATAACATGTTGTGGTGTAATCTAGTTACCCCAAACACACGACACTTTTCGACTGAATTTCGTTTTGAGAGCATCGAGCCTTGGTCTGTATAATTATCAGACTTGTCAACAGTCTATGCCTTTCTCTATGTGTCTC
>CM054149.1:7371630-7391630 GCA_028751875.1 Rapana venosa
CATTGCTTCGACCTGGTCTGAATCCTGCCTTTTCTTCTGATAGGATTTCTTCTGCTTGTGGTTTCAGTCTGTTCAAGGCAATGCGTAGCATAACTTTGCTTGGATGGCTTATCAGACTGATTGTTCTGTAATTTTGGCACTTCTTCAGGTCTCCCTTCTTTGGAAGTGGAACTATGATGGATTGGGTCCACTGTTCAGGCCACTCTTTGCTGGTCCAGATGCGTTGGCAGATGATTGTTAGTGCCTTGATCATCTCTGGGCCTCCGTACTTGATGAGCTCAGCCGGGATGTTGTCAATCCCTGGTGACTTGCCTCCTTTCAAGGATCTTACTGCTTCTTCTATCTCTTCCTCCAGCACCTGTGTGCTTTCAGGATCTGATGGTCTGGGATCTTGCTCGTGAAGTTTGTTCGGATCAGCCTTCAGCTTGTAGTTGTACAGGTCTCTGCAATATTCTGTCCATCTCTTCATGATAGTGGCGCTCTCTGTAAGGACTGATCCATCTTTGTCTTCAAGAACGGAGGTCTTTGGCTGCTGGGACTTGATTAGTACCTTGATGGTCTGGTAGGCCTCCTTGCTGTCTCCTTTCGCCATTGCCTTCTCAACCTTGGAGCATTGTTCTGACATCCAGTTCCCCATGGCCTCAGTCATCTTCTTCTTGGAAAAAGAAAAAGCAAACAAAACAAAACACCCCCACCCCAAGAAAACAAAACAAAACAACACCAGACCAAAACAAAACAAAAAAACCAACAGAGCATACATACACACTAACAAAGAAAATAATGATAACGATTCAATAAAACAAACCCTGTACAAAAACCAAGCAAGCAGGAGAGAGAGGGGGAGGGGTCGTGGAAGACAGAGAAAGAGGGGAGAGAGGGAAGGAGGGAGGGATGGAGAGAGAGAGAGAGAGAGGAGAGAGAGAAGAGACAGACAGACAGACAGACAGACAGACAGACAGACAGACAGAAAGACAGTGAAATAGAGAGAGATAGTGAGAGACAGCGAGAGACAGAGACAGAGAGTCAGACACAGAGAGAGACAGACAGACAGAGACAATGACAATGACAATGACAAATTCTTTTATTTCGAGGATAATGAATAAGCACACATGTGCTTTTTTACATCCAGTCCCCGCCCGTTAGGGATACATCTTAATAATAATAACCCAATGCTTATACAGTCTCACAATAAAAACAAGGGGAAATAGAGACAGAGAACGACAGCGAGAGACAGTGATAGAGAGACAGAGAGAGACAGAGAGAGAGAGACAGACAGACAGAAAGAGAGACAGAGACAGAGACAGAGAGAAGGAGCCAGACAGAAAGATAGACAGAGAGAGACAGGGACAGGGAGAGAAAGAGACAGAGAGATATATAGATAGTCATACAGACAGAGACAGAAACACAAAGAGAGAGAGAGATAGAGAGACAGAGACAGAGAAACAGACAGACAAACACACAATGAGAGACGGAGACAGAAACAGAGACAGACAGAGAGAGAGAGAAAGACAAAGACAGAAAGAGAGAGACAAAGACAATGGCAATGACAATGAGAAATTCTTTTATTTCGAGGATAATGAATACGCACCCATGTGCTTTTTTACATCAAGTCCCCGCCCTTTGGGATATATATATATATATATATATATATATATATATATATATATATATATATATATATATATATCAGAGAGACAAAGACAGACAGGCACAGAGAGACAGACAGACAGTCACAAAGACACACAGACAGACAAAGACAGGGATAAAGAAAGAGACAGAGAGTTCCTAGCTTTTCCTTGGAGTCACACATGCAAAGGGTTGGTTACACCAAAGAGCTTGGCTAAGAGTAGAAGCCTAGTCTGTCTGTATTCAGCTTTGTCGTGAATGTGTGTGTGTGTGTGTGTGTGTGTGTGTGTGTGTGTGTGTGTGTGTCTGTGTGTGCGTGTGTGTGCGTGTGTGTGTGTGTGTGTGTGTGTGTCTCTCTCTCTCTCTCTCTCTCTCTCTCGAGAGAGAGAGAGAGAGAGAGAGAGAGGAGGGGAGAGGAGGGGAGGGGGGGGGTGTCAGGGAAGGGGGAAGAAGGGTTGGGGAGAGGGAGGGAGGGAGGGAGGGAGAGGGGGGTGGGGAGAGAGGGGGGTGGGAGTGGTAAGGAGGTATTGACTGAAGCCAAGGCATACGGATCGAACTGTTACCAGGGTAGGTTGGCTGTCTGCCCTTTAACAAGCTCCATTTACGGTTAAGTCACACTTGCTGCCACCGCCGCGGGAGTGACTAAAGCAACCAGCACAACAATTTCCATGACTCGGGTTTTAAACTAACCGCTTTAAGGCTCGTTTGTTTTTACGTTCTGCGTTTCTGTCTCTCTGTCTGTCTGTCTGTAAGTCTGTAAGTCTGTCTACTTGTCTCTCGCTCACATACGCATGCGCGCGCACACACACACACACACACATTGACAAAACTGCATGCACACGGGGACTGGATGTAATAAAAGCACATGAGTGCTTATTCCATTATCCTCGATATAAAAGAATAAGTAAATAAAAAAAATAAAATAACTAAACTAAGCTTTAGTAGGGCTGGTGGGAACGGATGACAAAGTCTACAGAAACGCATACACACGGGGACTGGACGTAAGAAAGAAGCACACGAATGCTTATTCCATGATCTTCGAAAGAAAATAATGAAATAGGATAACAGAATGCACACACACACACAACACACTAATTCACACACACACACTAATTCACACACACACACACACTAATTCACACACACACACACACTAATTCACACACACACACACACAACACACACAAACACACACACACACACACACACACTAAATCACACACACACATACACACACACACCACACACACACACACACACACACCACCACCACCACCACCACCACCACCACCACCACCACCACCACCACCACCACCACCACCACCACCACCTGTGAAAAGAGAAGAATATGAAAACAGCAAGACCGGCAGCTGTAGAATCAAGATCCCTCCCCCTCCACCCCTCCACCCCCCGTCTACCTGTGATGGACACTGGGAGCCTATCATTACAAACAGCATCCCCACCTTCTTCAAAATCTGTGCTAGGAATTCCCTCTTTTCTATCCCTCTCTTTGTCTCTGCCTTGTTCCTTTTCCTTCCTATCACCTCCTTCTCGTCTACTTTCTGCCTTCTTGGTCCATTCTCTAGCGTTTTTCCCCTCCGGAAAGACTTCAAAGATAACAGATCTCTCCCAGGCTGAAGTCAGATGTGCTGGGCCTGACTTGTCAGGCGCTTAACGGCAAGGTAACGCGTTTTCTCTCATAATTATGACAGGAAACAGTAGTTCCTGTCTAAAGAGTTCGAAGAAGAAGAAAAAGAAGGCGAAGGAGAAGAAGAAGAAGAAGAAGAAGAAGAAGAAGAAGGAAGGAAAGAAGAACTGCGAAGAAGCATTGCGAAGAAGAATGCAAAGAAGAATGCAAAGAAGAAGAAGAATGCAAAGAAGAAGAAGAAGAAGAAGAAGAAGAAGAGAGAAGAAGAAGAAGAAGAAGAAGAAGAAGAAGAAGAAGAAGAAGAAGAAGACGAAGAAGAAGAATGCAAAGAAGAATGCAAAGAAGAAGAAGAAGAAGAAGAAGAAGAAGAAGAAGAAGAACAACAACAACAACAACAACAACAACAACAACAACAACAACAACAACAACAAGAACAAGAAGCAGAAGAAAGAAAGAACATCCAACAAGAAAAAAACACGCGTCCACCCTCAGTCACATAAAACAGACCGTCAGCAAAGGTAATGGAAGGTTGGGCTGGTAATGTGAGCTCCTCCTGCTAGGCTAATGTGGGAGTGTCAGGTAACGTGTGTGCCACGATTGACCAGGTACTATCCACTGATGCAGGCCTAGCGCTACGAAACCAAGATACGGACCTCGTGAAAACTTGTCTTTCAAGGCAAGACCGAAGCCAAAAAAAGAAAGAAAGCAAGAAAAAAAGGAGGGAAGGAAGAAAGGAAGAAAGAAAGAAAGGAAGGAAGGAAGGAAGAGAGAGAGAGAGAGAGAGAGAGAGGAGAGAGAGAGAGAGAGAGAGAGAGAGAGAGAGAGAGAGAGAGAGAAAGAAAGAATGAAAGAAAGAAAGGAAGGAAGGAAGGAAGAAAGAAAGAGAGAAAGAAAGAGAGGAAGGAAGGAAGGAAGAAAGAAAGAGAGAAAGAAAGAAAGAAAGGAAGGAAGGAAGGAAGGAAGAGAGAAAGGAAGAAAGGAAGGAAGAATGAAGAAAGAAAGAAAGAAAGAAAGACTGGAAGGAAGGAAGAAAGAAAGAAAGAAAGGAAGGAAGAGAGAAAGAAAGAAAGAAAGGAAGGAAGAAAGGAAGGAAGGAAGGAAGGAAGGGAGAAAGGAAGGAAGAAAGAAAGAAAGAAAGGAAGAAAGGAACGAAGAAAGAAAGAAAAGAAAGAAAGAAAGAGAGAAAAAAGACAGGACGGAAGGAAGGTAGAGAAGAAAGAAAGAGAGAAAGAGAGAAAGAAAGGAAGGAAGAAAGGAAGAAAGGAAGAGAGGAAGAAAAAAAGAAAGAAAGGGAGGAAGAAAGAAAGGAAGGAAGGAAGAAAGAAAGAAAGAAAGAAAGAAAAAAAAGAAAGAAAGAAAGAAAGAAAGGAAGAAAGGAAGGTAGGAAGAATGAAAAAAAGAAAGAAAGGAAGGGAGGAAGGAGGAGGAAAGAAAGGAAGAAAGGAAGAAAGGAAGGAAGGAAGGAAGAAAGAAAGAGAGAAAAAAAGAAAAGAAAGAAAAAAGGAAAGAAAAGCAAAAAAGAAAGAAAAGAAAGAAAGAGAGAAAAAAAGAGAGAAATAAAGAAAAGACAAGAAAAGAAAGAAAGAAAAGAAAGAAAACGAAAAAAGCAAAGAAAAAAAAGAAGAAGAGAACAGAACAGAAAAGAAGAGAACAGAACAAAAAGACAAGACAAGAAAAAGGCCCACCACCAGCTTCTTTCTCTCACTGGCAACATCACCACCGAATTCTGTGGCATGAGAATCCATGAAGTCAGCAGCAAGGCAGGGCCAGTACAGCCAAGACCGGAGGAGCACATGGAGAAGGAAGGAAGGAGGATCGTGTCATCACCACTGGGCACCGAACTCGGTGATGCTGACAGGTGAGACAGGTGAGAGATCGACGGATCGATAGCAGGTGATGGTGAAAGGATTTCCTCCGATATCAGGATGCAGATCGAGTTTCTCGAAATGGAAAAACCGAAACAAAAGATATGACAACACTTTTTTGGGGTTTTTTTTTCTGGATCATGGACGGACTAAAGAAATACTCGGGTATTTTGAGTCTGAAATAACTGGCAGTGAAGCAGGAACGAATCCTTAAAGACGATCAAATTATGAGTGTTTTAAGCTTCTGAATCGTTTGATCAAATTTCATTTATGTGCTTGCTGAGAGGTTTGAAACGGGAAAGAAAAATGTTACCATCAATAGCATCGTCAGAATTCTTCTTCTTTCTGCTTCTTCTTCGTCGAAAGCTCACGACAGCAACTATAAATTTCTCTGTCATAAGATCGAAAATGGGTGGTGCTACCGTTAAGCGCCTGACAAGTCAGGCCCAGCGCATCCAACTTCGGCATGGGAGAGAACTGTGATTGTTTTTTTTGTTTTTTTTAAAACAATTTTCTGGAAAAAAAAGGCAAGAGAATGGACCAAACCGACAGAAAACAGACAGGAAGAAGGTGACAGAAAGAAAAGGAACAAGGCAGAAACAAAAGAGAGGGATATAACAGAAGAAATTCCTAGCATAGAACCGCTTGGACTCGAAACTTTTCCTCCATTCCATTAGACCATGAGTGGTGGTCTGGGCGCTAGTCTTTCGGATGAGACGATACACTGAGGTCCCGTGTGTTACACATAATTATTTAACCCACGTAAAAGAACCCACGTAACAAGAGAGTTGTCCCTGGCAAAATTCTGTAGAAAAAAAGCCACTCTGATAGGGAAAGAAATACAGTTGCAGACAGGAAAAAGATTTTTTTTTAAAGGGTGGCACTGCTCTTGTGGCAACGCGCTCTCCCCGGGGAGAGCAGCCCGAATTTCACGCAGAGAAATCTGCCGTGACTTAAAATGGTATAAATAAATAAATAGAATTTCCAGAAGGTGGGGATGCTATCTACACCGACATGTCCCCGGTATCCCCACGGGAAAATGGTCAGAATTGGAAATACACCCTACACCAAGTCCTTAAACTGAGACTCTCATTGAAGCAGTTTTGTAGCGAACGTGTAAAAAGCAAAAGTCCACGACGTTCTGGTTGGCTGTCCATGATGCCATTAGGCAAAACAGTCACACGCATGACTGTGTAAGATTAGGTTCAATGCATGCGCTTTGATTTGTGTTTGCAAGATATAGCGCTATATAAGTTCCATTTATTATTATTATTATTAACAATGGAAATGATGTAATGTTGTCTGGATGAACAGTTTATTAATTTTGTTTGTTTTGAACTGTGTATGCGTTCCAATCAAAAATATTATAAAAGGAGAAAAACAAAAGAAACCCCCAAACCCCCAGTCTCACGTCTTCACCGGTTTCTTCAGATTTAATGAGAGAACTGTTAGACCACAAAAATCCCTGTCTTTTTCTTTTTCTTTTCCCCCTCCCTGTTCCTCAGCTTATCTACAGCTCCAAGGTTGACTCATCGTGAGATTTTATGCGTATTCAACCGACCACTACTCCCCCCCCACACCCCCCCCCTCCCCTCTCATCTCCCCTCCGCCATGAAGGTAGCCCCATTCCGACTTCAGGGAGGCTCTTCGAATGAAACTACAAAACCTTAAGCTTTGTTATCTGTCATCTTTACCGCGTATTGTAAAAAAAAAATCTCAGCTAAAAAACCCCCAAATTGACATGATCTCTACATTTTGCTTTCAGCTCTAACTTAATGCATGAAAATTAAAGAAAATGGAAAGGACCCCCCCAAAAAAAAAAAAAAAAAAAATAAAAAAATAAAATAAAATAATGATAATACAAAAAAAAGGAACGTTCGTATAAAGCTCAACGTTTTCTTCGTTTGTCTTCTTACTTCTTTCTGCCTGCCTGCTGCCTGCTTGCCTGCCTGCTTGCCTGTCTGCCTGCCTGGAAGTTCTTAGTAAAAAGGAAACGGGTCGGGGGGGGCTTGGGTCGCGCTGTTGATGGAGAAGATGGCTCGATCGTTTCCAAAGAACCGTTCACAGAGTGGCGTCAAGCACGTGCAACGCTCTTTGACATTTTCCTGTCCTGCTTCCGAGCCAGTGACTACATCGATCCCAGCGTGAGCGTGCACGAGCGTCAATAGTCGCTGGCAGATCAGCCCGGCTGGAAGGGAAGGAAGGGAAGGAAGAAAGAAAGGAAGGAGGCAAGGGCGCTGCCGCTCCACGCCCCTTTTACCAAACCCCATTTGTTCAGCAGCCTGCGGGGTGGTGGTGGGGGGGGGGGGGGGGGGGGGGGGGGGAGGGAGGAAAGAAGATACAAAAAAGAAAAGAAAAAGCAAGCAAACCAAAACTCTGCCGTCAATAGTTAGTGATGTCATTCGCGTTACACGATAGATAGGCAAAGCGAGGAGAGATTGTGTTCGTGTATCTTCTTCTTTTTTTGTTTGTTGTTGCATTCTTCTTGGTCTTCTTTTTTGCCTTCTTCTTGGTCGTCTTCTTCTTTGTCTTCTTCTTTGTCTTCTTCTTCTTCTTCTTCTCTTCGCATTCTTCTTCTTCTTCTTTGCATTCTTCTTCTTCTTTGCATTCTCCTTCTTCTATGTCTTCTTCATGTGCTTCTTCTTCTTCTTTGTCTCCTTCTCCTTTGTCTACTCCGTCTTCTTCTTTGCATTCTTCTTCTTCTTCTTTGCATTCCTCTTCTTCTTTCCATTCTTCTTCTTTCCATTTTCTTCTTCTTCTTCTTCTTCTTCTTCTTCTTCTTCTTCTTCTTCTTCTTCTTCTTCTTCTTCTTCTTCTTCTTCTTCTTCTTCTTTTCTTCTTCTTCTTTTCTTCTTCTTCTTGTCTCTTCTTCTTCTTCTTCTTCTTCTTCTTCTTCTTCTTCTTCTTTTTCCTTCTCTTCTCTGTTGAACGCTCAGGCAGCAACTATTTGGTGTCTGTCACAATGATGAGCGAAAATGCATTGCGCTGTCGTTAAGCACCTGACAAAGTCAGGCCCGGCCAACGCATCCGATTTCGGCATGGGATAGATTATAAGTCTTTTCTTAGGGAGGAAAAAGGAGACAGGGGTTTTCATTTCATTTTATTCTATTCACTCTTTTATTTCGAGAACAACGGAATAAGCACTCATGCGCTTTTTTCCCCATCCAGTCCCCGTGTGTATGCAGATTTGTCAGTTTTGTCATCCGTTCCCACCGGCACACAATGGCCTACTCTTCCGAAAAGTGCGCGCAAGATGCTCTTGCGTACGTTTGCGCGCGGGACCTCGGCTTTAAGTCTCATACTTTTAGCAATGAAGACATCGTTACGACGCGTCTTTTTCATAAATGTGCTGGGTTTTGTTGTTATTTACCCCATGTAATAGAGAATAAAATAGGGAGAGGGATGGCGGGGGGGGGGAGGGGGGGGGGGGGGTGGGGGGTGGAAGGGGATTTTGCATTTCAATGCAGTTCTACATAATGTTAATATAGCAGTGTTTGATGGTCTAGTCTTCGGCAAAGAGGATGGGGTACCACACGCTGCAACACCGACAGCAGCAATAATCGTGAGAGTAGTGGTGGTGGTGGTGGTGGTGGTGGTGGTGGTGGTGGTGGCAGTAGTAGTAGTCGTAGTAGTAGTCGTAGTAGTAGTAGTGGTGGTGGTGGTGGTCGTGGTGGTGGTAGTAGTAGTAGTGGTGGTGGTGGTGGTGTCGTGGTGGTGGTAGTAGTAGGAGTGTTAGTAGTAGTAGTAGTAGTGGTGGAGGTGGTGTGGTGGTGGTGGTGGTGGTGTGGTCGTGGTAGCAGTAGCAGTAGTAGAAGAAGTAGTAGTAGTAGTAATAGTAGTAGTAGTTGTTGTTGTAGTAGTAGCAGTAGTTGTAGTAGTAGTAGTAGTAGAAGTAGTAGTAGTGGTAGTAGTAGTAGTAGTGGGGGTGGTGGTGGTGGTGGTAGCAGTAGTAGTAGTAGAAGTAGTAGTAGTGGTGGTGGTGGTGGTAGGCAATAGTAGTAGTAGTAGTAGTAGTAGTAGAACTAGTAGTAGTAGTAGCAGCAGCAGCAGTAGTAGTAGTGGCAGCAGCACAAGCAGCAGCAGCAGCAGTAGTAGTAGTAGTAGAAGTAGTGGTAGAAGTAGTAGTAGTAGTAGTAGCAGCAGCAGCAGCAGCAGCAGCAGTAGAGCTAGTAGTATAGTAGTAGTAGTAGTAGTAGTAGTAGTAGTAGTGGTGGTAGCGGTAGTAGTAGAGTAGTAGTAGTGCAGCAGTAGTAGTAGTAGCAGTAGTAGTAGTAGTAGTAGTGGCATCAGCAGCAGCAGCAGTAGCAGCAGTAGCAGCAGCAGCAGCAGCAGTAGTAGCAGCGGTAGTAGCAGTAGTAGTAGTAGTAGTAGTAGTGGCATCAGCAGCAGCAGCAGCAGCAGTAGTAGTAGTAGTAGCAGCAGCAGCAGAAGCAGCAGCAGCAGCAGTAGTAGCTAGTAGTAGTAGTAGTAGTAGTAGTAGTAGTAGTAGTAGTAGTAGTAATGGTTGTAGTGGTTGCTGTTGTTCTTTTTATTGTACTTGTTATTGTACTTGTTATTGATGTCTTTTTTCCTTTAATTTTTTTGATTCTAGACAATGAAAGAGACAGACAAAGACAGACAAATAGACAAACAGACAGACGGACGGACAGACAGACGGAGAGAGGTCAAACCATACTAACAGTACTGTAATTATTCCGTGATGGGCAAATGTAGAGAATAACACTAGCAAACACACACATTGATCAGGACCACACGCTTAAACAACACACACACACACACACACACGCACGCACGCACACACGCACGCACGCACGTACACAGACTTACACACACACGCACGTACACACACTTACACACCACACGTACACACACGCACACCTATACAAACAGCGAGCGCCCACACACACATTCAATTATTGATTACTGTTCTGTTTGACTTTCTAATATAATTTAAAATCAAAGGAAAATAACCCCGTCCACCGCCCTGAAGCGCATGCTTGTGCGCGCTCGCGCGCACACACACATGCACACATATGTATATATATATATATATATTCTTATTAATTCATATCTATATATATATATATATATATATTATATATTCTTATTAATTCATATCTTATATCTTTTATTTTATATATATATATATATATATATATATATATATATATATATATATATATATATATATATATATATTCATTTATACCACCAGCATATGAAAGAAATGTAAGACTCAATAAAAACATCGACAGAAAATCTATTAAACCTTAACATTAAACTAAAGTCTTTTTAGATTGTGAAGACCAACAAAAAAATGTACTCGAGAATAGCATTTCTATTCCTGAAATCTAATTTGAAAGAAAAGTTCATTTTTGTCTTTAATGATAGTACTTAAGCAATTTAATTTCCTGCGCATCTTTAACCTTTACATTAATAATATAAAACTTAGGTACAGGCTCTCGGTTTTTGCTAAATCAACAAGCGTTTCTGTAGTCTGTCTGACATTCAAGTCCAGATGCTTACTTTTCGCACCAGAAAGAAAATCCTTTAACTTGTTTAGAATATAAAATGAAATGTGAGAAAAATGGATCTTTAAGAGTACAGTCATCCGACCATCTGACTAGTGGTGTAAGATCAGAGCCTGTGCAATTATTGATATGATAAGGGAAGAGGATAGGGAATAGAAAATTACCTTGTGGAGAACCATTAAAAGTTGAATTTGTAGGAGATGTTGCCTTCTGAAATCGTATAAACTGTCCTATTCGTCAAGCAGCTCATAGTTTAAAAAAATAATAATCCGTTTGATAAAAGTAGTTTGAGCGCAAAAAGATGTAGCTGGGTAGTGTCAAATGCGTAAGAGAAGTCAATAAAAACAAGTATGCAAACAAAGAAGCAATTACAAAGATAAATAGGCACGTTCTGTTTCCAGTTGTCTCTGTCAGCTTCCAGAGCGTAGCTTTAGCTATCAATTTCACCGTGCCGTTTTCATAGATCTCTCTCTCTCTCTCTCTCTCTCTCTCATCTCTTCTCTCTCTCCTCTCTCTCATCTCTCTCTCTCTCTACCTCTCTCTCTCTCTCTTCTCTTCTCGCACTCTCTCTCTTCCTCATCACTCTCTCTACCATCTAATCCCTCTTGCTCTCTTCTCTCTGTCCATCTCTCTCTGGTCCATGTTCCAAATGTGGAGTTAACAATTATGCTACCCTCAGTATGTCGTTTTTTAACCATTAACTTCAATACCAACAGTCTTCTCGTTGCTTCCGAACTGTGGTTGATCTATTTGTCCAGAGATAAGCCTTTGACTCTAATGGCTTCTCAAAATCAGGTCGTCTGTTTCCCACCAGTTCTCTCGTTTCATCCATTCTCCCAGACAGAAGCATTCCGATCAGCTCTTGTGCACCTGTTTCACTCTCTGTCATCAGTGTCTATGCTTCATCACGTCTATTTTCTGTCATGTCTAGTGTTTCTGTCATGTCTAGTGTTTTCTGTCAAGTTTCCCATTCATCCATTCTCTAACTTTTCAGTCAGTGCTATTCTTTCAGTCATGTGTCATAGTCCCTTTAGTCAGTGTCTAGTCTTATTCAAGTCACAGTTGTCCTAGTCCTTCAGTCAGTGTCTATCTTTCAGTAGCAAGTGTCTATGCTTTAATCAGTGTCAATCCGTTTCCATTAGTGTCTAGTTCATTCAGGTAGTGTCTAATTTTTCAGTCAGTGTCTAATATTTCAGTCCGTGTTTCTAAGTCTTTCAGTCAATGTCTAGTCTTTCAGTCAGTGTCTAGTCTTTCAGTCAGTGTCCAAGTCTTTCAGCCAGTGTCTAGTGCTTTAGTCAGTGTCTAGTCTTTCAGTCAGTTTCTAAGTCTTTCAGCCAGTGTCTAGTGCTTTAGTCAGTGCCTAGTCCTTCAGTCAGTGTCTAGTGCTTTAGTCAGTGTCTAGTCTTTCAGTCAGTGTCTAGTCTTTCAGTCAGTGTGTCTACTCTTTCAGTCAGTATCTAGTGCTTTAGTCAGTGTCTAGTTTTCAGTCAGTGTCTAGTGCTTTAGTCAGTGTCTAGTCTTTCAGTCAGTGTCTAGTGCTTTAATCAGTGTCTAGTCTTTCAGTCAGTGTCTAGTGTTTTAATCAGTGTCTAGTCTTTCAGTCAGTTTCTAAGTCTTTCAGCCAGTGTCTAGTGCTTTAGTCAGTGTCTAGTGCTTTAGTCAGTGTCTAGTGCTTTAGTCAGTGTCTAGTCTTTCAGTCAGTGTCTAATGCTTTAGTCAGTGTCTAGTCTTTCAGTCAGTATCTAGTGCTTTAGTCAGTGTCTAGTCTTTCAGTCAGTGTCTAGTCCTTTAGTCAGTGTCTAGTCTTTCAGTCAGTGTCTAATCTTTCAATTAGTGTCTAGTCTTTCAGGTAGTGTCTAATTTTTCAGTCAGTGTCTAATATTTCAGTCCGTGTTTCTAAGTCTTTCAGTCAATGTCTAGTCTTTCAGTCAGTGTCTAGTCTTTCAGTCAGTGTCCAAGTCTTTCAGCCAGTGTCTAGTGCTTTAGTCAGTGTCTAGTCTTTCAGTCAGTTTATCTTTATTTTAAGTCTTTCACCAGTTGTCTAGTGCTTTAGTCAGTGCCTAGTCCTTCAGTCAGTGTCTAGTGCTTTAGTCAGTGTCTAGTCTTTCAGTCAGTGTGTCTACTCTTTCAGTCAGTATCTAGTGCTTTAGTCAGTGTCTAGTCTTTCAGTCAGTGTCTAGTGCTTTAGTCAGTGTCTAGTCTTTCAGTCAGTGTCTAGTGCTTTAATCAGTGTCTAGTCTTTCAGTCAGTGTCTAGTGTTTTAATCAGTGTCTAGTCTTTCAGTCAGTTTCTAAGTCTTTCAGCCAGTGTCTAGTGCTTTAGTCAGTGTCTATTCGTCTTTAGTCAAGTGTCTAGTGCTTTAGTCAGTGTCTAGATCTTTCAGTCAGTGTCTAATGCTTCAGTCAGTGTCTAGTCTTTCAGTCAGTATCTAGTGCTTTAGTCAGTGTCTAGTCTTTCAGTCAGTGTCTAGTGCTTTAGTCAGTGTCTAGTCCTTCAGTCAGTGTCTAGTCTTTCAATTAGTGTCTAGTCTTTCAGGTAGTGTCTAATTTTTCAGTCAGTGTCTAATATTCCAGTCCGTGTTTCTAAGTCTTTCTGTCAATGTCTAGTCTTTCAGTCAGTGTCTAAGTCTTTCAGTTAGTTTCTAAGTCTTTCAGTCAGTGTCTAAGTCTTTCAGTGAGTTTCTTCTGTTTCAGTCGCTTCCTAGTTCTGTCTATTTCTAAAGGTATTCAAGTCGTAAACACTTTAACCATCCCATGAAGGGCAATTCCAATACTGACGGGCACAGTGATAGTAATCATTATCTCAAAAGGCACAAGAAAGCTACATTTTACATTGGTTTTAACGTTCCAAGATAACTTCAAATAAAAAATCACACAAACACACAAAGACACACGCACGCCAGCACACACACACACACACACACACACACTCACAACAAACACACACATCAACACACACAACACACACACCATACACACATGCGCGCACACACACACATACACACTCACTCACTCACTCACTCAAACACACACGCATACACAAAACAATGCAGGAATAAAGTATTGTAAAGACCATTGACTAGAAAAGACATAATAAATATCAACTACTTATTATTAGTAGTACAGATGTACTTCTTTCACTCATCCTCTTGTGGTTTCCAGTTCTGTAACGCAGCTTCTAATCTCTGTCCACTAGATGCCAGTTCTATTGGTTTAACGAAATGTTTATTCAGAAAATAATGGTCATTTATTATACACACATTTATTTTTTAAACACTATTTTTATCTAGTCTTTAAATCGATGATACTGGAATAAGCACTCATGTGCTTTTTTTTAAAACATCCAGTCCCCGTGTGTATGCAGTTTTTGTCAATTTTGTCATCCGTTCCCACTGGCGCACAATGGCTTACTCTTACGAAAAGCGGAACAGGTTTTATTAACGTGTGCAGAAGATGTTCTGCGTGCGTTCGCACACGGGATCTCGGTTTATAATCTCATCCGAAGAACTTTTGTAACCATTGTGGGCATCAAGCCAAGCCATTTCTATTAATCAACTCTTATATTATAGCCCTGCCTGCCTGTCTGCCTGTTGCCTGTCTGTCTGCCTTCCTGTCTGCCTGCCTGCCTGCCTCTCTCTCTCTCTCTCTCTCTCTCTCTCTCTCTCTCTCTCTCTCTCTCTCTCTCTGGTGGGGTGGAGGTGGTGAGAGAGAGAGAGGGAGAGGGAGAGACAAACAGACACATATACAGTAGATAGAGGCAGAAACAGAGACAGAGAGAGCAGAGCTGTGTGTGTGTTTGCGCGCGCGCGCTCGTGTGTGTGTGTGTGAGTGTGTGTGTGTGTGTGTGTGTGTGTGAAAGAGAGATAGAGAAAGAGAGGCAGGCAGACAAACAGACAGACATGCATGCATACATACACACATACAGACAGACAGACAGACAAAGAGAGACGGAGACAGAGCAGACCATATCAGACCAGACCAGACCAGACCAGACCACAACACAACACAACAGAGCACAACACAACATAGCAGTTGGCCTGTCTTTCTGCCATTTTCTTTTCCTTTGCGTTTTCGCTTCGCCTTACAGTCCACAGCTAGCTTCTTGTAGTTACTAACTTGTCTTGTGTGTTCAGATGAGGAGGAGGAGGAAGAGGAGGAGGAGGAAGAGGAGGAGGAGGAGGAGAAGGATGAGCTTCTTAGTGCATAAGCCATTTGCCTAAGTCAGCCGTCTTTTGACATTCGATCGTATCTATCGATCTGCCTCCTCCGTGTACCTATAGCTATAGGCTGGCAGGTCGTTGACATCTTTCAAGGTTTTGCTTCCAGGGTTTTCCACAGCCGAAAGACAATTACTAAGAGTACTCGTGTAAGCAGTGCTTGATGTGCCCCTTTCATGTATTGGTGCTTTATTGTCGCTGAACTAATGCATTTTGTTGAATTAAACCAACAGCCAAAAGATATGAGAGAGTACCCGTGTAAGCATTGCTTGTATTCCTTTCATGTATTGGTGCTTTGTTGTCGCTGAACTAATGCATTTTATTTAATTAAACCAACAGCCAAAAGGACGCACGCAGTCTCTTTTGATTCCACACACCCAAAAGAAAGTTAAGACCTTTATTATTTTTTTTAAAGTTTATTCTTTTATATCAAAGATAATGGAATAAGCACTTATGTGCTTCTTTTTGTTTACATCCAGTCCTCGTGTGTATGCGATTTTGTAAATTATGTCACCTGTTCCCACCGGCACACAATGGCCTACTCTTACGAAAAGCGGGACAGGATTTAACGTGTGCGCAAAAAAATGTTCTGCGTGCGTTGGCACACGGGGCCTCGGTTTATAGTCTCATCCGAAGAACTATAGTTTAAGGTTTATAGTCTCATCCGAAGGACTTTAGTTTAAGGTTTATAGTGTCATCCGAAGGACTTTAGTTTAAGGTTTATAGTCTCATCCGAAGGACTATAGTTTAAGGTACCCTCACCTCCTTCCCCCCCTCCCGACACACACACATACATACCCCTCACCACCCTCACCCCCTAAGTTTGCCCCCACCCCCCTATACACATTATATCACACACAGACACATACAATAATCCACAAGACAAAGACACACTCACCCTACACACACCACCACAACACACACACCACACACACACCACCTCCACACACACACACAACACACACGAGGACAAAAAGCAAATCACTGCTATTCAATGTACCTCTGAAACTAAAATTTACTGACTTTGACTGACTTTGACACACACACACACACACACACACACAACACACAACACACACACACATACCCTACACACAACACACACACACATACACACACATACCCTACACACACACACACACACACACACCCGACACAGAGGACGGAACCAAATAAGCAAACACGGATGCCGGGTGACAGACTAAAAGGTTTGGCCTGATTTATAAGCGGGTATGTGCAATCAGTCAGTTTCTTGACATCCCGGGCGGCAGTGTATTTCACAAGATGATGACGATGGAACGAATTGCCGCCCACGACACGTTGGTCAGTGCGTGTGTGTGTGTGTGTGTGTGGTGGTGGTGGGGTGTGGGTGGTGGGTGGAGTGTGTATTGTGTGTGTGTGTGTGTGTGTGTGTGTGTGTGTGTGGGAGAGAGAGAGAGAGTGTGTGTGTGTGTGTGTGTGGAGAGAGAGTATGTGTGTGTGTGTTGTGTGTGTGAGAGAGAGAGAGAGAGAGTATGTGTGTGAGGCGTCTGTGTGAGTGTGTGTGTGTGTGGGGGGGGGGGGGGGGGGAGTGTTTATGTGTGTAATGGGGGTGGGGGTGGTGGTGGGGGGGATGTGTGTGTGTGTGGAGAGAGAGAGTGAGAGAAAGAGTATGCGTGTGTGTACGTCTGTGTGAGTGTGTGTGTGGTGTGTGTGTGTGTTGTGTGTGTGAAGAGTGAGTGAGAGAGAGTATGCGTGTGCGTGTGTGTGTGTGTGTGTGTGTGTGTGTGTGTGTGTGTGTGAGTGAGTGTGTGTTGAGGGAGGGAGAGAGAAAGAGAGAGAAAGAGAGAGAGAGAGTATGTGTGTGTGCGTCTGTGTGAGTGTGTGTGTGAGTGTGTGTGAGTGTGAGAGAGAGAAAGAGAGAGAGAAAGAGGTGTGTTTGTGTGTGCGTGTGTTTGTCAATGAGAGAGAGAGAGTCAAAGTGACGTTTTGACTTCCAGATGGTACATTGAAATAAACAATGTAGCTGCTACTTTTTTTAAAAAATCAAGCCATCCTTATATGAAGAATAACAACATCATCAACACCCACAACAACTGTAACAACAACAACAACAACAACAAAATGAGAAGAAGAAGAAACCGAGAAAAGATAGAGAAAAAAATTACCCCCAAAGGAAAGGCGATACACTGCCAAATATTTTAAAAAAAGAATAATAAAAGTGGAGAAATTAAGTCATAGTAGGTTACTTTTTCGTACCACCCGTTCTCCCACATTCATACATTAATCGAAATATCTACGCATACTTAGCATTCATTGCCGTTTGTCAACAACAAGTCTCTCTCTCCCCCCCTCCACACACACAAACACCACCACACACCACCACACACACACACACACACACACACACACACAAGAGAGAAGAGGAGAGAGAGAGAGAGAGAGAGAGAGAGAGGAGAGAGAAAGAGAGAGAGAAGAGAGAGAGGAGAAGAGAGAGAGAGAGAGAGAAGAGAGAGAGAGACAGAGACAGAGAGAAGCGTACTCCCGTGTTGTTGTTGGCTTTTTTTTGGGTGGGTGGGGGGTTGTTCGGTTTTTTTCTACAGAAACTGTATATCATAAATGAAAACAAACAAATAAAAAATAATAACTCACCATCACCACCTACAACAACAACAATTGCAACAACACAACAATAACAACCAATAGAAAAAGAACAGACAAAAGGATTAAGGAAGAAAGGCACCTAAATCAATAAAAAAGAAACTAATCAAGCTCTGGTATCTACCCACCACCACATCTACAGTTTCCTTTCACCATTAATAATGATAAAAGGTAAAGGTAAAGGTGTCCCCATAACCTATGTGGTCGTAGGGAAGCGAGGCATCAGAGACCTCAACTTCTCTAGGGGCCAGCATATTGAGGACGGCGCCCATCTCCTCTCCCTCGCTGCTTTTACCTTCCCTGACCCTAAAGAGGGCAGGTACCTATTTACAGCTGGGTGAACTGGGGGACTGTACTGAAGCCAAGGCGCGCAAACGGTCACCCGTCCAAGCGGTAACCACGCTCGATGCTGCTTAACCTTAGCTGGGGGGAAAGCGAGTGCTCTGACCACTGAGCTACACAGTCCCCAGTGATGAAGATAGTAATGATAATAATAATGACTGTTTGTATAGCGTCCCGCCGCCCTCTCTCTCTCTCTCTATGTGTAGAAGTAGCCCGAAGCGCAGTACGACGCAAACGCAGCAAACACTGACAATGACAGCAATACAAACATACATCCTGAAATCAATATAAACATTTGCGGTTTGTTCTAGCGCATTACACAGATTAATGCACGCCCCTGTAATATCCACAGGCTCGCTTCCATTACCATCAGGTGCATCGGTGGTTCTAGAGGTAACGCACCTGCCTAGAAAGCAGAATTTCAGGGTTTTAAGTGTGTGCTGGTTCGATTCCCACATGCGTCCGGATTTTGTTTTTCCCTCTCCATCCGCTAGATCGGCAGTGGTGGTCTTGGTGCTAGTCTTTCGTGATGATTCGAGAAACCGAGGTCCTGTGTGCACTTAGTGTACGTAAAAGAACACACGGCAACAAAAGAGAGTTGTCTCTGAAAAAATTATGTAGAGAAAAGCCACTCTGATAGGGAAACACTTCCAGACAGGAAAAAAAAAGGTGGTGCTGCTCTTGTGGCAACGCGGTCTCCCCCGGGGACAGCAGCCAAAATGTCACGCAGAAAGGTCTGCCGTAACTTAAAAGTGGTGTACAATACAATGCATTTGAATACATTACAACACATTACAATAAAACATTGACAATGCAACAATGCTAACGCCTCCTCCTCTCCTCCTCCGCCCCCTCCCCCAACACCACCAAACCCCGCCTCGAACACACACACACACACACACACACACTAAAACAAAAACATCGTATTAATTCAAGTCGCAATAAAATCACACCCAGGACATCTTTCAAGGAAGCAGAAAAATGATGATGCAATCAAGCAGGGTTGATACTTAAGACTTCCAAGTCCATTTCTAAACACTTATTCATTGGCTGTCTTCATGGCGGGCACCTCCCCAAAAAACAACAACAAACAAACAAAAAAACCGAACAACAACAAACAAAACAACAAACAAACAAAAAAGAACCCCAACAATAAAAACGGCCGCAGACGCAAAAGCTCAGCAACATTGAACCTATCTTCTTTTTAGTTATTTATTATTTTATATTGAGGATAATGGAATAAGCACTCATGTGCTTTTTTACATTCAGTCCCCGTGTGTATGCGGTTTTGTAAATTCTGTCATCTGTTCCCATTTTTTTTACATCCGGTCCTCGTGTGTATGCGGTTTTGTAAATTCTGTCATCTGTTCCCACCGGCACACAATGACCTACTCTTATTACGAAAAGCGCTACAGGATTTAACGTGTGCGCAAGATGTTCTGCGTGCGTTCGCACATGGGGGCCTCGGTTTATAGTCTCATCCGAAGGACCTCAGAGCTTTAGCCGAAGAATGAAAGCAAGGAAGAAGAAGACACACTAAAAAACCTCAAAACGTTTTATCTCAAAAGCACAACAGAACACATCCACCACAACAAACTAAACCCTCACGATCAGGGATGGAAGGAAGGCTGTGAAATTCAACGATGGAAATGAAGTCATCTCAAAAACGGTCACAAGGAGAACCAAGGGGCTTTTTCTTTTCTTTTTTAAAGATAAATCTCCAATCTTGACCCTTGAATCTATTGTGTGTGTGTGACATTTGAAAGACGGCTCCTGTCGATGCGGTGAAGGGTCCTCGGAAAGAATAATTATCTGGTAGAGTAGGGCCCGACACAAGCTCTGGGCCTTGATCAAGTCATTCACACGTAAACAAGATAAGGAACGCGCGCGCGCGCGCACCCGGACACGCGCTTTTTAGGCTACACTCCGCCTTTAGCTTCTGGGTCATGTAGTATCTAGTCGGGAAAAATGTCTGCCGATTTTCACATTTAAAAAAAAAAATGTATGATCTTGTTTTCTTTGGGACTGAGGACATAGAGCAATACCAGGTAGTCACGAGAACGTTGAAAATGATCATCAAATGAAGAATTGTTTGTGTTCCTACTGTGTTCCCCCCCCCCCCCCCACCCCGC